>JANCRC010000001.1:46260000-46817500 GCA_024362995.1 Heteromeles arbutifolia | reverse complement strand
TTGCATATCCTTGCACATTTAATATTTGTAATAGATTAGTAGTGTATGTATTTATTTTATTAGGCTCTTATTTTCGAGTGTAGATGTAGTACTTAAACGACAAATGTGTTTTAATGTTTTGAAATAATATTTATGTGGCAATGTGTGGTAAATTTAAGAAAAAAAAATATTTTTCTTAACGGGTCGGGTCACTTTACCCGTTGGGTAAAGTGGGTAAAGTGACCCGACCTGTTAAGGACCCGTTAAGATAACGGGTGTGACACGACACGACCCGTTAAGATAACAGGTGTTACACAAAAACGACATGAACACGACAGACACGACCCATTTGCTTGGCCTAATTATATATGATTAAGCTATGGGAACAAAAAAGAAAAAAAAAATTATTTGAAGGGATTTAGATAGTTGCAGAAAGATGGTGAACAAAGAAGAGTCCTATTTTCTTTTTTTAATTTTTTCTTGGTCCTTAGATGTCATTTTACAAGAGATTAGAGTAGTATCCAATTTTTTTTTATTAAAAAATGAGTAGGAGATAAGACAATGAGGTAAATTGATCAACACTCTTAATATACTAGGCTATATGGCTGTATTTATTTTTTGAACGAACGATATTATCTACACTAAGGAGGGAGAGAGTGGGCTAAGTCTCATAATGGGCTAGCAATAATATGGTTCAACTTCGCCTTTGGCGAGAATCAAACTTAAGACCTCTCACTTATAAATGAAGAGAAATATCACTAGACCCTTGTATAAAGTGGCACTGCATTAACTGTAACATCCCACATCGCCTAGGGGATTGATCCTTAAATATATATTCTCATCCCTACCTAGCACGAGGCCTTTTGGGAGCTCACTGGCTTCGGGTTCTGTAGGAGCTTCGGGTTCTGTAGGAACTCCGAAGTTAAGCGAGAAGGGGGCCAGAGCACTCCCAGGATGAGTGACCCATTGGGAAGTTGCTCGTGAGTTCCCAGAAACAAAACCGTGAGGGAATGGTAAGCCCAAAGCGGAAAATATCGTGCTACGGTGGTGGAGCGGGCCCGGGAAGTGATCCCCCCCGGGCCGGGATGTGACATTAACTATTAAAAATGATTTTTTTTTCATCTTATTGGTTGGCAATTGTATTAATGCATTAAAAAAATAAATTAAAAGCGACATTTAGTACTATGGTTTAGTGGTATCCTTCTTAGGTTTGATTCTTGACAAAGACGAATTTGAACCACATTAATCCTATCCTATTATGAGGCTAAGCTCATCCCTCCATTTACTGTAGATAATATCGTTTGTTAAAAAATAAAATTAAAAGCATTTGATGCTCAAGCCTTATGCTACCAAAAAAGACAGTCAATGGCACTGCAGTCAATCCATGTCAACTAATAACATTTTGGTTGGAAGAAATTGTGCTGTTTTTCTATCCCACATGGCATTCCACATCACATTTGACATCTCCCTTCAGTTGGAAGAAATTTTGCTATTTTGGGATTTGTCAAATGCAAAGTGAGCAAAAATTTTAACCCTCTTAATTTGAAGATATATTTTTGGGTCATCGGCTCTGCTTTGATAGATTATTTGATCAGAATGCTAAAAATGTGTTACCCTTTCATATGGTATCAGAGATATGAAAAAGTCCATATCAACAATAACAGTTAATAAAGACTGTATTAGTGTTTTTCAAGCGAAATGCCAATTCCTATATAGCATGATATGGATTGACAATTAAGGTGGTAGCTGTCAAATCTGACAACAACTTCAAATATATTTTAAGTGATTACTAAATTCTTTTTCTCATTTTTATTATTATTCTCTATTTTAAAAAACTTACTACAATTATTAGAAGTAAATTAATGTAATAAATAATAGTTTAAATTTGACATATCGGTGAATAACAAAATTTTAAAAAAGATTAAAGTGCCACATAAACTTTCAAATTGAAATTTTATGTCTAAAATTTAACATTTTCTTTGAAGATGGTTCAATGAGATACCATACTTCCTACATTAGAAAAGAAAAAGAAAAAACACGATTACGTAATTACAAACGTCATCAAACATTTCAAAAGGAGCCGCCCGGCCTACCACAGCCTCTGCCTCCCCAGCTAGTGCTAGTGTTGTTGTATAGTTCCTCTTCCTCCTCTCCCCGAACGGTATAAATACCCAATATGAGAGCATATCAAATCAAATAAATAAAAAATAACGATCAAGCTCTGAACCCAGTTGAATTGAAATGGCTACCACTAATCAAGCTCAAGTAGGTGGTCCCACAAGCCCTCTCCTTGCTCCTTACAAACTTGGAAACTTCAATCTTTCTCATAGGTAACTTAACTCACGGGCTCAACCTTTTCTACAATTTTTATTCTTCTACATTCTGCATTGATTTTGTTGACTTATTCTGCTGGAGTAGTTGAGATTTGGGCTGTTGGGTTTTGTTCATTGGAAACAGGGTTGCAGAAAATCCCGGTTTTCTTACAAGAAAAATGAAATTACTGCTCATTTTTTTGGGCAACTTGCAGGTTACTGGACAGTTTTAGTGCTTGTCAAATGTTTTTTTGCCTATGCAAGAATCCTGAATTTTCAGAAATAAAAGCAGCAACTTTCATTGGATGGGTTATTATGTAACATTTGCATGTTCACGTTACTTGTAAAGCAAGGAATTGGTTTAGTTGATTGTCTGATTTGTGTTCAAGATTGTTTGATTCTCGAATTCCTAGGAGCTCGTGCAGAATACGCTCATTGTATATTTACGTTGTAACTAGGACAGGTGTTACTGAAATCCGCTGTAAGCCCGAGATGTTGAAACCAAATAAACTAGGAAAAGTATGTCTCCTTTCTGGATATTTCGTCGTATTACTTAAATCTTGCTGTTTAGCAAGATCTGATAATATTTCCTATCAAACTTGTCATAGGCTATGTAGTAGGTGCATTCTGATGATATACTTCTTCCTTGCCTTCTGCAGAGTTGTCTTAGCACCATTGACTAGACAAAGATCATACAGAAATGTTCCTCGGCCGCATGCCATCTTATATTACTCTCAAAGAACATCTAACGGGGGTCTTCTCATAGCTGAAGCCACTGGAGTTTCTGACACCGCTCAAGGGTAACTTCACAAAGATTAGATTTTTTCAAGTTTCTTTTATGTTAAAACATATATTTAATTGTATACTTCCTTCATTTCAAAGTTTGATAACATTTTGTTTCTTTAATACAAGAAGGTACCCAGACACTCCCGGTATATGTTAACTTTTGTTTGTTTTATATTTTGGTTGGTTGTTTTGGATCGGTTTCTTAGGGATTGTATGGCAGAGAATTGAGAGGATTTTGGAGTGTTGTTTTCAACTTCAAAGCTGTGCAGCAGGATGCAGCAGCCATGCTTCATTTAAGTAGAGAAATATCAAGGGTAAGGTACATTTCCATCAACCATGCTTCTTGTAAAGGAGTTGGTGATTTAGGTAGTATTAAACACTAAAACACCTTACTACTCCAGATTAAATCCTAGCCCTTCATTGGGATTTAAGTGATCTAATCTGGAGTGTACATTTGTCACTCACACATTTAAACAAAAACTAGCCGTTGGAGGCCAACCCTTCATTTCTTCTTCTTCCTTCTTCGATGCAGACAAACTCCTTTCTGCTCAAGGAGTTCTTTGCTGCCTTCGACCCCTCGACTCCAGGAGCTAGTTAGGTTCCAACACTCCCTTCTAAACTGCTTCTAGGAGTCATTCCGAGCAAACCCCTCAGGTAATTGAATCTTTCCTTCGGTAGTGCTTTTGTGAATATGTCTGAGATCTGATCTTCTGTGCTGCAATAGATTAGTTTGATTGTATTATCCTGCAATGCTTCTCTGATGAAATGATATCTTCTCTTGATGTGCTTTGTTCTTTGATGGAAGACTGGGTTTTTAGTCATGGCAATTGCAGAGGTGTTGTCACACAAGAGTGGTGTGGCATCAACCTGCAATTCGCCAAAATCTTTGAGTATAAACCTTAGCCAAATAGCTTGAGCCGTTGCTTCTGATGCACTCACATACTCTGCCTCGGCTGTGGACAGTGCAACACTTTGTTGCTTCACAAAGGCCCACGAAAGCACCCCTGAACCAAAGGTGAAAGTGTAGCCTGATGTGCTTCTGCTATCATCTTCACTGCCACCCCAGTCACTGTCACAAAATCCAACTAGGATAGTTGACTTCCCCATTTCATACTTGATCCCATAATCAATTGTTCCTTGCACATATCTGAGAACTCTCTTTGCTGTCCCCATGTGTGTCTTGCTGGGATTCTGCATAAACCTAGAAAGTAGGCTTGCTGAGAACATTAGATCCGGCCTTGTTGCAGTTAGGTACAATAAACTGCCAACAATGCTTTTGTAGAGACTAGCATCTGCAGGTTCACTTCCATTATCCTTCTTGAGCTTCTCATTTGCAATTAGGGGTGTAGAGACCGGTTTGCTTCCCTTCAATCCGAACTTTTCAAGCAAGGTTTCAGCATACTTCCTTTGATGAATAAAGATGCTACTTGCTCCTTGAATCACCCCAATGCCAAGAAAGTGATGCAAGAGGCCTAGGTCAGTCATCTCATACCTCTTCATCATTTCTTCCTTGAACTCTTCAATCATTGCAGCATCATTTCCAGTGTAGACTACATCATCTACATAGATTGAGACAATGAATGTCTTGTTGTTGCTTTCTGTCTTGGTGTAGAGTGTAGCTTCACTAGGACTTTTCTGAAATCATTTTTCAGTGAAATAAGAATCAATCTCACTGTACCAAGCTCTTGGAGCTTGCTTTAGGCCATAGAGAGCCTTCCTTAGCTTGTACACATTTTCTGGAAACTCTTGACTTGTAAACCCTTGAGGTTGTTCCACAAACACCTCATCCTCTAGCACTACATTTAGAAATGCAGATTTGACATCCAGTTGATGTAACTTCCAGCCTTTCTTGGCTGCAAGAGCTATCAAGGTCCTTATGGTGTCTAACCTTGCTACTGGAGCAAAGGTTTTATTGAAGTCTACACCAGGCTTCTGTGAGTAGCCTTTAGCTACCAATCTGGCCTTGTTCTTCTGCACAGAACCATCTAGGTTGAGCTTCACTTTGTACACCCATTTCACACCAATCACAGGCTTGTCACTTGGTCGATTTACAATTTCCCAAGTGTCATTCTTCTCAATCATTTCAAGCTCTTCCTTCATTGCTTTCTTCCAAGCTTTGTCTTTTTCAGCTTCTTCATATGTTTCTGGTTCTACTACACAGTAATTACATGTAGCATATATCTCATCCAAGTTTCTCAATCTCACTGGAGTTAAAGTTGGAGTTGTTATCTATGATTGACTTGATTGTGGACTCATAATAGCTTGCTGTGGAGTCTCTTGTATGTCACTATTATCTGTGACTTCTTCTTGAACTGAGGTCTCTATAGGCTCCCTTGTTTGCTTTTTGTTGAGATCAAGTTGTAGAGAGACACTGTCCTTCTCTTCTACCCTTGTTTCCCAGTTCCATGTTGAGTCTTCATCAAAGATAACATCCCTTGATAGGATTATCTTCTGAGTTGTCAGATTGTAGACTCTGTACCCTTTTTCACTAGTACCATAGCCTACAAAAACACCCTTGTTGCTTGATTTCTCCAACTTGTGCCTTAGTTGTAGAGGAATGTGAGTATAGCACACTGAGCCGAACACTCTCAGATGCCTCACAGAAGGCTTCCTTCCACTGAACACTTCAAATGGAGTCTTCTTGTCCACTGTTTTAGTAGGGCACCTATTCAATAGGTACACTGAGGTGTTCACAGCTTCACCCCAAAATGTACAGGGCATGTTCTTCTCATGCATGATAGACTTAGCCATTTCGACTATAGTCTTATTCTTCCTTTCTGCAATACCATTCTGTTGTGGTGAATATGCCACAGTAAGTTGTTTCTCCAACCCCACATTTTCACAGAATGTATTGAACTCAAGAGAGGTGTACTCTCATCCTCTATAACTTCTCAGTCTTTTGATTTGGTGCTCAATTTGCAATTCCACCATTGCCTTGAACTTCTTGAATATTGTGAACACTTCAGACTTGAACCTCATGAAATACACCCAACACATCCGTGAGTAGTCATCAATGAAGGTTAGGAAATACCTGTTTCCACTGATTGTTGTTGTTTGCATTGGTCCACACACATCTGTGTGAATCAATTCGAGCGGCTTTGTTGCCCTCCAAGCCTTGCCAACTTCAAATGGATCCCTGTGATGCTTCCCAAATGCACATCCTTCACAGGTTTCATTATAGTGATCCATCTTAGGTATCCCTTGTACCATTTCATACTTCTGTAGATTTTCTAGGCTTGTCATGTTTAAATGACCAAACCTCTTATGCCATAGTTTCATAGAACCTGTCACACTTGCTTTCCTTGCCACTTCTTCTAAGTACTTCAACATAAGTGGAAAGCTTCTATTTTTCACTTCCACTTTGGTCCTCAAATTTGATAGGGATCTGTCATCATAGATCTCAACCACAGTTCCCCCAAAGAGTAGGAAATACCCATGCTCCATCATTTGACCCACACTAAGTAGGTTTTCATCCAGTCCTGGCACTAGCATCACCTTCCTTATGCATCTTCTTCCTTTCTTGGTGTTGATAACCAAAGTTCCTCTTCCAGTGGCCTTGACAATGTTTCCATCGCCCATTTTCACTTTTCCAGTGAAGTTTGTGTCAATATCAATGAGTAATGACTCATGTGCAGTCATGTGGTTGTTGCAGCCACTGTCTATGTACCACACTTCATTGTTTTTCTCCACTTTTGCATTGAAAGCACAGAACACATTTGCTTCTTCTCCTACTTGGTTTGCACAGTTCACTTGCTGCACATTCTTCGATCTGCAGTCCTTCATAATGTGCCCAAACTTGTTGCATTTATGACATCTAGGCTTGTCCTTGAACCAGCACTCTCCAAGATGGAATTTGTCACAGTGCTTGCATTGCTGCTTGGTTCTTGGACCTTCATTTGAGTTGTTTCCTTGGTTAGGTCTAGGGTTTTGATACCCCTTTGCTTCCCATTTCTTGTTCTTGCCCTTCCACTGTGGTTTTTCCTTGCTTGAACTGGCTTGACTACTAGATCCAACAGAGAGTGTTTGAAAAGCTTTCTCAGTGGCAGAATCAGCATGCCTCTCGAGTCTTTGATCAAAAATTCTCAAAGATGCCATCACTTCTTGCACACTAAGAGTGTCAGTGTCTTTGGTTTCCTCAATAACACTCACTATTGAATCATAAGGTTTAGTCAAACTAATCAACAGTTTCTGGACAATTCTTTCATTTGGCAGTTCCTCACCATATGTTTTCATCTTGTTTACAACATCAAATAGCCTAGTGAAGTAGTCTTTTAACATCTCATTTTCCTTCATTCTTGTATACTCGAAATCTCTTCTAAGGGACTGAAGTTTTACCTTTCTGACTTTGGTGTCTCATCTGTACTCTTGCTGTAAAACTTCCCAAGCTCCCTTTGCAGTCTCTTCATTTGCTATTCTCGGGAAAATGGTGTCTGAGATAGCACCTTGGATGATTCCAAGTGCTCTAGCATCCTCCATCCGATTCTGCTTCAGTGTTTTGAGTTGTGTTTCTGTGAGATCCTCCTCTAGAGCATCGATCTCCATCTCAGGTAGTTCATACCCGTGTTGAACCATATCCCATAGATCACAGGATTTGAAAATGGTTGTCATTCTTATTCCCCAAAAATCTTCTATTTCTCTCAATCCAAATAATATAATTGGGTTTATTTTTTAGAGTTCTTTTATTATTTCTTTTATAAACAGAATGTTTTTAATGATCCATTTTTTTGGTTTTTTTGAGACATTTAGAAACAATTTTGTTTGTTCTTTAAAAATTCCTAGAATTATAAAACATTTCTTTTGCAATTTTTTAATTTTTTTTTTGAGTTCTTTTAAAATCGGTTCAAAAAATGAAAGTTTTTTTCTGGGAGAACCAAAAGTTAGTTCAGCTTCCATTCCAAAAATTGTTAAAAAACAAAAATCATTTTTTTGACCTTGCTTTTTCATTGGATCGTTATAAGGGGCTCGTAACTTAGATCTGTGCCAAGGTTTAAGACGAAAAGGAAATAGGATCTTGATCTGAATGCCGTCTGTTAACCAGTTTTTTGGAAATTCTTTTTCTGATAATTGAACGCCGTTATAGGTACATTTAACATGCATTTCTCTATTCCGATCCTTTAAGTCCTCATACCATTCCGGAAGTTGAAATAATAGTATACGGACGATATTTTTAGCTATTATCAATGAAGGTAATATAATATATTTTCTAAGAATTGATTGGGTTACTAATAAAAAACCTCTCATTACTTGAGCAAGTAAAATACTATCCCAGGCTTCCGCTATTTGTATACGCACTTTCTCCTTTCTTTTGTCTTCTTCTTTTTTGTCCTCCTCTTTTTTTTTCGCGCTTTCTTTTGTCTTTTTCTCTGTATAATTCGAAATTGTGAATTCTGTGTTTTTCCACATCCAATTTCTAAAATTTTTTTTCAACCGTTCAGAAATATCAAAAAAAAAAAAAAGATTTGTCTATTCGGTCCAAAAAAAGAGGGGAATGCGCATTTGCTTCAAAGAGTTTCCAAGTAACTGTTTTACGTCTTTGAGCGCACATGGAGCCTTTGATTATGTCTCGACGAAAATCCGATTGTTGGGAATAACGTATCAAAGCAACTTTGCCTGTTTGATCAGTATTATTAGTTTCTTTGGTATTAGTATAAGCATCAGTATTTTGTTGGTTATCAGTAAAAATCACTACACGTTTGGATTTTCTTGAACGAATCTGATGATCCTCTACCACAGTTTCTTCGGTTTCCCCCTCCTGTTGTTCAAAATCGTTGATTAATTTGTATGACCATCGAGGAACTTTTTTATTAATTTCTTTTATTCCAATAGATTTTTTTTAATCATTTTATTGTTGGGAACAGTTCTAATTGCATCAAATAATAATTTTAAAATTTTGATTCGATCCTCTGAATCAATTCTTATTTGTTCGTGTTCTGTAACTAAAAAAAGTCTTTTAAAATTTAAATTTGATGTGTATTTTACAACCAATTCATTGATTAAATTTAATAAATAAAAAATTTCTGTTGTTAATGATTTTCTATCAAATTAATTAATTTTTTGTTCAAATTCTAAGTAATTAATAATAAGAAGGATACCATGAATTTTATTTATCCAAATCTTGTAATTTTTTACAGAAGCTTCATTTATGCTTGAGAGTGTAAACAATTTTTTGATTCGTCCGTGGTAGGGTCCATTGACGAAAGGATCATATATTTTTGGTAAGTATTCTTTTTTAGTCTTATTAGTACACAATCTAGTTCTTTTTTCGAGTACATTCATAACAAGGGCTTCCTTATCTAGAATTTTGTCGATGGTTTTTACTCTATTAAAAAAAATTTTGCTTAGGTTTTTCTTTTTATGTTCGTTGGTATAACTCCAATGATTATAAAATTCATTAGAGGGGAATGTTTCTTTTGTGAACAGAGACATCTTTCTTTGTATTGCCAAAATCACACCCAAAATCAACTTCTCCCTTTCTCTTCATCACCTTACTCCAACGCTGCCACCAAAAAAATGCCTTTTGTGTTCATGCAAATTGATTGCAACAAGCCCTAGGAAGTGGATTGACGAAAATATTCCTCCACGTGAGTGGCAACATGTTTTTACGGCAAAAAGATAGAAGCTAACGTAAGTGGTAGTATATAATAGTTAAGAAAGTCCAAGTGGTTTTGATTTTAGGGAGGAGGAGAATCGATGATTATCGAACATGAACCAAAGTATATAAGCATGATTACTTTCCGTTACTGCAGTAAAACGTCATTTGCCGTGTTAATTGGAGTAATTGGAATAGAGTAACAAGGCGAAGCGAGTTTCAAATGAAAATCCTACCCAAAAGGTGAATGTACAAAAACTGCATCAAAATTTATTAAACCTTGTAACAAAATTAGATTCATTAGAATCCATTAAACTCTATAACAAAATTTATGTGGAATTCCTTTTCAATCCACATGAGTCTATGTCAATCAAATAAAATCCATAAACTCCATGATAATTTATTTATGTTACAATTCATTAGAATCCAAATTGAATACATCCCCCTTAGTGGATGAAATGAATAAGAAAGTTCTGGTTTCTTGGTACAGAAACATTTGCCTCTTGAAAGTTCTAGAATGGGCACTAGTTTAACGTAGAAAGGGGGAGGGGGGTGAATAGGATCGAACATAAAATTCCAACTCAAATACAGTGTTCAACTTAATTTTCACATTCACAACACATATCAAACTATCCTACACATATGCAATTAAAAAGATAAATTAAATATGCACACATGATGTAGGATTTAACAAGGCAAAACCCACTACTAGAAAAATCCTCGGGCTTCCAAGCCAAGACAAGCACTAAGAGAACTGAGTACAAAAAGACTTACAAAACTCATCAACTAGACACACATCCTAGTGTGCAGTTTTGTCTCCGTGCTTTGCTATTCGTTCTCTCTTTAACGTTCGAGTGGAAGTGGTACAACACTAACGCGGCCATCAATCACTTTTTCCTCAAACTTTACAGGATACTAACATGCTCATGTAGAACGAATGGATGATGAAATGTTTTTTGAAAAACAATCAATTACAAAAATCACAAGACACGTTTCAAACTAATTTTTTTCCTTGAAGAAGCTCACAGTTAACATATGAGGGGCGGAGCCACCTTGTGATTAGAGTGGTCATTTAACCCTAGTGCACTTTTAATGATTCTCATTAAATTAGTATATATTATCTTATAATTTATTAATAATCTGTTAAATTCTTATATATTGACCATTGTGGCCCACTAAACAACTTAGCCCTGATGGGCCCTATTTGTTAGTTGGCTGAAGAGTTCCAATATGGTAGAGTTATTTCTTACCTTTTTAGCTTCTTTTATTATTAATACATTTATAATAATTAGAAATTACGAGAATTAGATTAACTGAAATGGTAATCAATCAATTAGCATTAAACTTTAAACTTCTCCTCCATCAATAAAATAAAATAAAACTTTTAAACTTCTCCTATTTAGAGAATCGGGCATCTCTAACTCGAGAAAATTTTCAATGTGCCTAGGATATGGAATGGTACACCACATGTCACTATACTAGTAGTGAGATACTTGTGTTAAAAAATTTAACAACTTAAAAAATAAAACTTTCCGTGACTTATATAATAACATGTGTTGTATCACCCATGTTCCGAACGCAATGAAAAATGTCTCCTCTAACTCCAAGACAGTAAGCCTTCACTTGTTCATCTTTGGAGTTCTTTTCTAAATCAACAAATCAATTAGGTAATTCTTAACTCTTAGTTTACAATTTTCTTTGTGATTTTGTTGTTTATTGATGAGAATTATTATTATTTTTCTATTAAGACTAAGGATTGTTATTTTTGTATGAGTTTTTCTTATTATCTTTTAATCTTATAGTTATTTAAAGTTGACCCTCCTTGAAAGTTTTTTTGACTATGCCATTGTAACAGACTAATTTTTCTGAAATAAAAATAGCACTCTGCTCTTGGGGCTGCTACAAGATTTTTGTTTTCAAATCATATTTCAAGCAACAACAAACGAAAAACAACGGCTGCATTGCATTTCTGTCTCATATTCTGTGCAAGTTCCTCCTAAGTGTAGATCAAAATATCAACTAATAAATAATGCACATAACTAAAAGATCTCGTCAAAATAATGATAAAAAGCTAATGCCCCAAACTATTCCTCTGTACCGTGTGTGTTACATGCGCAGCCATGGGCATCCCTTTACCCAAATAAGTTTGTAAATAATGTCTTTTTGAAATTTTTTTGACCCCTATACCAGCATGCAGATGAATAATAAGGAATTTTAATTAATACGAATCTTTAATTAATATTTTTTAATTAACACGAATCTACTCTTTTAAGTGGGCAAGGTTTGAATCAAGACACCAAGTGTCAAACATGCAAGTGATACACATTAGAGCTCACACTATAGGAGCTTGATAAGTTTGATTAAAATATTCTCTTTTGAACTTAAGAATTATATTTCTAACATGTCTTTGCATAGTGAATTTTCTGTTTTGAAAGAAATTAATAGTTTTGCACAAAAGTTGGTGGAGGAAAAGAGGAGTATCCGTTATCACTTGGTATACTTGCTAGTCAAATTAGCATTGATTTTACCAGTTGCGATTGTTTCCGTTGAAAAAAACTTTTTCAGTGATGAATATTGTGAAGAATCCACATCGTAATTGAGTGGAAGATCAATGGTTGAATGGTAGTTTAGTTGTACACATAGAGAAAGATGTATTTGGTTCTATTGATAATGACACTACTACAATATTAGCTTTAGGTGTCGGACGATCCTGGCGGTTAATAAGTCATTCTGACGGATAAAAGATATCCGACACATAATTTATTTACTGTCGGTTTAAGGTTACTTTCTGTCGGATATATCCGACATAAATTCCTGGCGGATTTAACCGCCTTAAAATTATTATAACCCTCAGTATTTTTTAATTCTTTTTTTTTAATATTTTTAACATATTCTGGCGGTTATAACCGACAGAAATTGACTATTTTATTATTTTAAAATGTTATATTGATTAAAAATAAATAAATGGTTTAAATATTTTTTTTTCCACTCACGGTCCCGTTGCCTAATCTCTGAATGTTTTCTTTTTACGACTTTTTACACATGCTATCTCGGAGTATATACAAACATATTTAACGGTTGGATCGTTGAAACTAGTTTCGTAGAATGCATATCCTATCAAATTGATAGATTTAACAAACACTTAAGAGTTAATGTTATACTTTCATTAAGTATAAAAAATTATCCACTAATGTAAATATTTTAAATTAAAGATCGAATTTTTTCAATGCATTCTTATAGGTTTGATGAGTGTAGATATAAAAAATCATCAAAATTGGAGCTAAAATAATCATTAAATTGTGATTTTTCGTTTATAACCGTCGAAAACTTTTGTTTTGTTACCTAATCTCTGAATGTTTGTTTTTTGTGATTTTTTAGGTATGCGATCTTGGAGTATATACAAACATATTTGACGGTTGGATCGTTGAAACTAGTTTCGTAGAATGCATATCCTATCAAATTGATAGATTTAACAAACACTTAAGAGTTAATGTTATACTTCCATTAAGTATAAAAAATTATCCACTAGTGTAAATATTTTAAATTGAAGATCGAATTTGTTCAATGCATTCTTATAGGGTCGAGGAGTGTAGCTGTAAAAAATCATCAAAATCGGAGCTAAAATAACCGTTAAATTGTGATTTTTCGTTTATAACCGTCGAAAACTTTTGTTTTGTTACCTAATCTCTGAATGTTTGTTTTTTGTGATTTTTTAGGTATGCGATCTTGGAGTATATACAAACATATTTAACGGTTGGATCGTTGAAACTAGTTTCGTAGAATGCATATCCTATCAAATTGATAGATTTAACAAACACTTAAGAGTTAATGTTATACTTCCATTAAGTATAAAAAATTATCCACTAGTGTAAATATTTTAAATTGAAGATCGAATTTGTTCAATACATTCTTATAGGATCGAGGAGTGTAGTTGTAAAAAAATCATCAAAATCGGAGCTAAAATAACCGTTAAATTGTGATTTTTCGTTTATAACCGTCGAAAACTTTTGTTCTGTTACCTAATCTCTGAATGTTTGTTTTTTGTGATTTTTTAGATCGTTGACACTAGTTTCGTAGAATGCATATCCTATCAAATTGATAGATTTAACAAACACTTAAGAGTTAATGTTATACTGTAAGTATTTTAAATTGAAGATCGAATTTGTTCAATGCATTCTTATAGGGTCGAGGAGTGTAGCTGTAAAAAATCATCAAAATCAGAGCTAAAATAACTGTTAAATTATGATTTTTCGTTTATAACAGTAAAAAACTTTTGTTCTGTTACCTAATCTTTGAATGTTTGTTTTTTGTGATTTTTTAGGTATGCTATATCGGAGTATATACAAACATATTTGACGGTTGGATCGTTGAAACTAATTTCATAGAATGCATATCCTATCAAATTGATAGATTTAACAAACACTTAAGAGTTAATGTTATACTTCCATTAAGTATAAAAAATTATCCACTAGTGTAAATATTTTAAATTGAAGATCGAATTTGTTCAATACATTCTTATAGGGTCGAGGAGTGTAGCTGTAACAAATTATCAAAATCGGAGCTAAAATAACCGTTAAATTGTGATTTTTCGTTTATAACCGTCGAAAACTTTTGTTTTGTTACCTAATCTCTGAATGTTTGTTTTTTGTGATTTTTTAGGTATGCTATATCGGAGTATATACAAACATATTTGACGGTTGGATCGTTGAAACTAATTTCATAGAATGCATATCCTATCAAATTGATAGATTTAACAAACACTTCGGAGTTAATGTTATACTTCGATTAAGTATAAAATAAGATAGTGTAAATATTTTCATTAAATTGAAGATCTAATTATTTGTAATTAAACTATCAATATCTCTTTAAATCCAAACTTACTACCTAAATTACCCTAACATACCCAATTTAATATGCAAATTTGTTTCTACACCCATTTAAAATAGAAATCCAAAATCAAAGCATATGTTCTTTTCCCTACAAATTGCTCTCGATAAATTCCAATTCCACTAGGATCTTGCAAGTTCATAGCACTACAAAGCAAAAGCGACAGATAGAGTATCACTGATGGGATTAGAAAAATTTTGACGGAGCATTTTCACTGTTCTTTTAGTTTATTCCTCTCCAACTTCTCTAGCTTGTGTATAACTGTAATGTTCCCGTCCTCATTTAAGTCGTGGCTTTCTTTGTGGCTATCTTCAACTGCCTAACAAAAGGATTTGACAAAGTCAAAGCAGCAGCAACTGCAACTGCGCATGCTAGCACTAAATTAGCTTTGAAACTCTTCTTCTTAATCAAGACTTGAATAACTGTGAGCATCCTAGAGTGACAAGCACTCATAGGGTAATGAGCCATGGCTCTCCCTAGAGGTGTCAGTGTTCCATCTTTCTCAAGTTGCTTAAAGAACCGCTCTTCTTTATCCAAGGCATCACCATCTGGAGGAGGAGGAAGAGGAAAATTGGATACCTGGATGTCCAAAAAAAGTTTAAGTTGGGTGTAGAGTGAGATTATTTGGGTTTAAATAAAATTTTCCTTATCTTTTTGTTTCTTTATCGCATATTTTACATGAGTTATTATCTATTAAACCAAACAATTATTTATTTAATTTTTAAAAACGTATTTTTTTTAAATATAAATTATTTATTTATTTATTTATTAAACCAAACAATTATTATTTTATTTTTTTAAATCGTAACAAAATTTTGGAGGGAATTTAAAATTTTGGGAGAGGGAACTTAAAATTTTGGGGGATTTTTGCCCCCAATTTTTTTTTATGTCGATTCTTTGCCCCCAATTTTTTATTTCTATCGGTTATATCCGACAGAAATAAAATTCTATCAGTTTTATACTCCAATCCCCCACACTCGCACCCACTCAGATGCTCTCTCTCCTTCTCTCTCTCTCGTTTATTCTTCATTATTCTTCCAGATTTTTCAAATTCCTCATCTGAAATCCCCAACCCCAAATCTCAGCCTCTCGCTTCGTTGAACATGTCTTGAAACCGAGAGAAAGTACTCTCTGTACCTGCGGTTTTGAAATCCAAAACCCAGCTCGGCCATCACCGATGCAAGCCCACAATATCGTCCCCGCCGCGTTTGAGCAGAAATATGAGGAGAGGGTCAACAATCAGCGGAGAGGGTCAAGAACACGGATAGAGCACCTGCAGAATTTCAAATCCGCCTGATACAAGTGAAAAAATTGAGGTTCTAGATCTGCAAGAAAAGGTATATGGTATCCTTCCCCAAACTCGAGCTCGATCTCGATCTTGTGCATACCATATCTTGAGATAAATCATCTGGGTTTTGTTCTAATAATCTTACAAATTTGTTGAGCAATTTTTATAAAGTCGGAATCTTTGGTTTCGGTTGTGAGATATCTGATTTGGGTATTTGTGTTTTGTAGGGCACGGTGGTTGTGGCGGAGGAAGATTAGGTTGTGAGGTATCTGATTTGGGTATTTGTGTTTTGGAGACTGAGTGTTTCAGTGTGTAAAAAAATGAAGGAAAAGCTTGGATTTTTAGTTTGTGTGTGGTTTCTGCTATGTGGGGTTTGTGTGGCGAGGTTCGTGGTGGAGAAGAACAGCTTGAAAGTGACTTCTCCGAGCTCGATGAAGGGCGTGTACGAATGTGCGATTGGGAACTTGGGGGTTCCTCAATACGGAGGAACGTTGGTCAGAACTGTGTACCATCCGAAGACCAATCAGATGGCATGCAATGGTGCCCCTTGCGCCTAAGACTTTAAGGGCCTTGAGGTTTTCGAGATCAAGCTCCGACGAGGTTTCGGTTGGTGAATGCCAGGGGATATGGAAAATGCAGAAAATGATTTATATTTTTTTTTATTATTAATACACTTTCTGTCGGTTTTATCCGACAAAAATTCTTTTATTTATTCTTATTAATAAGCATTCTTGTCGGATAAAACCGACAGAAATTCTGGCGGTTTTAGTATTTTCTGTCGATTTTATCCGATAGAAATTCTCTTATTTCTTTATTATATAATATATATCCTGTCGGTTATATCCGACACAATTTCTGTCGGTTGTAGAGTGTTTTCTGTCAAAAAATTCATTTCCTGACGCATGCAATTCTGTCGCTTATTATATCCGTCACTGCACTCATTTTCTGTCGGATTTTGCTTAATTTCTGACAATATTATACGTTTCTTGTCGGTTTTTAAACCGACACTAATGGGTACTTTTGTAGTATAACCTTTCCAAAATATGAGAATACGTCATGAACAATTGTAAATAAAAGTATGATCGATTTTTTAAAGCTATTTTTTGACCCTATAGTTGTAAATTCCTAACTCCGTCACTAGGACATGACACATTAATTCGCAACAGTTGACAAAACTTTGATAATCAGATGAATACCTGAACTTAAAGTGACTAAAAACTTTCCGACATTCCATTAGTCATCGATCGTTTTAGCTCTTTCATTTTATAAGACTATTGGCCCCGACTATGGTCACTTTTTCTCTTAATCATCGCACAGTCCATGATTATTTGGTCTACTTATTAGTCACTGATTTTTTAGGAAATGATGAAAATCAAATATCCCAATTGCCACTTGCATTATTTCTCCTCAACAAACAGCATTTTTGGTAAGTAGACGTCTTTCTGATTGCATTGGGCTAGTTTTAGAAGGGTTTAATTTTATGGACAAAAAGACTTTGGGTGGTAACGTAGGCATAAAAGTTGACATCGCAAAAACTTTTGATACTTTGAATTGGAATTTTCTTCTCTATGTGCTTTCTAGTTTTGGTTTTTCTAGTATCTTTGTGGATTGGGTGCGTGTTTTATTATAGTAAGCTCGCCTTTCAATTTCAGTAAATGGCACACTGCATGGGTTTTTCTCTTGCTCCCTGAGGTTTATCTTTGCTTTTCTCTACTGGACAGATTACTTCTATTTCAACTCCGCGAGGTTGTTGCCCTCCTACTTATGTGTTATATGCTGATGATCTTTTCACTTTATGTCCTGGGAATGTTCGATCCCTTCATTCTCTTCGAAATTTCTGGGATAAGTATGGTTGTGCATTGAGGCAACTTGTTAATGCATCTAAGAGTACTTTTTATCTCGACTCCTCCTCAGTCTATAGTAAAGCGCATGTCTCCAGGCACCTTGGCTTTCGTTTGGGTGTCGTTCCTTTCATTTATCTTGGGGTACCCATTTTTCGTGGTAAGCCAAGGAGAATTCACTTTCAAGCTTTGGTAGACAAGGCTAAAGCTCGCCTCTCGGGTTGGAAAGGTAAACTTCTCTCAATGGATGGACAATTTCAATTGGTGCAGTCTGTTTATCAAAGCTTATTCCTCCATAGCTTCTCAGTTTATCAATTGCCATCTTGCGTTTTAAAGCATCTTTCTGCTTGTGCAAGGAATTTTATTTGGTCAAGGGATTTAACTTCCTAGAAGTTGGTAATTGTTGATTGGAGTATCGTGTGTGGACCTAAAAAAGAAGGTGGGCTTGGTCTTCGTGATTTAGCTTCTTTGAACTTGACGGCTTTGCTTAGTTTTGGATGAGATGCTTTACAATCCTCTTCTCTGTGGGATTCTTTTGCTTGTCAGCATTTTCCTCTTTCGCCTTACAAAAATCAAAATATTTATTTACAATCTTTTGTGTGGCATGATTTGAAGCGTGGTTTGCCTATTTTGAATAATAATAGTCGTTGGGTTATTGGTGATGGGAGGTTAGTTTCCTTTTGGTTTGACAAATGGTTGGATGAACCTATTATTAGCCCTTCTTTATCTTCAGTCATTTCACCTAAGGTTCTTCCTCGGGTTTCAGATGTTATTGAAGCACAAAGTTGGTCTTTGCCAGATTATTTTATAAATTTATTCCCTTTTATGGTGCAACAGATTTTACGTCTGCCTTTGCCCTTGAATGTTGAGGATGACAAATTGATTTAAGAGCCTTCACCTACTGGGAAGTTTTTTTTTCTTCTGGTTATCACCTTATTCGAAACAGACATAATGATTGTGCTTGGGCTAAGGTTATTTGGCAACATTTTATTCCGCCACGACTATCTATTATGGCTTGGAGGCTTTTTCATGATAAACTTTCTACAGAGGGTGCGCTACAACGACATGGTGTTTCTTTGGCATCCATTTGTTATTTATTTCGTAATTTTGAAGAATCTACTGCTCATCTTTTCTTTGGTTATCGGATATCTAGGCAACTTTGGAGGTGGTTAGCATGTCAATTTGGTACCTCTTTGCCTCTTTCAGATTCTTTGGTTGTTTTTTTTGGGATGACTATGTCCGTAAGCCCTCTTCTAAACAATTGCACAATCTATGAATTTTTGCGGGTTATTCTATTATTTCAGCTATTTGGAAGGCTCGAAATGAGTTTATTTTTTAGGGTCGTCCAATCTATTTTCATTGTCTTTGCATAGTTATCAATTTTGCGATTGTTCATCGACATATGCTGACACAAGAGTTCATGCAGAGATATTCTGACATGAACAAGAGTGTGTGTAATAATGATTTACGCTCTAGTACTACAATCACGTGAAGACTGGCACTATGCGCGTCATATACGAGTCCTAATTGTCTGTAGCAATGTAGGACAGGACTGGCACCTACAATGGATCCAAAGTGAGCGTACGGTGCAATGTGAACATACACGTGAAGCCTGGCCTTGGCCCGGGCGAGTACTGACACCAGTGTAGCACACGATGAGCATATAACGTGAATACGATCATGCAACGGTAAATCAATAATTCACATCGACATAATTCTATTCAATAAAATATTAATCATGGTAAATAAAATCCCATAATAGTTTGCCTACCTGTGCATCCCGTAAGATTTAGCATACTTTCGTACATTCCATCAATACGCTAATTTCTAAAAACGTTAGTCTAATCTAGGCGTAACGTAGAAATTTTTTTAATAAATATAAAATAGAAACTAAATAAATATATAATATCTAAAAGCAAAGACCCACTCACAGATCATGTCGTCGGGTCAAACCCGCCTCGCAGGCATCAGAGGTCCTTACGATGCATTTCACATAGAAACGAAATCATTCACATAAAAATATAATGTACTAACATAAATAAGCGTTTTCGTACAAAGTACGACTAATAATAATAAAGGAACTATTTTAAAACAACGGAATTTCGAAAAGCGGATGGCGGATTTGGATTCGGCACGTCGAGAAACCTAAGACAGGATCTCGGGTCTCTCCATGTGCTGCTGCACGCACTGAGCGCATGATAACCTTCACGCGCCTGCAAGTACCATCGTACTTGCCTCCCTCGCGAAACCAGAAATCTGGCCAGTTTTTTGGGCCGATTTCCAGAGCTCCAAACGAGCTCAAATCTCATCTATAACTAGCAATTTATATATGGATGTGAAGTTGGCAAAGAAGGGAATCGATATATACCTACACAGGACCAACTCATGGCTGAAGATGGCAAGAAATTGTGTTTCTATATCAAACTTCACCAAATCAGACATCATGCATCTTAACATTGCTTCTAAACCACGAAGGAGGACCATCCCCCACTCTAATTCTCATGCATTTTTTTGAGAAGTTTATCACCATGAACAATGGCTCTCTAAGAGAGGTGATCTGAGGCTTACCTTGGTCGGAACATAAGAACTCGCTGGGAAAATGGCATCGGTGCTGACGTGAGAAAGAGAGATAGGGTGGTGTGGTGAGTTAGGTGCCTTGCCGTGGAGGTGGTGACTTTCTAGTAAAGCACAGGAGAAAGGAAAGAGTGGGGTGCGGGCCCTAGCTACTTGGCACACAACCCAAAGTCACAAAAGACAACCAAAAAATTATCCCCCATGAATGTAAAATTACCAAATCACCCTTCACGCTCTGTAATTCATAAAATTTTCATCGTAACTCCGAATTTGATTCCATTTGTGCCTACGCGTTTGTACCGTCAAGTACTTTAAGAATACGGTAAAATAATAGCTCGTACGCATCACGAAATGACGGTCAACGAAAGTTAATAATCTTGCATCAAGGGGCATTTTCGTCAATTCACTCTTTTAAAATTAATAAAATCGTAAAATTAGGGACGAGTTGTTACATTTTGACACTCGGATCATTTCTTCTTTGGGGATCCGACTTGTCCTTCCCAAGGCGCCTACTATTCTTCCTGTCCTTTGGTCTCTTCTTGGTTTCCTTGGATTAAACTTAATACAGATGGTTTGTCTAAAAATCTTGGTCCTACTGCTTGTGGATGATTTTTTCAGGAATTGCCATGGTCGTTTTCTTGGAGGTTTATGTCAATGGATTGGTCATCGCATTTTTTTTTTTTTTGCAGAGTTATCAACAATTATTATGGGTGTAGAGTTTGTATATCAGCAGGGTTGGCATTATCTTCGGTTGGAAAGTGACAGCTCTAGTATTATTTATGCTCTTCAATCATCAGATTTTGATCCTTTTTGGTCTATTCGTACGTAATGGTTTATTTGTTTGGATTGCATTCAAAAAATGACTTTCTATACATCTCACATATATCACGAAGAAAATCTTGTTGCGGACATTTTTGCTAACATGGGCTTGTCTTCTCCATCTTTAACATGGCATGATTCTCCTTCGATGGTGGCTCATGCTGCTGTGTTTTTAGACTATGTTGGCTTGTCTAGCTACCGCTTCTCAAATTAATGTGCATGTCGGCATCCAGGATTGTCTCACTTTCTTTTTTTTTCTCCTAACTTTAAGGTGTTGTTCGACTTGTTTTGCAGGTTTAGACCTTTAGGTTTGGTTTTAGAGGGGTTGGGTTTCATGTCCCCCCTCCTCTCCCTCTTTTCTTTGTATCATTCTTGTTTTTGTTTCTAGAATGGTAAGGTTTATGTTTTCCTTTCTTTTTCATGTATTTCTTTTTGTTGTCTCCGCCTTGTATCATTCTTGTTTTTGTTTCTAGAAGGGTAAGGTTTATATTCCCCTTTCTTTTTCATGTATTCCTTTTTGTTGTCTCCGCTTTTTGAGGGTAAGTTTTATGTTCTCCTTAACTAGGTGTAACTTAGTTTTTTGTTATTAATAAAATTTTCTTTATACCGTAAAAAAATCATATCACGAATTTAAATTAATAGATAAAATATAATATTTAGTCGTTATGATTCGAACAACTGCAAAGCAAAATGCGATTTAGTTTTTTGAATTTTGTAGGATTTGTGCGAAAAGTTGTTTTCCACGAGCACCAAGAAATTGTTCAGAAACACATCCAGGAGTTTTCTAAAAGCGAAATTAGTTTTATCAGAGAATCCTAGTTCGAAAGAAAATCGGTTTACACGTTTTCCTGGTTGTTAGCTAGGGATGACAATTCTAACCGTTAAACCCGATAACCGTGAATAACTGCCCGAATGAATTGGATTTGGATATGAAAATTCGGATATGGTTTGGATATGGGAAAAAACCATTTATATTATACGGTTATGGTTTTGGATATGGTTATAGAGGTTCCCAAACCGTATCCATAACCGAATCTGATCCAATTAGTAGATAATATAATTTATATATAATATAATAGTATAATATATATATATATATATATATATATTTGTATATCTATTATTCACCAAACCATTACTTTGAGAATACAAAAGTTGCATTTTGTAGGAAAGTAAAGTTTTGAATCAAAATCAATGCGAACTCAATGGTGCTTATAGGACATAACAAAGACAAGCCAACATCATCAGTGTTTTAATTTTTATACTCAACAAGATCCATTCATTGGATCATTTTATACCTCAAATGTTTAATGACGAAATTGATATCTACTAACTTATAATTTCTCAATTGAACGAATATATTTTTTGTATTGGCGAAGATGGATATATCCGTTAACCGATGGGGAATCCGTTACCCGGTGGGTATGGTTATGGATAATACCCGATGGTTAATTTGCGGTTATGAATATGGTTATTTTTCGTGGTTATGAGGATGGATATAGCATTTCCGTCCCTAAATCGAACCGTTGTCATCCCTAGCCTAGGAACCTGCAAATATGTCATTGTCCAAGAATGATCTACCAAACCTTTGAATTTTTCTTACTTATATATAATATATAGAAGAAACCATCAACCTGTGCGACGGTTGAGAAATTCTTTCATCTAGAAACCGGACCAGGAATGGTCATACGGCCCCACACACAAAAAATCGTTGCTATCCTATTCCTTCTGATTTTTATATGTTTACTCAGTCCTATTTGCGTCTCACCCCCTCTCACACAACACCCGAACCCACCACCAACAGTGGCCACACTCGTGTCCTTCTCGTGACGGTGAGGGTCGGAGGAAAGGAAAAACTATCAATTACGTGCACTAGGCTATTGTATAATTGGATACAGATGTCCGATTACGTGCAGATACATATCGTCTTCCGCGTTGCTACTTCGACAAACAAATAGTAGGTATTATTTTTGGTTGGTGGGTAGGGGTAGAAAACAAATAGCAGGTAGTTTTTGACGCCCACCAGCTAGGACTTTTGGAATTAATTAGTTCATAGTTGAATTTGCCAACGAATAAATATATTTTATACAGTAGGTTGTAAATTTGCTCGAATAAGGGATTAGGTTCCCACTATTTAGTGGCGGATGAGTTATTTGTTGCTCATGACCTCAGTAGCTTCGTAGTCTCAATTTATATTTGTATATAACTCATACATACATAAACTAAAAGAATGAGTAAAAACACTAAATTACAACATGCTATTTCTTTTGTGCAACTCTATGTATAGTTATTTGTAAATTTACTTCTTTCTTTCTTTTGTCTTTCATCCCTTATTTCTTGTGTGCAATCCTACGGTCCGCATATTGCATTTGATAAAATGTCTCACTCGACAAGGCCTCAACAGAAATGAACAGAACGCACCATAACCCGGTAGGTACCAATTAGGAACTCGACAAAATAATCCAATAAAAAAATTTGGCCAAAATTATGACCCCCTCATTATAAAATTCTAGACTCTCTTCTCCCTTTCAAAACACGTGAGCCACAAAATGATAAGGCCTAATCACTTATCATTTAAGATATAATGAGATAACTAAGTGAGGGATAAAGATGAAAATCCACAAGGACATTATCACCATGTTGAATTTGTAGAAAACAAAAGCTAGGTTATGCGGCACGACGACTAAGATGCTAGCTCAAATATAGACGAAAACTAATGACAATAGTTTGAAAACTTTGAGTTTTAATTAAAATGACAAAAAAGTGTTGTAAGTGAATGGTACCAAGAGTGACTTTTTAGAGTAAAAATGCCATTTTTGTTAAAAGTGAATTGTACCGAAAGTGTTTCGTTAAAACTCCCAAAATATAAAGGGTAATGCTAGGGAGACAAAATTTTAAACTAAATTTTGTAAACCAAATGGTGTGGTTGTTGATGATTGAATTATTAATTAAGTGTTGATTAACGTGTTTTTTTTTCTATTGATAACACATTATTTGGTTTGCAAATTTTGTTTAAAAATTTAGTATTCCGAACATTAATTATACAAATAAACCCAATAATCTTCTTTTAATGAACAATACAACTCAAAATTTAAGTCAAAATTAAATAGCCCACTAAACTCAAACCTAGACTATATGAATGCACATGCATGCGGATGTTCCTGAAATGCTTGTTATTTTTGTGATTTAGAGCATAATAGACAAACTTAGACAAAAATAGTTACAGTTAAAAGATGCACTAGTTTAAAATAGAGATGTGCTATCCACACACTCTAAATTACTTCTCACACCCCTTGTTAATTTATGTTCGTTGATCTTCTTCAATTCATCCGATCTGACGGCCGAAAATTAGAAAGATGTGTGAGAAGTATAATAAGGTGTATGGATATCATATCTCTTAAAATATTACAAATTTAAGTGTTTGATTAAGGAACTGCCAATTTTCCTCTAGTACTTCTTCCTGGTCAAACGGTCGTTGGTGGTGTCCAAATTGGCAGACATCATTGGTGGTGTCCCTTGAAAAAGGAGCCCCCCGGCCCACCACTGCCTCTGCCTCCCAGGAGGAAGCAGGAGGGGAAGGGGACTGTGCTGGTGCTGTGTTGCTTTTGAGTTTCTCTTCCTCATCTCCCCGAACGTATAAATGAATGAGGATCCTTTTCGGTTTCTATTTGTAAGGATTTCGGAAATTCTTTAATCACGTCAGTTCATAGTATGTCGTGCGATCAGTTTTTATCAAGTACTATTTATATATAATTTTAAATAAAAAATTTATAATAATTTCTGACTACATAATATACTATGAACAGACGTAATTGAAGGATTACGAGATTCTCACAAAAAAGATCCGGAGAGGAACCTTGTTCTGTATAAATATCCATGCAGATTAAATCAAATCAAATAAAAAACCAAACACAAAAGTAGGATCTAGCTCTGAACCCAGTTGAATTGAAATGGCTACCACTAATCTCCTTACCCCTTACAAACTTGGAAACTTCAATCTTTCCCATAGGTACCTTAACTCGCTCAACCTTTTCTACAATATATTCTTCAACATTCTGCAGTGATTTTTATGTTTTTTTTTTTTTTATAATTTGTATTCTGCTGGAGAAGTTGAGATTTGGGCCGTTGGGTTTTGTTCATTTGGAAACATATTTAGCAACTAAATTAGTCAATTCTTAAAGAAAATAAACTTGGACAGGTGTTACTGAAATTCGTTGTAAGCCCCAGATCTTGAAAGCAAATATATGCATCATCACACCTGAGTTAGTACTTGATCTTGACCTGAAATTACCTGATTCATCTTTTGATATTAGAGGCACTTGGCTAGGAAAAGTACATCTCCTTTCTGGCGTTTTCGTCGTATTACTTAAATCTTGTTCTGTTTAGCAAGATCTGATAATACTTCAAGGGGCTAGTTATATTAACACCTATCAAACTTGTCATAATACTTCCTTGCCTTCTGCAGAGTTGTCTTAGCACCAATGGGTAGACAAAGATCATACGGATATGTTCCTCAGCCGCATGCGATCTTATATTACTCCCAGAGAACATCTAACGGGGGTCTTCTCATAACTGAAGCCACTGGAGTTTCTGACACAGCTCAAGGGTAACTTCATGAAGATTAGCTTTTTTCAAGTTTCTTTTATGTCAAATTTTAAATGGAAAACATACGTTTAAATGTGTACTTTCTTCATTTCAAAGTTTGATAACATTTTTGTTTCTTTAATATGCGAAGGTACACAGATACTCCCGGTATATGGACAAAGGAGCAAGTTGAAGCATGGAAACCCATTGTTGATGCTGTTCATGCTAAAGGTGGCATCTTCTTCTGTCAGATTCTGCATGTAGGGAGGGTTTCAAATACCGGTGCGTTTCTAACACACTTTTATGACTTCAGTTTGTGTCATTGAAAGCGTCCGGATCATAAGCGAAAAGTTAGCCCATTGAAGCATCAGAGAGCTGCCTTGATATTCCTGTAACAGAAATCTTTCAGATTGTGATTCTATCTACATTTTCTAATCTTACAGGATTTCAGCCAAATGGGCAAGCTCCAATCTCTTCTACTGAGAAGCCGATACCATTAAATGGCATTGATGTTTCTGAATTCACGCCTCCAAGACGATTAAGGACAGATGAAATTTCACAAATTGTCAATGATTTTAGACTTGCTGCTAGGAATGCTATGGAAGCTGGTAATTTGTCTTAAGTATGAGATAAAATTTGCGAGAACTCAAAATTGTTTTCAACAGCAAGTGGCCCTCTCCCACAGTAGTAGAGAAAGTGTTGCCCTTGCACCACGGCGTGGGTTCGAACCCTGTCGTCTCCCTAATCTAACAAATCTATCGTTTGACAAAAAAAATTGCTTTCCACATAAGCACCATCTGTAATCTTACAAATGTAGTTAAAGGCATGAATATAATTTGCAGTTTGATTAGGTGTGTGACAATAGCTCACGTTAGATTACATGTTAACTAACCTTACATTATAACGGCATGCCCCATTTAAAATGCTAGATTACAAATAATATTTGGTGCACTGAAATTGTTTGTCTGATATACAGGCTTTGATGGAGTGGAAATTCATGGGGCCCATGGATACCTTATTGATCAGTTTATGAAAGATCAAGTGAATGATCGAACAGACCAATATGGCGGATCTATGGAGAATCGTTGTCGATTTGCTCTGGAAGTTGTTGAAGCTGTTGCTAACGAGATAGGAGCGGATAAAGTTGGAATTAGATTATCTCCATTTGCCAACTATATGGAATCAGGGGATTCAGATCCTGAAGCGTTGGGCCTTTATCTGGCCAATTCATTGAACAAGTATGGGATCGTGTACTGCCATATGGTTGAGCCGAGGATGAAGACAATTGGAGAAAAGAGTGATTGCCCCCACAGTCTTGTACCCATGAGAAAGGCTTTTAATGGTACCTTCATTGCTGCTGGTGGTTATGACAAGGAAGAAGGGAACAATGGTGTGGCCGAGGGCCGTGCAGATCTTATTGCTTATGGCCGTATTTTCTTGGCGAATCCGGATTTGCCAAAGAGATTTGAGCTTAATGCTCCTCTAAACAAGTACAACAGAGAGACATTCTACGCGTCTGAACCGCTTATTGGCTACACTGATTATCCGTTCGTTGAAACCACTCCTTAGGTTATGGAAGCTTGTACGCTTTTATATTTCTGAAATTCCCGCATTAGTCTGCGTACATGTTTTCGTGTTGCTTTTCTTACACGGTCTGCGTACATGTTTCTGCATTGTTTGTTGAATACAAGCGTTATTCCTATTCTAAGCTACATTAAGGAAAGGGAAATGGTTTGAACCACCAGGACAATTCATTACTTGCAAATGTGATTTTTTGTTTTTTTGTTAGAATATTCTATACAACCTATTTTGGCCAAAAAAATGATCTTGGTGCAAGTGCTTTTGGAACCTAAAAACATTTTAGTAAGGGCTTTTAAATACAATCCTAAAGATTAGAAGGTTTACTACTTGTTTGCTGCCGAGATCGATTATGGCTTCTTCTTCTGGTGCATCTGCAGGTAGGAGTTCTACTCTGTACAATACTTATGAACTATGGTTTGTGTTTTGATGGCTGTGAAGCCTGTGATTCAGTTTCTTTTCTAATGTTAAACTTGGGCCGTTTCTTCTTCCTCCTATTCCTTCTCATTGAATCCGGTTCTTCACCACCAGATGAGTTCCCATAAGGCCTTGCTTGAGTTCCCATAAGGCCTTGCTTGAGTTCCCATTTAAGGCATGCCTTCACTTTAACCTTCCCGAGGGAAGCTACGAAACCAAATAATGGGGGTCATGAAATTCTGTGCATAAATAGACTAAGACTACTGTCGTCTTTAGCAATTATCCTATACAGTTATTACAACAAACCCGACACAAAACACATACTACGATGTTAAACAATAAAAATAATTTAAATTTCGAGTAAATTTAAGTAATAGAGAACCAAAAACCCAGAAAAAGCACATGCACCCACAATCCATAAAACTACAAATGTGGTATGTGTTCTCTTTTATTATGGTTTTGGAGTGAAGGCATCCAAGAGAGAGACTTGGCTGTTGCATATATAAATGGATTTATTGATGGTAATGAAAGAGTTATTGAAACAAAGGGGAAGCAGCAGCAAGGAGATCAAAGGCACGAGCTTAATGTTAACAGATACAGAATTCATTTGGGTGCTTTAATGTACCAAAGAGTGGCCAGCACATAATTGAAGACTTCTACCCTTTCCTCTCTTTTAGTGTCAGCAATCAATTGGGATTAAGCTTTCATTGGTTATAGAAACGTAAAAGGGGAAATGAAGGAAATGAATGACAGAGCAAGGAAGCAAAGACATAAGGAAGAAGGCTGCAGCAGAGCAAAGGAGTTTTACAAGGTTTTGTAAACTTAATTTTCATTTTTCTTATTATGAATTCAGTGAAAGTTTCATCTATGTTTCAGAACTAATTTTCCTTAGCTAGGGCTACGATGTAGCCATGACTATGAATGCTTAAATTTTGAAGTGAATTATTTTCAAGTTTTCAATTATCATTGAGTATCGTTTGCTATGCTTATATGCTTGGTATTAGGACATCTCCAACTGACCCGGCCAAAGGGTCATAAGGCTAAAAATAACTCGGAATGACATGATAACCGTCTCCAACCGAAGGCTAGGCCAAAGGGCTTGTGGGCCCCATCAGGCCAAAACCCCCAAATCAGGCCAACAGGCTGGCCATTTCCAGCCAGCCTTCTAGCCCAGCCCACTTGCACTCCAACGGTACCCTAACGTCAGGTAGCCGTTGGAATTTGAATTTTTTTTTTTAAATCTTAATTTTTTTTCCTATAAATACCTAAACCATTCCTACACCATTTCTCACATATTTTTCACCATTCCATACTATCTTACCTAATTTTATTTTAATTCTTCACATTCTATTCTCTTACCTCTTCCAATAATCTTTCCTTTAATTTTTTCAATAATCTTTCCTTTAATTTTTTCAATAATCTTCAAATGGCCACATCTGCAATGAAAGAAAGGGCTTGGACCCAAAAAGAAGATGAAGCTCTTTGCAGGGCTTATAGATGGGTCTCGGAAAATAGTGTCAAGGGTAGTTCTCAAACAAGTGAAGGTGTTTGGACTCGTACGTTCAAAAAGTACTATGAGTTCTACGAAGGCACTACTCCAACGAATCCCCAACACCACGAGAGTTGTTCATCAGAGTCTCATGCACGATCTCTCTATTTCATGGTTTGTAAGAGCGACTAGTAACAGAGCCATCCATTGAGGTTGTTCTTCAGTTTCCTCACATGCCATAACCCCAGCCATTGCTGGCATATATGTTGTGTTGCGTCATGCTTCATCTTTTTCATCGGACTCCTCATCTTCTCGTCTTATCTGCGCCTATTTATCTTCCAATTTGGAATTGGATGAGGACCCCCAGTTGGAATGCGAAGAGGATCCAAAGTTGGAATTCATTGCAAACTTGAATTGAAAGAGATATTGGAGAGGGCAAAGATGAAGGTGTGTGAATTCTACCCCAATATCCAGCCAATTTATTAACATTGGAAGCTGAAGATAAGAAGTGCCACATAGATAAGAATCTTATCTAAAATTTGCACAACCAATTACATCTCGACACGTGGCACTTGAAATCCTATCTAAAAAATTATTAAGATTACATAAAGATAAGAAATCTGGAGAATTACTCACTTTAGCGACACGTGTCACCCGAAATCCTATCCAAAAAAATTATTGAGATTACATAAAGATAAGAAATTTGGAGAGTTACTCACGTTAGCTACACGTGTCACTCGAAATCATATCCGAAAAATTATTGAGATTATATAAAGATAAGAAATCCAGAGGCTTATTCATTTAGTGACAAGTGGCACTCAAAATATGTCCGAAAATCTTATTTTAATATGGTAGTTTAATTTAATTAACCATATTAATTCAATTAAAATAATAAATATATATTAATTATGTTTGGCCTATGGCCCTTTGGCCCCTTCGGTTGGAGATGGGTTTTTGGTCAAAGGGCTATGTTTGGCCTATGGCCTTTTGACCCCCTCAGTTGGAGATGGTATAAAATATGGACTAACACTGTTCATTAAAATATAATTTCTTGCAGGGCTATAGGCTAAACATGGCCCTTTGGCCCTCCTTCGGTTGGAGATGGCCTTAGTCTAGGTGATTAGTTACCATCTTGACTCTTACTTAGTAAATTTGATGCAAGTTGTGCAGATGTCATGTTTTCAACTTGAATGATAGCTTCTTGCAAATAGATACCATAAATTACCTAGTAGTAGATGCCATACTCTAGGATTTGTGTAGTCTTTATATAAATTTCCACTGATCGTAATGAGTTTCATTATGTTAAACTATTCCAGATGCCATGGATGGTTGCATAGGGAAATATACGTAATAGTCTAGATGCCATAGATATTAAATGTGTTAGAGAAATTTGACTATCAATGAGGCTGAGTACTTGTTAATAATTCATTGCAGAAAATAAGTTGGACTGGTTATAGTGAGTCGGACGCCCTAGTGTTTTACTCAACTAAATTATAATTTGTTTTCTTGGCTACCACTTTTTGCGTTATATTCAAACTTTCTTACTTTTGATATTTGTTTTCACTATTAGTATCAACTCTCAAAACCATCATTATTCATCAATCTTTGTTAAATTTTACTACGTTGCAATTGGATTTAAGTTAGCTGTTAGAATTAGATTAATTTGCGTGGGACGATATTAAGTGCTTGCTTTCTATACTATCGTACGATTCATACACTTGCGAGCATAAAATTTGGAACTAAGTTGGACTAATTTATGTTAGTTTAAATTTCACAACAGATGCCAACAATCATTTTTCACTTTAATTCTTCAACAACCCTTGCCAAAATCAAACCCGAAATCAACTTCTCTCTTTCTCTCCATAACATGACTCCCACGCTGCTAAAAAAATGCATCTTGCCTTCGTGCAAATTGATTGTAGTGAGCTTTAGGAAGTGGATTGATGAAATATCCCTCCAAGTGAGTGGCAACATGTTTTTTCGGAAAAAAAAAGGATAGAAGGTAACGTAAGTGGTAGATTCAAACTATTAAGATAGTCCAAGTTGTTTTGGGTTTAGGAAGGAGGGGAATCAGTAGAGATCGAAATTGTACCAAGATACACAGGCATAACTAATTTCCGTCACTATAGTAAAGCATTATCTGCCTCGTTAATTGAAGTAATTGGAATAGAGTAACAAGGTGAAGCGAGTTTCAAATTAAAATCCTACACAAAAAGTGAACGTACAAAAACTACATTAAAATCCATTAGACTCCATAACAAAATTAGATTCATTAAAATCCATTAAGCTCTGTAATAAAATTCATGTAAAATTCCTTTACAATTCACATGAGTCTATGTCAATCAATTAAAATTCATAAACTCCATTAAATTTATAATTCCGTTAAAATTCATCAGAATCCAAATTGAATACACCTTCTTTAGTAGATGAAATGAATAAGAAAGGTATGGTTTCTTGGTAGAGAAACATTTGCCAATTCATGGCCGAAGACCATGTCTTTATTTAGTGGCAAGTATGAGTTTGAAGGTGATTTATTAGAGCACGCGTGGTGTCTCATGATTGACTTGTTTGAGACTCGTTATCCCGCTCACTAAGTCATTAGCCGTTTGATTTTGGGGGTTTTTGAACATTAGTCATTGCAAAAGATTAAAATTAAAAAAAAAAAAAAAAAAAAAAAAAAAAAAAAAAACCCTGGTACTAGATTACATATTCAATTTAATCCCTTAAAGTGTACTTTTATTAATATTTATATTCAATTTTTGTTATTTAATGTGTATTTTTATTTAATCTCTCGTGACACACCCGAACCCGTAGGTAGGGCGTGCTGGCCGTCACGTCACGTGACGGCCATCACGCCCTACCTACGGGTTCGGGTGTGTCATCTCGACATTAAATTTTAATTTTATTAATATGCACATATTTAGTTCTTTAATTATAAATGAACATAAATGAGAAAATATTAAAAGAAATTTGTGAAACAAAAATGTGCAAGTGTACAAAAATGACTACCGAAATATATAAAATTAACTTCTTTGTACCAAAGTGTTTGTACCTAAATGTTTACACCTAAATGTTTGTATTGAAATATATTATAATGAACATGAATATGTGTACTGAAATGTATTATATTGAATTAATGTACCTAAATATATATACTGAAATGCACGTACCAAAATATAGTATATTGAATTAATGTGCCTAAAAGTCAATACCCAAATGTGTGTACCAAAATGTACATACCACAATGCATTATATTGAATTAATGTACACATATATTTGTATTGATGGATATACCGAAATATTCAAATGTATTAATATACCTAAATGAAGAACATACAAAATTGTTATCGGAATATATTATAAAAAAATTGAGTTTGCCTAAATTTAGATGTTAGAATATATTATGATGAAGGAAATGAAAATTAAATTTAAATGTAATTAATACATTTAAAAAAAAAGATAAATAAAACATCAAAATATAAATAATAAATGAGATGATTAAATGTACCAGGGACTAAAATTAGATTTTAATCTAACAAAAAGTTATAGTCTAAAACTCATATTTTTTAAGAATTAAAATAAAGTTTCCTTTTGATTTTGAGAGATGTGACAAAAAGTGTCAATTAAGTGTCCCGTTTAAGAAGACCCTTAACCACGTGAGATATTGTGGCTTATGACTGGGCCACGATTGTAGGGATTGTGATCCCATTTGCTAATCTTGCAGGATCATTCCTTATCCAGCCCCATTAGGCTAATTCTTGTATCAGGCCTTACCCAGTCTTATGAGGGGTTTGAGCTTCGCTAAGCCGCCTTGGTCCGATAGCTCTACTAAGCTAAATGACCCAAGGCGCGAGCCCGACAAAGGTGTTTATTTCGTTACGAGACCCTCGAGGCCGCACCTCTAGGTTTTAATGCGGCAAGTGGTCAAATGGCATTTTTGTTCGTTTGGTTTCTTGTGTCAGCATTTTCAATCACTATGTAGTAATAATTTTCCATCTCAAAAATTTTGGCACACTCTTCATAATTGATTTTATGAGGACAGTTTACATGAAAATGCTCTAAAAAAAAGAAAATCATTTATGCCAACGTTATCACCGTCAACACTGTCATTAACACCATCGCACTGCACCACAACACCACCATTGTTGCACCATTTACTTCACCGTCCACCCCCACTAAATCATGTACACTACCAAAAAGTGATGTTGGCCCTTGGTAATAAACGACGATCCCATTGCGCATGATGAGAGGAAAAAAGAGAGTAAACAATTGAACTAAGAAGCATGGATGCAATTATTTGGATCAAAGTAAAAGATTAATAAAAGAATGTCCAAATTATAGTCAAACGGTGGTTGTGGTGTCCACATTGGCAGCCATCACTTATACTAGACGCTTAAAATATGTTATTGTCTCATGTAAAATAAGATACGGTATCTCCTATGATAGAGAAAGAAAGAAAAAAAAGAGACACAATTGTGGTGTCCGCCGTATCAATAAAGAGAAAAGAAAAATGATTTGAAAAAGGAGCCGGCCGTTGGTGCCGTTGGTGTCGTCCACATCAGCAGCTATGCATTAGGTTTGAGTGCAATTACAATCCTCATGCAATATCTTTAAAATATTACAATATCATATATTTATTGTCATTTTATTTTAGTTGCTAATAAATTCGTTAAATTAACCTTTAAATGATGATTTGGCAAGTGTGAAACCCATATTATGCTGATTTAGAATTCAAAATTGTGACACGTGTCGATGCAAATTTCCACCATTTGTAGCTTTGACGAAAATGCACTTACAAAACAATCAACACATTTGATCAAAGACCTAAGTCTCACACGCCCACGAGGTGGGGCGATTAGGCCTATGGATCTCCGATGCCTAAGTTAATTTCTCTGAGAAGAGTAAAGTGTTTAGGGCTTTTAGGGGTAGCAAAATCTTACTGAAATTTGGTAGAATATGGGGTATATATAGGGGAGTGGCTGGCCATGGTGTTAGAGTTTTATCCTACACATGGCAGCATCCTATTGACCAAGGTTTATGGAAAAATATTCTAAAGATATTAAATAAAAAATAATATCTTGAGATAATAGAGTAATTATCCCTAATTGATTTAAATTTACTTGAATGAAGTCAATCTTCAATTGGGAATGTATTAAATATAGGATTTGGGTAATTAATTCTTATCCTTAATGCTTTGACTTTTCCTTGCCAATGGCAGGTGAGATGTGAACAATCATATTTAGCTGCTGAGACCTTCAGGGTGTGAGCTGCGCGTGGTAGTATCTGAGGAGCATGTTCATTTAATGAGGGCAATCTTGTCTTTCTTGAACAAAAATCCATGCGTAAGTCCGCGCATCGCCTCTAGAATTTTTGAGATTATTTTAGGCTCCACAACACGTGCTTAAAAGAAAAAAAAATCTGAAACGATCAGGAAAGAGAAAGAGAGAGATAAAGGAGATTGGCCGCGACAATTGGAAATTTGAAAAATATAACTAAAATTAAGACCCGTTATAAAATTGTAGCTATCTTTTAAAATGTGTGATAATTGTAATCATAATTTAATATAAAAGTACTAAAATACCCTTAATAAAAACTTCTCCGACAGCCCCGCTTCCAATTTGTAAACCGGTGCAACTTTGTCTTCGTAAAAGTTGCCACATCGATCAGACCTCTAGTTCAATTCAACTCCATAGATCTTCGACAGGAATCCATAATATCGGGGCAATAATCCAAATTTGCTCAAATAAGATTTTTCGTATCCCACAATTCAAACCCGATAAATAATCACAAAGCTTGAATTAAAACAAATAGCTAAATTGAATTAATAATTTTTGTGGTAATAGGATAATGAAAAGATAGCATCAGTGATAAAAAATTCAAACTTATACTCTTATGGTGAAATCCGTTAAGATTCAAGCCCAACATTAGCGTTACCGTTAACTCTCCGTTAACATTGCCTACCCCACCCCAACCCAGTTTTTTTTTTTTTTCAGATAGCTTATCACCTACTTGGGTTCTGCCTCTGCCTACCTGCTAATGCATGCTAAATAGGACTTTCTTTTTAACCCACTGCATTTTGAGTTCAAACTTTCTTTGTTCGAATTAAAATAGTAATTTCGCTTGTAAGCAAATGAATGTTTTGCGTAAGAAATGATCAGGTTACACGGTTACGGTTTCGAAGCATCAAGCAGGAGTAAAAGACAGGATCAGCAAATTACCAGAGGCCCTTCTTTGTCTTTGTCACAAAGTTTCCTTCCTTCCAACAATATGTACTGGAAAAAAAAAGGAAAAAAAAAAAAAACATCATTGTGTAATAACAAACGTCATCAAATATTTCAATTCGTAATAAAAAAATGAAAAAATGATTAGAAAAAGGAGCCACCCGGCCCACCACTGCCACTCCCTCCCCAACTAGGGAGGCAGATTGTCTGGCCTCCTTGTTATCATGATTAAGTTACGTCAACATTTTATATTTTTATTACTTTTTGTCTTATTATCTTTATAAAAAAATCAATATAAAATGCTAACATGGCTTAACCGTGACCGCACAAAGAGGGAGAGCATGGAAGGGCACCATAACAAGGAGGGGACACAATTTGCCTCCCCCAACTAGTGCTAGTTCCAACAGGATCCTTCTCGGATTCTTTTCAAGATGATTCTAAGGATTCGTGAATCGTGTCCGTTTATCGTATATTATGCGATCAATTTTTGTAAAGTACTATTTAGGTTTATTTTTAAATAAAAATATTTAAAATAATTTCAGACCGTAAAATATACGAAAAACAAGCATACAGATTTGTGAAATTCTCACAAAGAGCAGCGAGGAACCGGTGTTCATCTTCAAATATTTCAATTCGTAATAAAAAATAAATAAAAAAATGATAAGAAAAAGGAGCCGCCCGGCCCACCACTGCCTCTCCCTCCCCAGCTAGTGCTAGTGTTGTTTTATAGTTCACTGTTCATCTTCCTCCTCTCCCCGACTGTATAAATCCCCCAATGTGAGAGCAGATCAAATCAAATGAAAAATCAGGATCGAGCTCTGAAAATGGCTACCACTAATCAAACTCAAGTAGGTGGTCCCACAAGCCCTCTCCTTGCTCCGTACAAACTTGGAAACTTCAATCTTTCTCATAGGTAACTTAACTCACTCACTCACTCACTCAACCTTTTCTACAATTGTATTCTTCTACATTCTGCATTGGTTTTGTCGACTTATTCTGTTTGAGTAGTTGAGATTTGGGCTGTTGGGTTTTGTTCATTTGGAAACAGGGTTGCGGAAAATCCCAGTTTTCTATCAAGAAAAATGAAATAACTGCTTATTTTTGGGGTAAATTGCAGGTTACTGGGCAGTTTTTGTGCTTGTCAAATGTTTATTTGCCTATGCAAGAATCCTGAATTTTCAGAAATAAAAGCAGAAACTTTCATTGGATAGTTTGTTGTGTAACATTTGCATGTTCACATTACTTGCAAAGCAAGGAATTGGTTTAGTTTGATTGGTTGGATAACCTGGGTTTTGTTTGCGAGTTTGAGTTACAATAGATAGTGTGCTGCAACTTTTGGGTCAGTTTGTAAACTTTGTATTGATGTCTACCCTATGAATTACTTGCTTTGTGTTCAAGACTGTTTGAATTTCCTAGACGCTCTCGTGCAGAATACACCCATTGTATCTTAAAGTTGTAACTATATATCAACTAAAGTAAACTGTTAAAGAAAATAAACTAGGACAGGTGTTACTGAAATTCGCTGTAAGCCCCAGATCTTGAAACCAAATATATGCGTAGATGATGCCTAGAACCGACTGACATTCGGTTTGATATTGTTTCCCAAGACATAAATGGTACATCATGGGGTGTGAACTCTGAAGCACTCATCACACCTGAGTTAGTACTTGATCTTGACCTGAAATTAGTTAATTCATCTTTGATATTAGATAAACTTGGCTAGGAAAAGTATATCTCCTTTCTCGCTTTTTTGTCGTAATACTTCAATCTTGTTCTGTTTAGCAAGATCTGATAATACTTCCTATCAAACTTGTCACAGACCATGTGGTAGGTGCATTCTGATAATATACTTCTTCCTTGCCTTTCTGCAGAGTTGTCTTAGCACCATTGACTAGACAAAGATCATACGGAAATGTTCCTCAGCCACATGCCGTCTTATATTACTCTCAGAGAACATCTAATGGGGGTCTTCTCATATCTGAAGCTACTGGAGTTTCTGACACAGCTCAAGGGTAACTTAACTTCACAAAGATTTGCTTTTCTCAAGTTTCTTTTATGTTAAATTTTAAATGGAAAACATACTTTAAATGTGCACTTTCTTCATTTCAAAGTTTGATAACATTTTTGTTTCTTTAATATGCGAAGGTACCCAGATACTCCCGGTATATGGACAAAGGAGCAAGTTGAAGCATGGAAACCCATTGTTGACGCTGTTCATGCTAAGGGAGGCATCTTCTTCTGTCAGATTTGGCATATTGGGAGGGTTTCAAATACCGGTGCGTTTCTGACTCTACACTTTTATGACTTCACGTTGGGTCATTGAAAGCGTTCGGATCATAAGTGAAAAGTTAGGCCATTGAAGCATCAGAATGCTGCCTTGATATTCCTGTAATAGTAATCTTTCAGATTGTGATTCTATCTATATTTTCTTACAGGATCTCAGCCAAACGGGCAAGCTCCAATCTCTTCTACTGACAAGTCACTAACCTCTGAAACACCATCTAATGGGGTTTATGTTATTGAATTTTCTCCTCCAAGGCGATTAAGGACAGATGAAGTCCCACAAATAGTCAATGATTTCAGACTTGCTGCAAGGAATGCTATGGAAGCTGGTAAATTGTTTTTACTTTAGTACAAAACAAAAGTTGCGAGAACTCAAAATTGCTTTCAACATGAGCAAACGAACTATCTCCTAATCTTCCAAATGTAATTAAAGGCATAATTTAATTTGCAGTTTGACTAGATGTGTGATAATAGTTCATACTAGATTACAAATAATATTTGGTGCACTGTAATTGTTTGTCTGACATACAGGCTTTGATGGAGTGGAAATTCATGGGGCCCATGGCTACCTTATTGATCAGTTTCTGAAAGATCAAGTGAATGACCGAACAGACCAATATGGCGGATCTGTGGAGAATCGTTGTCGATTTGCTCTGGAAATTGTTGAGGCTGTCGTTAACGAAATAGGAGCAGATAAAGTTGGAATTAGATTATCTCCATTTGCTGACTTTATGGACTCGGGGGATTCAAATCCAAAAGAATTAGGCCTCTGTATGGCCAATTCATTGAACAAATATGGGATCCTGTACTGCCACATGGTTGAGCCGAGGATGAAGATAGCTGCAGAAAAGAGTGACTCCTCCCAGAGTCTTGTACCAATGAGAAAGGCTTTTAATGGTACCTTCATTGCTGCTGGTGGTTACGATAAGGAAGATGGGAACAATGCTCTGGCTGAGGGCCGTGCAGATCTTATTGCTTATGGCCGTATTTTCCTGGCGAATCCGGATTTGCCAAAGAGATTTGAGCTTACTGCTCCTCTGAACAAGTACAACAGAGAGACATTCTACACATCTGATCCCGTCATTGGTTACACTGATTATCCATTTCTTGAGGCCACTACTTAAGTTTACCACAACATATGGAAGCTTGAACACTAGGGCTCCTTTGATTCATCCCATTCTGTAATATCTTATAGTACTGTGTTGTATTTTATTACATTATCTATTGTTGTAGTGTCCAATGTTTGGGAGGGTTCCAGACTACGAGGCTGGAAAAGTTGTACTCTCTGTTCAGTGTTGTACCGTATAATGGCCGGAATGAATAAGTAACATTTGTCAAAGAGGAAACTCAATTCTTATCCCTATATAAAGTACAACCAATTGATCATAGTTGTGCCTTGATCTGGCTGCAGAGTCAGCCAAGTTGGGCTTATTGGCCCTGATCTCCCTTTCACATATAACTATGGTGTTTGGAAGGATGAGTTTATAGGTATTAACTTTACTATTATGTCTTTGTTAATTGTAGGGTTTGTGAACTACCCAATTCACAAACTCTGCTCGCATCTGATATTCACTCTGATTTTTACATTTCCAGATCTTGGACTTGAAGAGTGTATGGAACGTGTTTGGCAGAACACCATTGTGTACCTCGACGATGATTCTGACCCCATTAGGATCCTTCGTGCTTATGGTCGTTTTTGTCAAGATATGCTACATGAGGAGCTTTTGAGCAAGTAACTACAACCCTATCCTACTATATTTCTACTCGTTTCATGCTTGCAGGCATTGTAGTCTCTCTAGATACATAATTCATATTAAATTTTATTAGGTGTGTGGAGTCAGGTGTTTCGTACCTCGATTCAAGTGTGGAAAGTATTGTTGAAGCTAGTAATGGCATTAGTCATGTAGCCTGTGGGCACAATATCGTTGTTTCGTGTAGGTTTGAGGGAATAACGTTTCTTCAGTTGAAAGAATGTGTATTTATCTTTTATCCTACTTCTTCCAGGCCTGTTTCAAACATCTAACTGGTATTACAGGCTTGCTACTGTTGCATCAGGTGCAGTACGAGGTGGGTGGTCCAAAAGTGGCTGTCCAAATAGCTTATGGTATCGAAGATGAGGGCGGAACAATTGTACTCTGGGATGATTAGTTCCTTAACTTCCTTTTGGGGCAGAAACTTTTTGATGACTTGCTACTATGTCCATTCTTTCTTACAATTTCAGGTGGAAAATAATCCGTATGATCCCAGCCTGATGGTTTTCATGGATTATAGAAACTACACAAAGCAAAAAGCTCCATCTTTAGAAGCAGAATGTCCAACATTTCTTTATGTCATGCCCATGTCTCTGACAACATTGTTCTTTGAGGTTTGCTCGATGTACATCAGTTTGTCTGTCCTGTTACTTAACTTGCTTTCAAAGTACTTTGAGAAATTGATTGCAGGAAACTTGCTTGGCTTCCAAAGAGGCCTTGCCTTTTGATTTATTCAAGAAAAAGCTCTTGTCATGGTTAATGACGATGGGAATCTGTATTACGAAAACTTATGAAGAGGTAAATTTTATATGACGGAGGACAATGCTTACAATTTTTGAGATGAACAATCGCCTTTATTGTGAGAACATCTCTGAACTATCTGAACTAGGCATAATGCCTTGCCGTGTAGCGGAACAATTTATGCAATAATTTGGTCTGGCTTACTTTCATAATTCAAGGCATAATCTTGCAGTAATTTATGCAGGAATGGTCTTGGATTCCAGTTGGTGGCTCCTTACCAAATACAGAGCAAAAGAACCTAGCGTTTGGTGCTGCTGCTTGCATGGTACATCCAGCCACAGGTAACAATTAAACCGAATAAATTGATCAGAGCAGTTTCCCCAATTGTTCAGTCAAAACTAGCCGCTAACTTTATCATCATCAAGCAGGGTATTCACTTGCGAGGTCTTTGTCCGAGGCTCCAAAATACGCTTCTGTGATTGCAACTATTTTAAAGCCGGATCATTACAAGGTTACTCCCAGCCGCCAAATGAGTAATTGGAACATGTCGATGCAAGGTAAGTGTTGGTTCAGTTTGTTTGGAATAGTTATCTGCATCTTATATAGAATGAGTGTGGCGAACTGTTTAAAGGCTTGGTATCCTTCGGACCTCATTCTCCAAGTTTTTAGCTTACCTTTAGAAATATGACTAGCTTGAAGAGGAAACTCATCTCTCGCTGTCTGCATGTTGCTGCTCTTACATTGTCCATAGAGTAATTCACATTACTTGTAAACTTGCAGCCATAGTTGGTGGTGTTAGTCATGCAAACCAAATAATTAACATACTTGCAAGAACTGTATGTTGTGACCTTCATATTACTTTATTGGCGCATTCCCTAACATGGTATTAGAGTTCTTGTTGCATGAGCCTTGAGTTTGAAACCTTCAATCCTCATTCCCCACTAAATCGTTAATTTGCAAGGCACAGAGTGAGCGCATCGATAAGTTCTTTTTCTTTAAACATCTACCTGTCTCGCTTTTGAATTATGCTTGCTTTGTCATCGGTCATCCCTGCTTAGCTAGCATACTGTGTTTCGAGTGTCTTCTACTATCAAGAGCATTCAGCTATGAGGAGGCATACTTGCAATTTGTGATTCACTCTTTTCCTTTCAGCATGGAATACACTGTGGCCGCAAGAAAGGAAACGCCAGAGAGTATTCTTTCTTTTTGGACTAGCGCTTATTCTGCAACAGGATACTGAGGGTATCATGACATTCTTTCATACTGTCTTCCGCTTATCCACCTGGTACGATCAATTGCGTAGCTTTTCTAGACATTCTTGCTTCATGAAGTAAACTTGGAACAGATTTCTTTGGGAAAATTAGATGAAATTGAATGATTGATCGATGTTTGTTCTTCCATTGCAGGATGTGGCAGGGTTTCCTTGGCTCTACATTGTCCTCGGCTGATCTCATTCGTTTCGCGTTGTACGTTTGTTTTAGCTCCAAATAACCTGAGAAAGGGCCTCGTGAGACATCCACCTTCTGATCCTTCTGGAGGCACTATGATTAGAACCTATCTCAGATTCCGTAATTAGTGCTACTCCTACATAATAAGAGTACACAGTTTAGAGTACCCTAAGAAGTAAGATCCCACCCTACTTTTGAAGGTCACTTGTTTGTTTGTCTCTCTCTTTTTTTTTTTTCGGGTGTCAATTGTACAAACGTGTATGCAGCATTTGTAGTTCAAAACAATAGCTGCTTGGTCCAGGCTCTAGCTCTTCTTGTCAAATAGGAATTTGTTATCAAGTCGTCAACATTTGGTCAATAATATTGTCAATACGTAATCAATATATCAACAATTATTAAATTTGATTTGATTTGAAAAACCTTCCTTTTAACTAATCTTCCATAAAAGTAATTGAAATTTCACATCCTCCCGTCATCCCACGAGATGTTGAAATTGACTCAAGTTCTATATATGATACAAAAGACACTAGCTTTTAGCTATCAACTGATATTAAAAAAATTTATTTGACGTAAATAAACCAATTTTAAAATGAGTATAAATAAGAAAAATAAAATATTACCGCATAAATAGTATCTTAAAAGTTGGTGTCTCAAGTGCGCTCAAGTTCTAGAATCATTAGCAGACACCAAACCAACAGAATATTGGACTTGAAGACCATCATTCAGACATTAAAATTTGTGAAGGATGTCGTTTTAAAGGGGTGTAAATCGGAAAACAGAAAATCGTGTCCTTTTTCTGTAAATGACGTCGTTTTCTTTTAATTCGCACCGAATAAAATTAACTTATTTAAACGAAGAGTAAATTGTACGAATGGTCTCTCAACTTTAATCAAATTGGAGTAATGGTCCTTCAACTAAAAATCCATTACCATTGGTCCCTCAACTTATCAAAATGTGTAGCTATAGTCCTTCTCATCAATTTTGTCAAAATTTTGTCAAAATAAGCTATGTTGGAATGACCATTTATACAATTAGGATCCATCAACTCATTAAAGTGTATAATTATGGTTCTTTTCATCAATTATGTCAAAATTTTTGTCAAAACAAGTTATATTGGAAGGACCATTGCTACAATTAGGTTAAAGTTAAGGGACCATTTCTCCAATTGAATTAAAGTTGAGGGACCAATGATAATGGATTTTTAGTTGAGGGACCATAGCAACACGTTTTGAAAAGTTAAGGGACCAATGGTAATGAATTTTTAATTGAGGGACCATTGTTCCAATTGAGTTAAAGTTAAGGGACCATAGCTACAACTTACTCTTAAACGAAAATCCTAAAACCTCCAATAGCACATTCATGCAGCACGGTTTTCTCTGTTTCTCTGTCTGAGAAAGGCGATTTTAGGATGTTGAAATCAGATCTCTGCGATCGGAGAATGGTCTCACGGCGTACAATCGCAATATGATCTGACGGCGTGCGACAGAGAATAATTTGACAACGTGCGATCGGAGAATGATCTGACGGCGGATACCGGAAAATGGTCTGACGGCTTCTGTGCTACTGGCGTGAGGTGCGACAGAGGTTCTCGTCAGCCATAAGATAAGCTTTTTTTGTTATAATTGATTATTTTAACTGTTATTGTATGCCGATAAGGGCAAATAGAATTAGAATTAGGGTTTCATATGTTTTGGGAAACAAATGCATGCTATCTTTATGATTCTAGTTCGCGAAAAAATCTAATGGCGCGTTTACGTAAACGTAATAAAAATATAAGAAATTGAAAATATGAGAAATTGAATTGAGGAGAAGTTGGAACAAAAAGAAGTCAGAATCAGATTCACGTTGAAGTTGTTTACTTAAATGTTCTGAAATCGGAATAGAATTCCATAAAGCTGTTTACTAATTCAGCAGAATTAGAATATAAACCAATATGATTACTAAAATACCTTTGTCCCAAATCAAATATTTTATAAGGAAAACTAATGAAAAGAATTTGAAAACTTTGAGTTTTAACGATAAAGACAAAATAAATAATAAAGTGAATAGTATCAAGATTGACTTTTTAGTATAAAAATGTGGTTTTTTGTTAAAGTGAATAGTACTGGAAGCTTTTCGTTAAAATTTCTATTATATATATATTTTTAATAAAATTTGATATAATATATAATAGTAAGAAAAAAATTAAATTGCTTATTTCATAAACACACTAAAATGCTTTTGTTTATTTTTTTTTTATAAATTTAAGTATTTACTTTAATATTTAAATATTCTCGCTCAAGTTGTAGTTTCTTCTTTCGGCATATGCATGGAGTTGTGCATAATGTAAATGAGCATGGAAATAAAAAAAAGTAAGGAGTTGTGCATAATTAAACTAGGGTTAATGGGTTTATAAATGATAGTCTTGGAAATAAAAAAAAGTAAGTGAGGGCATAAAGGAAACAAAAGTGTCATTCCGATTGCCCAAGCAATCAGGAATTGGATTACCATCTATATCTAGGGAATCCAATTCCACCAATACAAGGAATTGAATTCCAAAATTTGTGTGGGCCCCATTGCTTTTTTGATTCCTCTATGTTTAGTAAACACCGGAGTACTTCGTAATCGAAATTCAATTTCATATTTTCATTCTGATTACGGATACGTAAACACGCCATAAGTTCCTAGTTAGGGTTTTCATTTGGAAAATAATATGAAGTCATCTTTTCATATATCTTCACAATTTTCATGGTTGCCTCGATATTTGTTGTGCTGGCTATTGGTTTCTGGTTATTTGGTTGCCTCAATATTTTGCCTCGTTTTATGTTGTAGGGCATCCACGTTTCTTTATACCTTTTTATGGCTGTCATGTTTTAATACTTGTCATGGCTGCCTCAGATTTGTTCGCTTGATTTTATGGTTGTATCGATTTATAGTTGCCTTTTTGATCCCCAGGTCTTCAGTTTTTAATGCCTTATGGCTGCCTTATTTTAAGCATTATGGCTGCCTTTTTTGATACATTTCATCGTTGCCTCGATCATTATGGGCTAATTAGTGGTTGTCTCAAATATATGGATGCCTTAAGTTCATGTTTTAATGCTTGTCATGGTTGCCTCGTATTTGTTGGCTTAATTTTATAGTTGCATCGATTTATGGTTGCAGTGAATCTGTTGCCTCAGTGAATCTGTTGCCTCGGCCCTCGATTTATGGTCACCCCATATAAGTTGCCCCGATTTTTGTTGCCTCGAATTTACTGCCTTAGATATGTTGCCTCGATTTATTGGTTTGATTAATAATTACCTCGATTAGTTGATGCCTCTTTCCTTAGTTGCCTCAGATTATTTTTTAAGGCATTGAGTGGTTACCACCTCAGTTGTTTAATGTCATGATATTTGTTGCATACTTTAAATGGTTGTCTCGATAGTTTTTGCATTGTTTAATGGTTTTTTGGACTTTTTGATCCCCAAGTCCTGAGTTTTTAATGCCTTATGGCTGACTTGTTTTTTATGCATTATGGCTGCCATTTTGATACCTTTCGTCGTTGCCTTAATCATTGTGGGCTAATAAATGGTTGTCTCAAATATCTTGATGCCTTAAGTTCATGTTTTTAATGCTTGTCATGGTTGCCTCAGATTTGTTGGCTTAATTGTATGGTTGCCTCGAATCTGTAGCATCGGCCATTGATTTATGGTTACCTCACATACGTTGCCTCGAATTTACTGCCTTGGATTTGTTGCCTTGATTTATTGGTTTGATTAATAATTACCTCTCATTGTTTCATGCCTCATTACCTAGTTGCCTCAGATTATTTTGTAAGGCATTGATTAGTGGTTACTTCAGTTGTTACCATATGTGATGCGTATTTTAATGGTTGTCTCAATAGTTTTGGTTAATGGTTTTTTAGGCTGTTTGATACCCAAGTCTTGAGTTTTTAATGCCTTATGGCTGACTCATTTTTTATGCATTATGGCTGCCTTTTTTTATACCTTTTGTCGTTGCCTTGATCATTGTGGGCTAATAAATGGCTGCCTCAAATATCTTGATGCCTTAAGTTCATGTTTTAATGCTTGTCATGATTGCCTCAGATTTGTTGGCTTAATTTTATGGTTGCATTGATTTATGGTTGCCTCGGATCTTCAGTCCTCGACTTATGGTTACCTCGGACATTTTGCCTCGATTTTGGTTGCCTCGAATTTCTTGCCTCAGATTTGTTGCCTCGATTTATTGATTAGATTAATAATTACCTCAATTATTTGATGCCTCATTTCGTAGTCGCCTCTGATTATTTTCTAAGGCAATGATTAATGGTTACCTCATTTGTTTAATGTCATAATATTTGGTGCGTATTTTAATGGTTGTCTCGATAGTTTTTTGCATTGGTTAATGGTTTTTTGGGCTCCCCAAGTCCTGAGTTTAATGCCTTATGGCTGACTTGTTTTTTATGCATTATGGCTTCCTTTTTTAATACCTTTCATCGTTGCCTCGATCAGTGTGGGCTAATTAATGGATGTCTCAAATATCTTGATGTCCGAAGTTCATGTCTTAATGCTTGTCATAGTTGCCTCAGATTTGTTGGCTTAATTTTATGGTTGCGTCGATTTATGATTGTCTCGGATCTGTAGCCTTGACCCTCGATTTATGATTACCTCGGATATGTTGCCTGGCTTTTGGTTGCCTCGATTTATTGGTTTGATTAATAATTACCACGGTTATTTGATTCTTCATTTTGTAGTTGCCTCAGATTATTTTCAGACATTGATTAGTGGTTACCTTAGTTGCTTAATGCCATGATAATTGTTGCGTATTTTAATGGTTGTCTCAATAGTTTTTGCATTGGTTAATGGTTTTTGGGCTTTTTGATCCCCAAGCACTTTGTTTTTAACGCCTTACAGCTGAGTCGGTTTTTATGCATTATGTGAAATCCCGTTCCTGGATTTCACTGTTATAATATACATATTTGTATTATTGAGATTTTATATTATTTTTCGGGAATGATTTTAATTAAACTAGTTACAAAGTTTGAAGTTTGGAAATTAGTTATTTAAAATTCGTAGACCATTCGATGTCACAATTTATATTTTCGAATAGAGCTTGACCTCACAAATGTGTAGGCACAAACCGTTTGTGAAACGGAGTTATAACGAAAGAGTTACTAACGTTTAAAGTTAGGGACATTTTTGTAATTTTGACCCTTATCTAGAAGACTCCAGATTTTCTGGAGCAATGAGATGTGCCACGTGTGTGGCTGGGATGAAAGGAAAATAAGAGAGAAGAGAGATGGATGGTTGAGATAAGGAGGGGAGAGAAAAGGAGATATAGGGGGAACGGATGGGCGAATGAGAAAAAAAGGGTGAGAGGGAGTGCCCAATTGAGGGGGGAAGAAATGAGGGAAGGGAGAAAAAGGAGGAGCATCGGATCACCCTTGACCCGATTTCTCCCTCGACCCGACCCGGTTCATTTCACCTCCTCCGATGGTTTTCCTTCGATTTTTTCCGGCGAACCATGTCAAACAAACACCTGGGAAACACTCCATGACCTTCCTTTTACCAATTACAATCCAAAATTGATGGGAATTGGCTTTGATTTGGTGAAACTCGCACCGGTGGGTGCGATGGATCTGTGTCGTCGTTCCACCAATTCTGAAAGGTTTTCCAAAAACTACCACCATCCTCATGTGTCTCTTGAGTCCAGGAACAAAGCCCATGGGTGGGTTGAGGCATCGAAGCCATTTTGGAGTCGAATCAAGAACACCCAATTCAAGGGTTTCCGGCGATTTAAGGTGTTTCTCGGCCGAATTGGACTTTGGCCTAGGTATGAAAGTTGTTCTTCCCATTGAACTCTACTTGCCTGTAAAATTTGGTAATTTTTAGAGTTAGTCGGAAAATTGGGTTTTCGTTTGCCGGAAACCACCACCTGGGGTGGCGCGTGGCCAGTGGGCCACTGATGCTATTTTATGCTAAATTGATATCCTGACCTCTGATTTGATATCCGTATTGACGTGGTTTGGTTGTTTGAACCTAATTTCATTATGATACATTACTTGATTATTATATGAATCGATGATCCGACCGTTGGATTGTCACCAAATTTTAATGCATTATTGAACGTAATATTTGAGGATGTTAGGAACTGACTGATCGGGAATTCGACATACAGATCTTCCCAAATTGAATTTCTAAGTTTGTAAAACTAATTATTGACTGCCATCTAATGCTAGCAATTGGCGAAGATCTAACCGTTAGATCGCAATGAGATTTTAGTATGTAGTTCTATGAGTATAATGAGGACCTTAAGAGGTTATAGATTCAAAATCCGTTCTGCGGATCTTCTGGATCAAATTACGTAGGGTTGTGGACCTTACCGTTGACCGATGGTTGACTTTTGGTCAACATGTTTCGAAACGTTCTAAATACTAAAATTAGTACTACTAGAGACTAAGTGAAGTCTAATGGGCCTGTATTGGATAATGAGTGACTTTAAGATATGTGATATGGTTACTACCCTGAATTCGTATTTAGTATCCTTTGTGAATATTACTTGATTTTATAATGTGAATCTATTGAAATGTGATTAGACATTGATCTATGTTTTTAAATGTTATTTGACTCATGTATTAATGATATCTGTGAAATGTGATTTGAAGCGCTTGTTGAATTGTCAATGAAAAGTAATTTGACGTGCATATTTGAAATATGATTTGAATTGCATGATTGGTATGATGTGATGAAATGTGCGGGCTAGTAGTGGACCGTTAACCCATTGCCATGGGGTTTGTTGCTTCAAAGCTTGTTTCATAACCCATTTCATTATTTCATTTCTCGCTTCGTTGATCCGTTCTAAATTTAGTACTGGTGCCTTGTTTCACTTCATTGAGCCTTGTAAATTGCACTTGGTTCATGTTTTGTTTCTTCAAGCCGTTGATATATTCCTTGGCATTCCGCTCGGTTTCGTTGAGTGATCCAGAAATGGGCATCCGCTAGGGTTTCGTTGAGTGGTCCGGTTCCCTGCTCCGTCTAGATTTCGTTGAGTGGTCCAGAATCCCTAGTGATCCGCGTTCTGTTGAGTGGTCTGAAATCGTATCCACTCGGATTCCGTTGAGAAGTCCGAAATCCTTTATACTCCGCGATTCCGTTAAATGGTCCGGAATCGTATCCTGGTTTGGATTTAGTTGAGTGGTTCGGAATCCCTATTGGTGTTTTGGTTCCGTTGAGTGGTCCGGAACCCAATGTTGATGGATTTCGTTGAGTGGTCCAAAATTGCATCATTTGACTTGTTGGTTTCTTGGATTCGATTTCAGCTTCAGAGATGTAGGCTTCAGCCGAATTGTGTCGCTCTTGAAGGAAAAATGTTGTCCTAGCTAAGAACATGTGAGAACATTTGAACACATAAGCAAACTAATAACACTTTAAAGTAGGCATGTCTTAAAAAACAATTCTAAAACCCATGACTTTCAAAGCTTAGTGAATGGTGAACCATAAGACTCTTTAACAACATTAAAGAGAAGGAAGGATTTTGAGATTCATTACCCTTAAAGCTTATCCTTGTTTACATAAGGGATTCACCTAAGTGGAGGGCCTTCAAGTCACCTCGTAGCTCCTTAGATCTTCCTTGTGATTTTCTTCCTTTTGATACTCCTTTGCTCCTTGAGGATGTGAGGAAATGATCTTTAAGATCACCAAAGGTTTAGTGTCTCTAAGTTTCCACACCAAGGATGAGGTGTGAAGATAAAATGGATGACTTAGAGGAATAAAGATTGCTAGCTATTTTTCCCCTAAGTGGCCAGCCTCTTCAGAAAAAAAGAGAGAAAAGGTTTCTCTTCTTTCCCTCAAGAAAACCCTAATGAGGGAATGACTATAAAGTTGCCTTTATACCACCTCACAAGTGAATGGCAAACTTGCAATTAACCCAAGTTTGCTACCACTCACCCTTGGCCAATTTTGACTTTTTTTTGGGTTAATTTTCATTTAGTTTTAATTGTCACACAACCTAAACTCGATGGGCCTTGTGGACCAAAAACCCTTTTGGGCCCCGAAACCCAAAACCAACTTAAAAGCCCAATACAAACCTTTTGTGACATTAATTAACTAATTAATTAATCTTGACCATTCTCAATTAAACTATTTAATTGCTTATCCATTTCATTTATATTTCTTCACTTTCATCCTTACTCGGTGTACGATCTATTAGGTTCCAATTAGCGAGGTAGTGGGCGATTGTTACTCTTAACGATCGATTGTGAATTGAAACTACATTTCAATTCTCCCTTTGATGAAGATCAGTGTTTGCTAATCCTCAGGGCTTACACAAACCATGAGTGACACCTAACAGTATGTCATGGCTACTCATGCTAAGTAGAAGTGGTTGGAGAACCTATCCAGTTACAATTACAATGCAATACAGTCATTCTCTAATACAATACTCTTAATCACATTGTTTGAGTGATAGTTTGTTTCATGTCTACTATCCAATTTGATATTTCTCTATATGATTCAATTGAATATGATTTGGAACAAACTTCCTAAGTCATATTCAAATGCTTTGGCCAAAGACTCTCGAATCATATCTCAGAGTATTCTCCCTCCACCATGGAAGGTTAGAGATCCCTTGTTGTGCATTCATATGCCTACATGACTAGATAGCTTTACCCAACAATGTCGTGGACACTCTCGATGGAATGCCTTTGACATGACCAAAGATCAAATACCTAACCATTAGACTATGATGCTTCAGGTCAAATGACAACTTTGCATATTGCAACTTACGAGCTCTTACATGACATGTATGTTCGAAGCCTCATTTGATCGTTGTTCAGTGTACTCGGTTACCTTTTGAGCACCTATATGTTTGTCTCAGTGTCCAACACTAAATGACTTGAGACTAGTCATACTCACGCTTAAGTTAACATAATACATACTAACCTTAGCGGATTGTCAATGCCCAATTGGCAATCCTATGGCTAGGAACGTTTTAGAAATGAACATAAGAGAAAGGTCTCGTTAATCTAACTTACTTAGATCACTTATCTCTTAGATTAAATACATTCCTTGGATTCCCTTATTGCTTAAACACATAATACAATAAATAGTGATTAACAATAAGCTTTGCCCTTCATTAAACATATAATAGTTTAACACAATAGGTATCCCAAAAGCTATTACATCAAATGAGTGGCTTTGTGGGCATACTTCCAATAGCTCTAGCCATGCATTTCAATGTATTGTATGTGTTATTGATTGGTGTGATTATTGGATGGTGTTAGAAAGCATATGTGTGTGTGTGAATGGCAAGATGACTAGAGAATATTATTGTGCTTCGTCGAATGTTCCTTGAGATGTTGCATGCCTGAATCGTGGTATTATGTTGGGACATAGTGGTTTATGTGATGAATGTTCGAGTGTAGTGAACGACGAATTACGAATGGTTTGATCCCTTTTTAGGGAACGTAGGCAGTCTAACGAGGATGTTAGATGCATTCATAAAGTATACGAAAAATTTTTACGCAGTTGGACCTCGAGTTATGCTTTGCCCATATCTCGGAGGCGGGGTATGTTAGAGATACAGGTATTTGGTGCCGTCACGTGTTGATCCTGGACGTATGTCGGGATTAGGGCGTGACACATTATGGTTGCCTTTTTTTTTATACCTTTCATTGTTGCCTCAATCATGTGGGCTAATTAATGGTTGTCTCAAATATCTTGATGCCTTAAGTTCATGTTTTAATGCTTGGCATGGTTGCTTCAGGTTTGTTGTCTTAATTTTATGGCTACATCGATTTATAGTTGCCTCGGATCTGTAGCCTCGGCCCTTGATTTATGGTTACCTCGGATATGTTGTCTCGATTTTGATTGCTTCAAATTTGTTGCCTCGATTTATTGATATGATTAATAATTACCTCGGTTATTTGATGCCTCGTCTCATTTCGTATTTGCCTCGGATTATTTTGTAAGGCATCAATTAGAGATTGCCTCAGTTGTTTAATGTCATGATATTTGTTGCGTATTTTAATGGTTGTCTCGATAGTTTTGCATTGGTTAATGGATTTTTGGGCTTTTCGAACCCAGGTCCTCACTTTTTAATGTCTTATGGCTGCCTTGTTTTGATACCTTTCATCGTTACCTCGATTATTGTGGGCTAATTAATGATTGTCCCAAATATCTTGATGGCTTAAGTTCAAGGTCACTTTTGACTAATATGTTGTCAGAATTAATGTGTGTTCTACGGCCTCGGTTATTTTGATGCATCATTCTTATTAGGTATTTTGTTGGTCAACTTGTTGGTTTTCTCATCTTGTTATTATCTTGTTGGATTTACGGTTAATGGTGACCAAAAGAAGAATTTTTGTTTCTATCGTAGATCATGGCGCCTGATTATATTGAAACCTTGATTCATAATTGGGTTTAAATTTGCTGTCTCGGTTAATGTTTGCCTCGGTCAATTGATCCTTGAATTCATGGTTCCCCTCAGATTATATAATGCCTCAAATTTTGTTGCATCAGTTGATGTTTTATATTGACCCAAAAAAAAAGAGTACGTTTTTATCTAAGATCTTTGTGCCTGGTTATTTGGAAACCTTGATTAACTACTGGGTTTAAATTTTCTGTCTCGGTTAATGATTTCCTCAGTAATTTGTTCCTTGAATTCATGGTCCCTCAGATTATTTTTTTAGTGGTTGTTGACTCAGATTACTTGATGCCTCAAATTTCGTTGCTTCTGTTATTGTTTGCCTAATATTTGTTGCCTTGGTGAATGGTTTTTACCTAGCTCTAGATTATTTGATGCCTCAGATTATTTTGGGAGTTAGCTCACCCTCGCGGGATCGCGACCCTTTATATATACCTAGTATTGACCATAATTTACAAGAACATTCGGTAAATACATTCAACCAACTCCAATCCTTTTACCCATTAACATCTTAGAAGATTTCACAAAACCTTTATCGCTTGGTTTTCGACTTTTAGGAAGTATTTTAGCTAATGAATTAGTAGTTGTTGATTAATGAATTAGTAGTTGTTGACGAAGGTTGATATCTTGCTAGGTTTATAATAAGGTTCCATTGCAAGAATGCTACTTATGCCGCAGCACCACAAGGTCATTCCTCGTTACACAGGAAGGAGCCAAGAGAGGGAGATTGAAAGTAAGAATGCTAATAACTGCAAAGAGCATAAAAGCACAGATTCCTTCTCGTCTGTATCATGATCACTGTTCTAAAAATTCCTGCCTAGCCGCTAGGCGGCTGGTTACCGTCTCGATTAATGCCTAGGTGTTTGAAAATTTAGAAAGAGTGCCTAGACCTGTTGAGGCGCCCACCTAGACCGCCTAGGCACCCGCCTACCCCGCCCAGACCCATCTAGACACCTACCTAGGTTGCAACTCACTTAGATAGAAAATAGATAACTTTCCTTTTGCACTTTATTGTTTCCAATAAATTGTAAGAGACTTATTGAACACTTAAATAAACACACATTATATGTTTGCTCCCCATGTTTTCATTATGTTCCAATACTTCATAATATATATATATATATATATATGTCATTCTATTTTCTAGTTTATGATGCAATTATATATATTTTAAGTATAAACATACACTTATTTACACAAAATACAATAGATATACTTAAATCCGCCTAGTCCACTTAGGCGCCCAGCTCCGTCTAGCCGCTTAGGCACTAAGCCCCAACCCGCTGCCTGACTAGCGCCTAACATCTTGGGAACCTTGATCATGATGTCAAGATATCCCACTTCTTATACCCCAAGAAGCTAATGGGCTGAATTCTCTAAATGAAGACACAAAACTAATGGGATGGACTCTCCTCATGATTTTGGGTGCCTCAGGACCTGTTTGGTATCCTATTTGAATTTTTTTTATCATTTCTCAAAACATTTCTTGAAAACAATTTTCTTGAAGACTCAAAAACTTGATTGGTTTGCGATTTAAAAATTTTAAATCTTACGACTTAAACTAGACAAAGATATCTAAAAAGAGGGGGTTGCATGAGAGGGAGAAAGAGAAGAGAGGAGGAAAGAAATTAAGAGATGATTGAAGGAAAGAGAAAGAAGAGAGAGGATCATATGAGATAGAGATGAAGAGGAGCAAGAGAAACAACCAAAAGAATGAAGAGATCGGATTGGAGGAGAGACGAAAAAGGTAAAAAAAAAGAGGAGAGAGAAAGAAGAAAAGAGAGATAGATTTGGAGAGAGAGGGAAGGAGAGAGAAAAGAAATGAGCGAGTTTAAGTTTAAAAATTCTAAAAACTCACTTTTTATGTTTTTAGATAATAGACTATATTTTTTAGTTAGTCCTGAGTTCAGTTTTTTAAAATAGTCTCACCAAATAAGTTTTTAAGGCCTAAAACTTGAAAATTCTTTTTGAATTTAAAAAGTTGGATTCAAGTAGAGTACCAAACGGGCCCTCAATTTTTCACTGTATTTTTATTCCCTTTACTGTTGCCTTGCTTGACGCCTATCATCGTTGCCTTAGATTTTGTTGCCCTAATTTTTGTTGCCTCGGTTATTTAATGCCTCAGTCCATGGTTTCCTCAGATTAATGTTGCTATCGTTCATGGTTGTCAGTGTTGAGAATATCACGTTTAAGAATGGGAAAAACAGAATGAACTCGAGAAATCGAAAACAAAACAACCAAGACAAATAACACCACTCATCTTCATCTTGGTCCAGTCATCATTAGACATACTTGTTGGCTTGCTCGTAACACCTTCAGTAAAGCATGTCCTTCATTCTTGATTTCCACGCAACCCAGTTAAAGTGGGTCACACCATCCATTCGAAAAGGATATCAACCAAACCAGGTTGTGATACCACTTGGTGAGAATATCGCGTTGACGAATGGGAAAAACAGAACGAACTCGAGAAATCGAAAACAAAATAACCAAGACTAATAACATGGAGAATTAACTTGGTTCGGCTACATGTGCCTACGTCCATAGAGCAATAACAATAATTTTTTACTATATCAATAATGAGTACAATGAATAATCTTGTCAAATCTCTATAATCAAGACTTGACAAAAAACCTAAAAGAACAAGAACAAGAAATACACTTTACCCTTACAATATTCTCTCACTCTAATCCCTTGAGTGGTATACAAAATATTGTTTTGCTCCTATTCAAAACTAAAACTGTAGCCCCTTTATATAAACATAATAAAGGTCTTCTTCAATAAGGAATACTAATCCTAATTGGAATCTATTTATGAATCTTTCTCCAATAGAAAAACTAACTCCAATTAGGAAAACAATTTAATCATTCGAGACTATAATTCCCAATAGCCTTAGGACAACCCATCAAGATTCTCTGTTGCCTCAAGTATCTGATGTCTTTCATCACAGTTGACTTGGCTTCTCGAATTCATGGTTGCATCTGTCATCGATGCTTGAATTCTTTGTTGCCTCAGTTATTTGATTCTCAGTATTGGGATCCTGACGCGTTAGGGATTTCCATGGCCAAATGGTCGAACAAATACGGGATCTTGTACTGCCATGTGACTGAGCCAAGAATGAAGACACCGGGAGTTAAAAAGTGAAAGCTCTGATTGTCTCGCGCCGATGAGAGAAGGCATTTCAAGGTGCCTTCATTGCTGCAGGTGGTTTTGAAAGGGAAGATGGGAACAATGCTGCGGCTGAGCGTCGAGCAGATCTTATCGCTTATGGTCGTTGGCTCTTGGGCTAACCCAGATTTGCCAAAGAGATTTGAGCTTAATGCTCCTCTAAACAAGTAGAAGTTACACTGATTATCCATTTCTTGAAACCACAGTTTAAGTATTCAGTGGAAGCCTGAACACTTGTATTTTTATACCTGTATACCTGCAGTTATGTGCTTAAATGTTTTTCCTGGCGCTGTTGTTTGGGAGATAAGTGTAACATTCAACATTCTCGGTTTCGGCTACTTGAACTTTAAGGGCCCTTACAGTTAGCTAAGGCTCCGGAAGTTGAACTTTATACATCGACCTCCGTCCAGCTCGATGTCTACAATCTGTTTTTCTCTGTTAATTCTCTACAATTTCTTTTCGTTAATTTCAATTTATTTGAGCTCAAAATGGAAAGCTGTTTCAAACTAGTGTAAATAGAGCCACCGAAGAGAAGAAATGTCAGAAATCCAACAAGGAAGGCAACATTGAAGGATGCATGCAGATTGCAGCGGAAGAAAGAAAGTGAATCAAATGCAGGTTTATAACCAATTCATTACCTGCCCAATGTCTCAATTCCATGTAATTGTTACCAGAAAATTGTTGAAGTATATAATTCATTGCTGATGGCCTTGGAGCCGTCGCTTGCGTTTCTATTTTCTGGTGTTGTAGCTGACGAGGCAAGGAGGAAATATAGGAGGGAAGTAAATCGTGGTGCCATGGATCTGTCCCCATATATATATATATATATATATATATATATATACACACACAAATCTGAATCCCACCAAATTGTTTCCTCAAATGTATCAATGGCATTTGGTATATGTACATGGAATTTGTATATGTATATATGCACAGACATTTTGAACTGTAGTTACATTAATAACTAGAGGGTTGCTTATTTCAACGAAAGAGAAACGAAAAAGAAAATAACGGTGATCGTAATGGGGAGATTTCAATAAGAGCAATAACCACCTTCAACACCTTCAGGAACTAGTACATCAAAATCACTTACAGTCCATTCCGCAGTCTCTCCCGAGTTACTGACGTATATTTCTGTACCAACATTAATCGAAGACCATACCCTCTCTGCTGGTTTTGTTCCTGGGTCCTGTACAACAAGTTCATGAGCACCTCAGACTAATTAAAATGGTTTCAGCATCAACTTAACATAGGCTTTTACTTAAGGCAAGGAAATTACGTTTACTAAGAAAAACCCGAACCAATATACAAAATTTGAAATGATAACATTATGTTTCGGACAGAGTTGTACTCGTAAATTTTTTTGTAAAATTTTCAATTTATGTGAATATGTGTGGAGGGGCCAAAAGTTTAAGGGCCTAGCCTAAGGTCCTGCAATTCTGAGGGCTGGCCCTGCTAATGGCATCCTTGCCATCCCATTTGAAAGATTTATGATCCTGCAAGATCTTAAACCCTCTCTGGTGTGGATCATCCTGTTTATATAGAGGGACTGCTTCCGGGATTCATGACGAGTCGACTTGTTTTAAGTATCAGACACAACTTTGTATGTAGGAAAAAGTTAAAATGCAACACAAGGTAACAAGCTTCAAAAAGTAAGATACCAACCAAAATACTTAGATGATTAAAGAAATGAACTCTCAAGGAACGTTTTCGAGCAAATACAAAATTATACCTGGTAGAAGTACAACCGGCTAGAGAGGGCACCCACATCAAGCTCCCATGTCCTGGGGTCGCCAACCCATCCATTTCCTTGCTTTCCAGGATAGCCATGTACAGCCCATTCCGGATGCGGAAGAATTTGCACCAATTCCTGCGCTTGTGGATTGCTATATGGGTCACATATATCATATGGTTTCTCCAGATATTCAGCATTCCCAGGAGCGCAGTAGAGATGGTAAGCAGAATATGGAAACCGAGATGTTTCATTTCTGTATATTATGTCACCGCTAACAGTAACATGGTAAGGCGGGCAGGAGACAAGGTTATCTGGCCAACACCAGCTTGTTGTTTCTGGATTTATTATCATTTCACTATATCTAGTCACATCTGTCAGAACATTACCATCACATGGTTTTCCATTGTTCTTCCAACAGCTTCCTATATCAAGCATATAAAACTGACTGTTTGGCCCTCCTCCACGTTTAACATCAAGTGTTAATCGTACTTTAAAATGTGGAGACACTGGCAGCTGCAAAAACAAAGAAAATCACGATGAAGTGCTTCCGTGGAGTCACTTCAAACTTTGAAATGTTAATGCATGAGAAATAGAAATACAAAGTGTTGGTATCATAAATATCCAAATGCATACACCATATTGGACCTGAAGTGTTCAACTAAACTCATCCTACGTTCAGTGAAGGTGTGCGTTCTTAGCATGAATGGGAATGTCAAACTTTAATGCCAGTAAGAAAGAACTAAAGCTGAGTAATCAAACCTTTCTCATGACGCCACGACCATCGTAGTGGTAACCACCATTAAATCCTTTTGTTGCATCTGCACGCAGATACAACATAAGCCAGGGATACTTTGAAGATGTTGTCAACCTCTGCGAGAAAATCCAACTTCCTGTGCTCAAGTTTTTCTGCCAGGAGACCGAAAAGTAGGAGTTCTTTCCCATACCTTTGGTCAAATCAGCATCAAGATCATAAGTTCCATAAAATCCTCCAGTCACGGACAATTTTTGGTAACCGTTAGAAACCAATCTTGAGTAGTTATGGTACACGAGTGGCTGGTTCATGCAACCTTCACCGAAACATGGAAAGTTCCTATCTGTTACAATTTTGCTTAAGTGCTTTCCATTTTCAGGACAAAGAGTAGTGTTCTTGTCAAAATTTCCATTCTTAAGCATGACCATCCAAAACTGCCATGGATCCGATGAATTAGGAACCTCGCATAAAGAAGCAAGATACAGTTCCTTTTCCGTTGCATACAAGTCAGGGTCTGTGTATGACTTAAAATCCCTTAAGGGAAACATATCGCCAGCCCTTAAGTTGTTGTCTGATTCATTAACTCTGTGATGAAGTACACACTTACTCTCCACATCAAGAGGGGTCCGATCCATAGGTTCTGATAATGGAAAATATATATAAAATCAAAAAGGATCAATTAGAAAGCAAATTCTATGTAGAAGACAAATCCCAAACAATGTACTGCAGCATCAATCTAAATTACCGTTATTCCTAAACACGGTGGTACATAGATAGTGACACGAAACTATGGAAAGAAGCAACAATGTATTGCACTATCGTTCCACATCTAAGTTCAGGTAGCTGAGTGAGTGAAGTTGACGCTCAAACAAGCAAGCCAAATTCCCAAATAAGGAATCAAGTTATGATTAACATCAAAACATTTCCAAATGCGAGAAAAACGAGCAGGAGCATAAACATATACAGTTGAAATATAAAGACCTAATATTTATTTGTTCTAATTCCACAATGTGGAAGTAATTTGGGAAATATTTGCATTATCAAGAAACAAAACAACACAGGAAAAATGAACTATAAAACGTACATTTAAATTCCCATTATCTTTTTCAGCGGAGCGAAAGTCTACACTAAATTAATCTAAACTATAACATCAACGAAGCCTTATACCACCAAGTGGGGTCGGGACTATGAATCCTAGAAAGTCACTGTGCTCGATTATGCACAAGTCGTTAGCTACAAGTTATCTATATCTTTTCTTAAAGTCTCTCACTAAATTAATCTGAACTACGGATATTAAATGCCGAAAAAACCGAACAGTGTTTCAAAAGCAAAGACAATCATTAAACTCTAATCAACTAGCTAAAGAAGATAATTCATGTACCAGTAGTAGTGACAGTGGGACAATGGATATCAGCACAATCAGCGAGCCTGGGGCTGCCCATGCCGGGCGCTTCACTTCCAACTTCATTGCAGAAGTTCCAAGCTTCCAACGCAACTCTCACATTTGGGTTCCTCATTCCCGGGTCTCCTATTGCCGACGTGTACTCGCCCGAGTCCGAGACATAGTCAACCAAATTCGACACAAACAGTTGACAAACAAGAACATAAAGAACAACATAACCCATCATCTCTAACCGTGAAGGACTGCGAGGAAGAAATGGAGCATCTGGTCGAGGGAAGCGAGCTTCATCGGTTCTTGTGGTTTTTGGTTGGCGAAGAAAACAGGGTTAGTCTTGCTTTGAAGCGAAGTTGCTCTGGACGCGTTGTATATGTTTTTCAGGGACATGTGGAAGGAAATGGGAAGCCCAATACGAAATTAGGCCCACTAAACCTAACAAATAAGATAAATTATGGGACATATTTTAACTTGGGTGTCCAAGGACAATTTATTATTAATTTTGTTTGGTTTTGCTTGGGTGTATCGGTTAATTTATTTAACAAAATAAGTTACAAGTCCTTGTACAAGTTTTTTTTAAGAAAAACTAATAAAAAGAGTTTAAAAGTTTTAAATCTTAATCAAAAGTACTTTAATACTAGTAAAATCCACATCAAACCAGTCCAATCTTAATTTTTCATAAGTCTCTCATAAGGTAACGAAATCACACAAGGTTAAAGGCTACAAGTTCATATCGATGCCCTCTATCTTTGATACAAGACTCGCACGTTGAAACTCAATGTCTAGAAAGATCGAGTTCTCTAAATGTGATGTTCTTCACGATTTTTGCCCCTTTTTTTTTCAAACTTGACGGAACTTGTCCTCAACTCAAGTGAGAAGTTTAATCCTCTCCTCATGGGCTTCCTTTCCATGTAAGTGCTTCCTCAAAATTGATCTTTCATATTTGGTTCTAGAAACAGGGCAATGTTTAGTTTTAGAAATAATAGCAGTGCCAGTGTTCAATTCTAAAAGTAGTGGCAAGTTCAGTTCTAGAAATAGTTGTAGTGATGGTATTTAGTTCTAGAAACAGTGGCAGTATTCGATTCTAGAAATATTGGCAGTGTTTAGTTTTAGAAATTGTTGCAGTGTTCAGTTCTAAAAATAGTGGCAGTGTTCAATTCTAGAAATAATTGCAATGGCAATGTTCAGTTCTAGAAATAGTGGCAATATTCATTTCTATAAATAGTTATAGTAGTTTGATGGATTTGGGATAATGCTCATTGTGACCTGCATTGATCCACACACATCTGAGTGAACTAGCTCCAGTGGTTTGCTTGCCCTCCAAGTTAACTCTTTACTGAAAGCATCCTCTATGTTGCTTCCTAGTAATGCATCCTTCACATACTTCATATGTCTTCTTGAGCTTTGGTAAACCCACCTCCATTTCTTTATCAGATAATAGTTGCAAGTTGTTAAAGTTTAAATGATCAAGTCTCTTGTGCCATTCCCATGCATCATCTTCAACACTAGCTTTCAATGCAAAACAATTCATATCTTCCATGAGCAATGGAAAACACCTGTTCCCAGTCATTTGTATAGTAACAACATGACTCTCCAAGTTTTTATCCTAAAAGATAACAACCTGATCATCACCAAACAATAAATAATAACCATGCTGCATCATTTGTGACACACCCCGTCCCGAAGGAGGGCGTGCTGGCCGTCACGTGAGAGTGACGTAACCATTTGCATAGTTCGGAAGCTTTTAAATACCATTGTGAATTCTGTCAGAATACCGTTGGATTCCTCGTGGCCACCAAAGCTCTGCTCTAACTCGAACCTGGAGGGGCGCAAAACAAGGTGAGTGGGTCAGTAAAATAAGTCTTTCAAAATCTTTCCTTTATCAACATATATATATCCCCTCACTGTAAAATCTGTATACTTTCTCAGAAAATAGCATATATAAATATATATAGCTTCAGAAATCTCAAAACACCATTCATCATCATTTTTCAGAGAAATATGCCATGCCATGAGCCAAAAACATAATATGGATGCATCAACATAAATCAGGTGAAATAATAATTCAACCGGAGACCCTGCAGTGGTCCTGTACGGCTGATTCTAAAGCTCAATATCCAATCCAGCCGGAGTCACCAACTGTCACCTGTACGGCCCTGCCGGAGTCGCCAACTGCGACCTGTACGGCACTACGCTGCACATGAGTCGGAACTACCTATAGTAGTCTGTACGACTCGGATGGTGTAATAATACGCTCTAGTGCTTCTCTCATCAATCATCTGTGCACATAATCTAAGGTCACCTACTAGTCGGAACCGTCTCTAATGGTCTGTACGACTAGCATGTCGGAACCACCTCCAGTGGTCTGTACGACTAGCATTTACTTGGATCCAAGGTGAGCGTGTGATGCGGTGAATAACATAAGCACTAACACCAGGGGTGCAGGTTATGAGCTATCAACATAAATCACATCCAACAATTCAATACACCAAATGTAACTCACCTGATACTCACCTGTGCGTCCGCAGCACCAATTCACATATATGCATCATATAAATATCAATTCACATATCTCATATAATTTCTATGCATGGTATTTCAAATCACATGATTCATATAAATCTATGCATGGCATTTTTAAACATACTTTCATTCAAAAATCGATTTCTGGGAAAACGTTAAGTATATATATATATACTGAAATAAACTGCCCACTCACAGTTATATCGAAGGGTCATAACCCCTTAGCCTTTCTCGACTGTGCTCGTCTTCCGCATAAGCCTCGCCTATATGAGAAGTAACCGAAATAACGTTAATTACGCACATAACCAACTTTCGCTAATAACTTCTCATATATTGCTCAAATTGGGTATATGAATATACCACTGTGACCTACACAATCTCAGGAACATCCCCATATTTTTAGAAAAATTTTCCGACCACCCACGCGCCGCCACGCGCCGGCGAAGGCACGGCCAGACGCGCCGGCCACGCGCGGGCACGTGCCAGGCACACTGACGGCGTCAGTTAACGCCGTCAGGAATATTCCGTTAACTCCTAACAGTTTCCGTTAGTTTTGACTGACGGCGTCAGGAATATTCCGTCCAACTGACGGAATATTCCGTCGTCTTCTCCGGCGACTCCCCGGCCGCCGGTGGGTTCGCCGGATTCTGGGTATTTTTTCCAACTATGGTTTCTCACTCATTTTTCATCCATTTTTCATGAAATTGGTACCAAAATGAAGCTCAAAGCATGTAGAACACATCTAAACAAGTTTCAAGGCTTGAAAATCACGGGATTTTACCTGAGAAAGCTCGATAGCTCGGCACACTTTAAAAACCTTCGATCTCGATCCTCCGACGTCCAAACTCTACCAACGAAGTACCCCGAGACTCGTGAGGACCTCCTTAAGTTCACTGTGAGCTTGAAATTCCCTGAAATGCAAGATTTTACGTGTGCATGAACAGTGCACATTTTCGGGGTTAAGATTTCACGCCTAATTCGAGGGTTACAAGCTCCAATTTTGGTACCAAACTACTCAGGGGTTAACAAGGATCAAGAATCTTACCTTTTGGGCTTCGATCTGTGAAGAAATGGACGAGTTCCAACTCCGTCCGTACGTGCACAGTGCACGGAGAGGGTGTTCCGAGAGAGAGAGAGAGAGAGGGATAGTTAGGTGTGTGGTTAACAACCCTAACCACACAAAACCATAACAATTATTTTCCAAATAAATTTTCCAAAACTTAGGATAGAACAATAAAACCAAAGATAATGTCACATACCATAGCAAAGTTAAGGGCAATCCCGTCATTTCGCATCATCGATAAAATAATTCTGGGACGGGCTGTTACAATCTACCCACCTTATAAAAATTTCGTCCCCGAAATTTACATAATCAAAATCATCCACTAATACCCATAAAACAACCTCGGGTTCATCTCTCTCAATCGATCCTCCGTCTCCCACGTAGCTTCTTCTCCTGAATGGTTCATCCACAAAACTTTAACCAGCTGCACCGTCTTATTCCTCAGGGTCTTCTCTTTCCAATCCAATATAGTCACTGGCTCCTCATCATAAGTCAAATCTGAACCAATCTCCAAAGGTTGATGAGGTATCACATGTGAAGGATCTGAGACATAATGTCGAAGCATCGACACATGAAACACATTATGTACTTTAGACAGCTCTGACGGTAACTCAAGTCTGTAAGCAACTTCACCGACCCGCTCGGTGATCTGGTACGGCCCGATGTACCTAGGACTCTACTTTCCTTTCTTCCCAAATCGAACAACACCTTCCAAGGCGATAACTTCAAGAATACCCAATAACCGACCTTGTACACTCTATCGGTAGCGTGCATGACTGCTAGGCTCTTTTGTCGATCATGTATCGCTTTCAGGTTAGACTTAATCACCTGAATGTTCTGAGTAATCTCTTCCACTAACTCAGGGCCTACTAAAACTCGTTCACCAACCTCTGCCAAACATAAAGATGTACAACAAGCTTTCTCATAAGATGCCTCAAGTGGTATCCTACCACTACTCGAATGAAGGTTATCGTTGTAGGCAAATTCCATTAAATTCAACTTTTAATCCAAGCATCACCAAACTACCATACCGAAGATCTTAGTATATCATCCAAATTCTGAATGATCCTGTCTCTGTCTGAAGATGATATGCTGCACTATAAAGTAATCTTGTATCCGAAGTTTCTTGAGAAGTTACCTAGAACTTAGAAGTGACCAACATACCCAAAAGCTCAACAGATTCGTAAGTCCAAATCTCTTTTCCATAAAACAATTGATTAAAGCAAATAATTAACCGTTGCACTTGTCTGGAAAGGTTGCTGCTCTTCACTGGAGTAAAATACGTTACTTAGTACACCGATCAACTATCACCTCAATTTCCATCATACCCATCTCGTGAACGAGGAAGTTTGTACACGTAATCCAAAGGCTTCTTTCTTTCCGTTTTAACTTACTGACATATGATATATTTACTTACATATCCAAAATTCCTCTTTTCATACCCGGCTAATAGTAAAATGGTTAAATGGTATGATACCTTTCAATACTTCCGGGATGCATTGTAGAAGCTGAACAGTGTACTTCGTCCAAAAATTGCTTTCTTTAATTCCACATCATTAAGCACATACATCTTGTTCTCTTGCATAAACATGCCATCTGATTCTTTAACTCCGAGATCTTTCTTTTTCTCGATACTCTTTGCCTAAATAAATTCCTGATTCCTTCATCAATTCTCTGGGCATCGAGTATACAATTAATTAAAATAAGCTTAACTTGGATACTAGCAAGCAAGGCTTCTTCTCGTTCTTCTATTTCCAACTTTACTCCAGTAGATCTCAAATCCGCAAGAAGAGGAACATAACAAGTATACAAAGCATTTATTCTCACAAGAGTCTTCATACTAAGTACATCAGCCCAAGCATTTGCACAATCACCTGGTCGTGCAATCATAATCACTAAACAACTCAACCCACCTTCGTTATCTAAAATCAAGATCCCTCTGAGTAGACAAATATTGAAAACTCTTACGATCCATACAAAACTTACACTTTTCTTCATAAAGATAATTTCTCCGAATCTTCAAGCCAAGAGGATAGCGATTAATTCCAAATCATAATTAGGGTAATTCATCTCATGAAGTTCAATTGCCGCGAAGAATAAGCAATTATCCTATCTTGTATCAATACACATCTCAAACCACTCAAAGAAGCATCCGTATAGACCTCATAACTTTCGCTATCATCTGGGAGCGCTAACACAAGTACATAGGTGAGGAAATACTTCAACTGTTGAAAACTTTATTCACCATTTTCATCCCACTCAAACTTAACCTCTTTTCTCGTCTATCTCGTCGATGGCAGGGTAATGACTGAAAAATCTTTCACAAACCGTCCATAATAACCTGTGAAGCTAAGAAAACTCCGAATCTTAGTCACAGTTCGCAATTGTTCCAAATTCTCAACTTCTGCTACCCTTTAAGAATTCACTTGAATACTTTAAGTAGGTATAACATGTCCCAGAAATGCCACCTGATTCATCCAACATTGGCATTCACTAAGCTTAGAATATATCGACGACCCCTCAAACTTTGTAATACCACTTTAAAATGTCTAGCACGTCCTGTTCTAGTATTAGAGTATATCAGAATACCGTCAATGAAAACAAACACAAACCTGACGAGATATTCTCGAAATATTTCATTCATCAAACTCAGGAAAGCAGCAAGCGCATTCGTCAATCCGAATAGCATTATCAAAAACTCATTAGACCATAACAAGTCCTGGAAGTTATCTTAGGGACATCCTCACTAAATCTTCAATTGGTTAGTAACCAAACCTTAAATTAATCTTTGAAAATACACAGGCACCTCTAAGCTGATTAAACAATCATTAATACGCAATAATGAACAACGATTCCCAATCGTTACTTGATTCAATTTTCCATAGTCAATGTATAGCCTTAATGTCCACATTTTTTTTTTTTTCCTCATAAATAAACTGGGCTCTCCATGACGACATACTAGGTTGAATGGAACTTTTATCAACCAATTCTTGCAACTGACTTTCCCGTAGCAATCTATCTTGGCATAATCATAATGCAACCAATCTGTGCCAAAAATCACATCAAATTCACAATATCTAACTGGATAAGAGTCATAGGCATAACAACATCTTTCACCATCACTGGACACTCAGAATAACACCATACTAACGTAGGATGACCTACTTGTTTACTCGCTTAACGAATCCAACAATAAGTTATGGATATTACGGTCTGCAGCCCGCAATAACGATAACTCACTGTTGTCTCGATAAGTAAGCAACAATCCTCAAGAATACAACATTACCATCTTGCCCTTCATTAGAATTACATATGCATGCCTCGATCGTGCTCCATCATTACTCTCTTTGGCAACATCAACAATAACAAGGAAAATATCAGCCGGAGTCAGCTAGTATGACCTGTGCGACTGAACCTATAGCTCGTTCACCCAGCCGGAGTCATCTAATATGACCTGTGCGGCTGTACTCATAACCCATCGATCCATGCTAGTATATAAGTCGGAGTCACCTCTAGTGACCTGTACGACTCTAATCCTGCACACCACGGCTCATCTAACCAAAATTTCTAGATCCAGGTACCTGCGGAATCAGTGCTAGTGGTGGCAAAGAAGACTACGGAGGCATTTACTGATTCTGGGGACAATTTGCAGCTCTATGTTCCATTTATCCACATGTAAAGCATCCATTACTTTCTTGTCTACACTCTCCAAAGTGTCCATTATTGTACCTACGACACAAAGGTACATTCCCTCTATCTGAATCACCTTGTCTCTGAAATCTGGAATCACCAGTGAATCTACCACCATACCTCTGACCAGTGGCACAAAAACCTCAGCTGGAAGAACTAGAATTAGCTTCACTTCTCTTGAAGCTCTGAGTCTTACGAGGTCATTGAGATGACGGATCAATACCTTTATCGTCTTTCCTCCAATTCCCATTCTTCTCTTATTCCTTTTTACTCTCGCTGAGCATAACCTCAGAGTCCACAATTCTCAACAACATCTCGTAAAACTCCTGGTAAAAAGCACAATAAATAGTGGTCGTCAAAGAACGCCAATTCCTCTTATTATCCAGCTTAAAACAACATAACACCTCGACCGGATTAACAACATCCGTATGATAACAAGAAAACTCCGCTACTTTCCATAGTACTCATTTATCGTCATCTTTCCTTGTCTCAAATTGCAAACTCTCACTTCTTACCATCCATTTATATCGGAGGACTAAACCTTTCCTTAAACAATTCTTTAAACAACTCTCAAATAGCTATTTCCTCCGGTGACATCATATAAGACTCCTGTCTCCATCAGGATGCAAATTCAATGCTCAGAAATCAGGTAGTCGTCTTGACCTACCGTCAAAAGAAAGATTCCCTTGACTTTGCATAATCTAAAGCACCTTTTTCCAACTGATTAAACCATCGACCTGCTCCCTCAGGTCATTCATTTTCCCTAAAGTGATTCAGCATCAACTTATATCTAGTCCTAAGAGAAAAATCCTTTGGATAATAGACCGAGTCACATTAGTACTAGCTTCCCATAACTGAGCTAAATAGGGAAAACTAGACTCAACCAAACGACGTGGCTCACAACGAGGCGGTATAGTTCTGACAGAAAACACTAGAGAATTCTCAAGATGTACAGGACTGCAAACTAAGCTCTGATACCAACTGACACACCCCGTCCCGAAGGAGGGCGTGCTGGCCGTCACGTGAAAGTGACGTAACCATTTGCACAGTTCGGAAGCTTTTAAATACCATTGTGAATTCTGTCAGAATACCGTTGGATTCCTCGTGGCCACCAAAGCTCTGCTCTAACTCGAACCTGGAGGGGCGCAAAACAAGGTGAGTGGGTCAGTAAAATAAGTCTTTCAAAATTTTTCCTTTATCAACATATATATATTCCCTCACTGTAAAATCTGTATACTTTCTCAGAAAATAGCATATATAAATATATATAGCTTCAGAAATCTCAAAACACCATTCATCATCATTTTTCAGAGAAATATGCCATGCCATGAGCCAAAAACATAATATGGATGCATCAACATAAATCAGGTGAAATAATAATTCAACCGGAGACCCTGCAGTGGTCCTGTACGGCTGATTCTAAAGCTCAATATCCAATCCAGCCGGAGTCACCAACTGTGACCTGTACGGCCCTGCTGGAGTCGCCAACTGCGACCTGTACGGCCCTGCCGGAGTCGCCAACTGCGACCTGTACGGCACTACGCTGCACATGAGTCGGAACTACCTATAGTAGTCTGTACGACTCGGATGGTGTAATAATACGCTCTAGTGCTTCTCTCATCAATCATCTGTGCACATAATCTAAGGTCACCTACTAGTCGGAACCGTCTCTAATGGTCTGTACGACTAGCATGTCGGAACCACCTCCAGTGGTCTGTACGACTAGCATCTACTTGGATCCAAGGTGAGCGTGTGATGCGGTGAATAACATAAGCACTAACACCAGGGGTGCAGGTTATGAGCTATCAACATAAATCACATCCAACAATTCAATACACCAAATGTAACTCACCTGATACTCACCTGTGCGTCCGCAGCACCAATTCACATATATGCATCATATAAATATCAATTCACATATCTCATATAATTTCTATGCATGGTATTTCAAATCACATGATTCATATAAATCTATGCATGGCATTTTTAAACATACTTTCATTCAAAAATCGATTTCTGGGAAAACGTTAAGTATATATATATACTGAAATAAACTGCCCACTCACAGTTATATCGAAGGGTCATAACCCCTTAGCCTTTCTCGACTGTGCTCGTCTTCCGCATAAGCCTCGCCTATATGAGAAGTAACCGAAATAACGTTAATTACGCACATAACCAACTTTCGCTAATAACTTCTCATATATTGCTCAAATTGGGTATATGAATATACCACCGTGACCTACACAATCTCAGGAACATCCCCATATTTTTAGAAAAATTTTCCGACCACCCACGCGCCGCCACGCGCCGGCGAAGGCACGGCCAGACGCGCCGGCCACGCGCGGGCACGTGCCAGGCACACTGACGGCGTCAGTTAACGCCGTCAGGAATATTCCAGGAATATTCCGTTAACTCCTAACAGTTTCCGTTAGTTTTGACTGACGGCGTCAGGAATATTCCGTCCAACTGACGGAATATTCCGTCGTCTTCTCCGGCGACTCGCCGGCCGCCGGTGGGTTCGCCGGATTCTGGGTATTTTTTCCAACTATGGTTTCTCACTCATTTTTCATCCATTTTTCATGAAATTGGTACCAAAATGAAGCTCAAAGCATGTAGAACACATCTAAACAAGTTTCAAGGCTTGAAAATCACGGGATTTTACCTGAGAAAGCTCGATAGCTCGGCACACTTTAAAAACCTTCGATCTCGGTCCTCCGACGTCCAAACTCTACCAACGAAGTACCCCGAGACTCGTGAGGACCTCCTTAAGCTCACTGTGAGCTTGAAATTCCCTGAAATGCAAGATTTTACGTGTGCATGAACAGTGCACATTTTCGGGGTTAAGATTTCACGCCTAATTCGAGGGTTACAAGCTCCAATTTTGGTACCAAACTACTCAGGGGTTAACAAGGATCAAGAATCTTACCTTTTGGGCTTCGATCTGTGAAGAAATGGACGAGTTCCAACTCCGTCCGTACGTGCACAGTGCACGGGGAGGGTGTTCCGAGAGAGAGAGAGAGAGAGAGAGAGAGAGAGAGAGAGCTTACGGGGGAGAGAGAGAGAGAGAGGGATAGTTAGGTGTGTGGTTAACAACCCTAACCACACAAAACCATAACAATTATTTTCCAAATAAATTTTCCAAAACTTAGGATAGAACAATAAAACCAAAGATAATGTCACATACCATAGCAAAGTTAAGGGCAATCCCGTCATTTCGCATCATCGATAAAATAATTCTGGGACGGGCTGTTACAATTTGACCCATACTCAGGAGGTTTTTATCCAGTCCTGGCACCAGCCTATCTTCTTTAATATACTTGACACCTCTCTTGGTTTCAATCACCAATGTTCCTTTTGCAATCGCCTGAACAAGCTGTCCATTTCCCATTTTGATTCTTGTTAAGACGTTCTTATCCAAATTAATCAACATAGACTCATGTGAAGTCATGTGATTGTTGCATCCCCTGTCTATATACCAAACATGTTCACCCTTGACTATTGCAGCAAAATTACAAGCAAAGAACATAGATGTCTCCTCTATTTGTTGTGCAACTTGAACCTGTTGAACATATTTACTTCTACAATCTCTAGCAAAATGATTAAATTTGCCACAGTTGTGACATTTTGGTTTTCCCTTGAACCTGTACACACCATATTGCAAATTACCACAAATTTTACATGCCTCCCTTGTGTTCTTTTTGTTAACCCAGGGTTTTGAAACAAATTGAGGCATGTCATTGAACTTGGTATCACCCTTCTTATGTCTAAACTTCCAAGGCTTCTTACCTTTGTATCCAGTGGTCTGTGATCCACCCTTGGAATATTCTTAATTAGTTGAGCTACAGTTCATTTGTTAAACTTTTGTTGTTTAGAACATATAATCTAATAAAAGTTGTATTTACAGGAAAAAAAAGAAAGAAAATGAGGAGACAAGATTGATTTGTACTAAATAATATTGTACAAGCAGTGTCACATCCCATAACCAATTTTGGAAGCGGTTTTCTTGTTTGTAACTTAAAACAAGTAGATGTTTTTAAGGAAAACTAATGAAAAGTCCAAAAAAACTTATCTTTTAACGAAAAGTCTTTTTAAAGATATAATAAATAGTGTCAGGTAAAGGTAAAAAAGTAATTTTTCGTTAATAGTGAACAGTACCGGAAGTGTTTCGTTAAAACTCCTATGTTTTTAACCTTTTTTACCCTCCAAAACAAGTTCAAGGACGTTCTATTAGTCGATACAATAATAATAACGTTTAGAGGTGGTCCAATGTAAGTTGTGTACAAATCATGTGGTACTTGGTTGGGGAAAATATTTATATTTTCAATTTAAATGGACTTGTGGGGCTTTTTTCTTTTTCTTTTTGGATAAAGACATGAGACGTGTGAGGCTTTTTTTCTGTTTTTTATTTTGTAGGTACATTGATATTTTTATATTAAGGAGAGAGGAAATTCGGTAAAGCTCTAAAATGGGCAACCTAATTTAGTATCGAATTTGCCATCTACGAGATTCGAACCTAAGAACTCTCACTTCCAAGTGAAGAGGAATACCACCAGACCGTAGTACTAAGTGCCGATACTTATTAAAAGAATCATTCTTCTTTGTTATTTAATTTACAGTCTAGTTGTATTCTGCTTTATTTATTAGTAAAATATATAGGTTTAAATCTCCTTGACGAATAGGCCAAACCAAATAATTGTAGTTGACTTATTGTGTGACTTAAACCTATTTTCATCATCTTTAGTGTAAACTCTCGTTATAATTTTTTTTAAAGTCATGCTGCTTTATAACAGTTTGAATATAATATTGCAATAAGTGCGAATAGTGTCATAATTTCGGGAGAGACTAATAGTGAAACTTTTGTTAAATTCAAGGACGTAAATTGATGGAATTTTTGTTCCAGGACAAATTCTAAAGTCGGGTGCAAGTTCAGGGATGAATTCTCAATTTTACTTTTTCAATCTTTCTTTGCTTATAAAAATAGTTGAATACTTGTATTCTGTTGAAAGATTTACAATATATGAAGCTATCGATTGAAATGTAAACGTAAATATTGTTGATCTGTAAATGTATTTGATGGTATTGTTTTTAATTCAAGTTGTTAGGATTTAATGTGAGCCATTGGATCATAGTCCATGTGGTCTCTTAGATTAAATTTCATTAAGTCATAACTCAGGATAAGTGTAATCGTTTCATAAGGTGACTTAAGACTGAGTGGCTAGGATGATGTTGTATATGTGATGGAGAGTGTGATGCTCCTCCCCTAACGGTAATATATTCTTTGCACGCATTTGGTGCGAGGATGAGAATCCAATCAGAAAAGTTCAGCTCTGATACTATCTTTCTTCTCTGCAATTGTTGCATCACCTGCAAATCATACACTCAGAATCAATTTACTAACAAATATATTACAATGGATTTCCGAATTACTTTGTTTCCGCATGTTATGCCACCGCATCTGTAGAACGGTAAGAACTTGGCCGGTGTTAAAGGTAGCATTGGTTGCGGCTGGTCAGCCCAGTCTGGTGATAGTTCTACGAGATGGCTGAAACTTACATGAAACCGGGTGTATACCCCCATGCATCTGTATCGTCACGAGAGGACGGAGATAGATAGATGAGGATATATTTCATCTCTCCCGCAAGACTGCTACACACTCAAGAAGCACCAAGGTGTCATGTTTTCGGTCATACTGAAGACCACGCGGGTTGGGCGAACATGATCCCCGAGGCATAACCACAGAATAAACATCAAAATAATGGCCTGAGCATGCTACTACTTGTATGCCCTTGTCCAAACAGGTACACAATATATCAGGATTCCCAAACCAAACGAGGTGCATATCGTAGCCATGGCATATGCGTATGCTCTCCAAGGGTATTTGCTTTCTCTCATCGCGTTGAACTCAGCAATGAAGGTAGAAACAGTACTCAGGCAACCCAGAAATCCAAATTGTATGCCTGTTGCAACAATGTCGCAAGTCTTAGTATTCACCTGCACAAACAAATAGTTCTGCACGTCAGATTTTCTATTAAAAAGGAAAAAACCGTGGGCATGGATCAAGACAATGTATGGCAAAGGTAATGCAGTTGGAAAAACATTGCAAAAGAAAATAGTACAGTTCAAGAATTCCCCAGGAAGCTTTAAAAACCTCGACGAGAAAAAAAAAACCCAAAATAACAAATTTAGCTGTTTATAATATGACAAATATATGTGAACTGTACACCTGCCAGACACGAGACAATAACACACGAAAGGTAATGGTGAGGATGAAGTCATGGAGTGGATGTGGACAGAGATCATATCATAAGAGCTTACGGCTTTCTTCACAGTAGACAGGGCTGCCATTACACAAGCTGCAGAAACATTGGCAATTAAAGTACCAAATGGAACCCATTTCAACAAACCCGTCTTTCCTAATCCACGTCCATTAAGCCGGGCTAAGAACCACCGGATCCACACACCAAAAGGTCCAACTATGCAACCCAACCATAGTTGCGCCTCGCTGCTGCTACTGTTAAATTCCTCTCTTAACTGTATTCCTCCTATACTCCACAGAGAACTTAGCATCAGCAACAACACTGCTAAAGCTACCAAGTGACGCTTGTAGCTGTCAACCCTCCACCTCCTTCTAGAGCTGGTAATACCACAGACTGAGTTCCTCTCAAGAATCTGCCTAAAACCCTTTGCTGTCTCTACCCCAAAAATGATGGAGTAGGCCGCAAGAAACAAACCTGACATCCATCACATAAAAGAGGATCTCATATTAGTCCAGCGATTTGAGCTACATTGGGTTTGTGATTTGCCCATGGATAAGTTTCGAAATGCCTCAAAGAAAGAAACCAGCTAGATTGAAATGAAATTTAAATATCCTGCTTGCCAGAGCGATCTACATGTCTACTGCAGCAATTCTTTAGAATATGACATCTTACCTATCAAAAAGCCGAGCAGAGCAAAAACCCAATGTCCTTCAACACTGAGTTCAAGCATTTTCTGGTTCCAACCACTGAAAGTTGTAAGGCTTCCCAAGTAACCAGTTGATAATCCGATGACCAAATAATCTGACACATAGGATATATCTCCTTTGAAAACAACACCAAACCACCCCATCAAGAAAGAGCCAACCTACAAAAATGCATTAGAAACAAAAATTTGAGTTGGAACATCATCCAGCATTTTCGGCATCACAACCCTTAAGAAATATGACATAAAAAAATTAAAAGATGATGGGAAAAAAGTATGGATAGAAAGGTCTTAAGAAACTTGATAATACTTCGGTGATCATCGTACTGTGTGCATCACAAGTCCCTCCTAATACTCATAAGTAACAGCTTTACAGAAAACATGTTTATTAACACAACACTACCGAATAAAGGACATAATACATTTGTGTGTGTGTGTGTTCGTGTGCATAAGAGAGAGAGAGAGAGAGAGAGAGAGAGAGAGACCATATTAGAAGGAAGATCAAGGTAGAGAATGGTTTTGTCGCTTGTTACACCAACAACTCCAGGGCCAAACAATTTTTGCAGAAGATATCTCGTTAAGACCTGCATACTTTAGCATGTCAAATAATCTATTTAACATCTAGGTTTCCAGATTTGAAGAAAGATCTAAGAAGATGTATTACAGTGACATATTCAATTTTTTCAAGACAAACAGAAATATGAACATGCCAGTGCATGATCAAACATTTTCGTGAACAAAACTTATATAATTTTAGAGTACAATAGACCAGATACAATTTGTCAGCAAACCAATTAAACAGATTTTCCACACAAAAAAAAAAAAAGCAAGAAAAAGTTCGCAATACAATTTGCCTAACGAATGCAACAACAGCTATAAACCCAACACATATTAGGACTCAAACAAAATGTACATCGGTATATAGTAAGAAACAGAGTTAACCGTGTTACCCCAAGAATGCCAAAAACTGCTAAATGAGTCATGCATGAACCATATTCCAAGATTTTTGGCAACCTTGTTGTATTTTCCTGCATATGAAAACAAAATAATTTAAGTTACTAGCATGATTCGACAAAAAGAAAAGAAAAAACTCTTAACATGTTACGATCAATGAAAAAGAAAACCAAATCTCCTGTCCATGTTCAAGGATCTCTAACAAAGATAATATACAATATGAAATGTATCAACCGAAAGCTCACTGGCTTTTTGTCCTCGGATATGATCGCATCAGTGGAAAGAGGAGATATAATTTCCTCTGGCAAGGGAGTGACAGGGGAAATTGCTTTGGATGCAACGGGGTCAAAACCCCAGAATCCATAGGATTGCAGTTGAACATCCTCTGAAGGAAACAAGCAGACGCTGCCACTCTCACTGTGCCTGTTGCTGTGAAGAGCCCGATCGCCAATATCTCCCGCCTCTGACACGCATTCAATTTCATTGTCATCATCTATTTGAGAAGGCTGAACATGTGATAAAGACCGCCTCCTTAATGAAGAAGTGGCACTGCTTGTTCGATCATTGGATACGCTTCGTCTGGTTTCAGTGTCATTAGTCCCACGGTACCCTTCCTCCATAACCACAGCGCTTGATTTCTCTTGAAGCGACTTCACAAATAATAACAATAAAATCCGAATGTTGATTATTCAGAGAGCTAAAAATGAGAGGAACAAATGCAGTAGAGAAAATAATGCAATTACTGTGCTATAAGCGTTGAAATGCTATAGTTTGTACTTTGGAAGGAGCCCTAACCACTCCGTGTTTCAAAATAATCAAAAGATTTGTACACAAACAAACCGCGACAACTCTTTCAGCTTTAATAAGAATAAGTCAAGATCTTAAAAACCAAAAAAAAAATAAAAAATACATATGAAGTATAATGACAGAACTTCATACATAAGCTCTAGCAGCCATGACACGAGGAAAAAGAAAGAGACCAAACCGATTCGTCAAGATTTCCACAAAATTCAACAACAATACAACCTATAGCTCTAAATAAATCCATTCAGATAATATTTATTACGTTACGTATTAAGATTATAGAATTATGAATGATGTCACTGATTCTTCTAACGGAAGAAGGTACGCTTTATTTTTCTACTTGTCATCAAGTAGGAAGATACATTAACGGAATTAGACTTAGTTTTTCGTCAACAAAAGACTACTGTTACACTGCAGAATTTTGTTTAACCACAGAAAAAAATAATAATTGGTCAACTTTTTCAGTGACACCACACGATTTAACAACACCAACAAAAAGCAAATGCAAGGGCCTGCCAACTAAATGAATCATAAAGTAAATTTCAGTGCCAAACAAATCACAGAATGTTTCTCAAAAAAAAAAAAAAAAAAAGACAAATCACAGAATGTCCTTCAAACCGATTTAAATCCAGCAAACCCAATAATTATTTTGACAAATAATCAATGGTTTCTCTTCAAACTTGTAATACCGAACCTTGTGAATTTCAGTTCATATACAGAATGCAATATGCTTTTGTCTCTTTGTAAGACAATATACAGAAGACAAATCATCACAAAATCCCAGCCTGATCTAACATTGTTATGTATTTCAACTATCCCAAGTAGCAGCGCCTGATGAATTTGGGATACTGACACAATGACGTCCGGTTATAAGTTATAACTAAGGTCCAAAAGGGACTAAATCTTTTTGCTTTATAACTACTAGGTAGCAAATTGAACAAGTTGGGACCCAATAAAAAGTTGGTTCATAGCATCAAATTAGAAGCAGTAACAAAGTCAATCTGTTTAATACGCACTCAAATCTCATTTCTCTAAAGACGTGTCCTCCACTAAAGAACCCAAAACATAAAAAACCAGAAAAGCAAAAAGATTACATTTTCATTGGTTGTGAACTGTTACATTATGCACAAACTAATCAGAAAGTGAAACATTTCAGAACCCAGAATTATAAAACAATCTCAGATTCTAATAACACAAGTTTAAGGTGCAAGATAGACGCATTAGAGTAAAATTAATACGAGCTTAAAATAGAAACGAGAAGAAAAAGTCAAAACTCAGAGAACTTGGACGATTAAAATATAGAGAAAAAGGGGAGTTTAAGGTACCATTGATTCTTTGAACGCGGAAAGAGGTGTCCAGATTTCAAAACCGCGGAAAGGGTTCGCGAGTTTGGTCTTGAATGGCGGTGGAGAGGTTGAAGGCGGCGGCAATGGGAGGAAGACAGAAAAACAAATATGAGCAGAAAAAAAGACGATTGTGGTATTGAAAAGTGGAAGTCGGAAGGTTCTGAGAGAGACAGAGAGAGAGATGAATGGGGTTTTGGGAGGCATGGCACGGCACGGCACGGCTGCTGTTCACATGTTTTGGTTTGGCGTTTGCTACGTGAATAACAGATCGACTTTCGGCCTTTATTTTACTATTTCTTCTTTTTATAATTGGTTTGACTATTTAATTGTCTTGTTAAATAAGTTAATATAAAATATACAACTGAATTGCTCGGTTTTCTTCAATTCACTTCTTTACTTGTCTTTTCATTATTTATTTATCTTTTATATAAATTTAAATTACCTATTTGTTCACGTCTCTTGATTTTATTTCGACTAGCAGATCCTCTTTAAGATTAATGTTCGATCGACTAAATTTTTAAACCAAATTTTATAAATTAAACAAGATAGATGTTGATGATTTGATTATTATTTAAGTGTTGATTAATGTGCTGATTTCGTAGTAGTGAGACATTATTTGGTTTGTAAATTTGATATAAAAATTTGATCTCTCAAACATTATCTCTTCTTTAATGTAAAAATTAAAAAAGATGAACACCCACGAGAGGAAGGCATGTGATGTAATGTAACACGCACAAAAATTCCTCAATTTAAATAAGATGAAGGAACACTTGGAAGAATAAGGTAAAATGCATGCAACTAAGGGATCTTTTAATAACTATTTCATTACACTACTTCCAGTTTTTAAACAAATGAAAACTAAGAAGTGAAAACTATTTCTTCTTAGTTTTCAATTTTTTTGTTCTAAAATACACTAGGCGCTAATCGGGCAACGGACTAGGGCCTAGCAACTAGGCAGATTTAAGTTAATTTATTAATCTTCCAATATAAATAAGTGTCAAACATATGACATAAAAGTATTAGTTAAGTAATACATAATCCTTTTATTAATTAAAATACTAAGTGACACAACTTAATTGGACAAAAATCGAAAAAAAAAAGAAGCAAAATATAACATGTAAAATACATATTATTTGAGCAGACGAGATTATCTACACTAAAAGGGGAGGGGATAGTCTTAGCCTCACAATGGACTAGCAATAATGTGATTTAAATATCGTAGTACTAAGCGGCAACATGTAAAATACATATTAACATAACGATAATAACTGATACTTTAAACCCTTGAAAATGGATAAACATATTTAACACCAAACTCCAGATTACACTGCTACAATAACTCATGGGTATAGATAACTAATAGTAAATATTTAATATTATATTAATATTCATTAAATAGATATTGAAAATGTAATGGTTCTTAAATAGTCCTTAAAATAACCCTTTTTGAATTGTTTTATATATTTATTCTTCTTTTCTGTTTTCTCTATCTCTTTCACTTCATGCAAGTAGGTTCTAATGTCTAATTTATTCTCCAAAGTTAACTCCACATACTATCTCTTTATGCAAAATTACTAATCTACCCTCCAATACGTATCACATGCAAGTAACGTAACTTAAATTGATGAAAAATTGAATATAGTATATTCGAATTTAATAGTAGGGATGTAATTAGCAAATTTTTATAATTCAATGACTAATTTTTCTAAAAAAACAGTTTAGAAACCTAATTTTCACTCTTGTGATAATTCAAAGACTAAACTAATAGTTCATCCTATAAAATAATCTATCACTTCATTCTTTTTTGTTTTCTTTATCTTTAATTTTGAGAAAAAAAAAAAAAAAAACACGACCAACGAAATAAGAAACTTCTTGATTTGTTCACGTTCATGTAAAGACATGTGGAAAGTTTTGATTTTGTTAGGCTGATGGAGATTCTGTGAACAATGTCAATTTGTCATGACGCATGATGTCCTATATGCGACTCAACCTGTATCACAAGCGCCAGAACAGAACAGCAAAGAAAATGAGCCATCCATTTTTCTACTTTTCTCAAGAACCAATGAACCATCCATCCAACCCACAACCGTTGATTACTGGACATTATAGATGTTGAAAACGACAGAAAACGCTTTTGATGGTAATATTGTTAGGTTTCAAAAACATATCGTTTTTTTGTAAGGAGCATCATTTATGTGATTTTTACAGGAAGTATTTTAAATGTTTTTTCATGATCCAATTGCATCATTACTAAGAAATTTGTTCTAAAAACATTTTCACAAAAGAGATTTCAACAATTTTAAAAACACTTTAGTTATCATTCAAGTATACACGTTATTGGCAATCCAATTGAAGCATCGTCACCTTTGAACAAGAAATGAAAAGGGCGGCCTATCAGCTCCCTATGTGACATTATATGCATTTTTACACCTAGGAACTAATAATTTCAAAACTTTAGTCCACGTTTGATGTCTATGATTAATAGATCAGTGTATGGATATGTAGAGGATAAGGGCTATATATCAAGAAAAGCAAAACTTTGTTCTTAGGCATTCGAGAATTGTAACTAGAGTTCGGAAGCTAGGTAATAGTAGGCCACCTCCAACCGAAGGGTCCAGAGGGTTAGAGGGCTGAAAATATCACGAAAACCGTTTCCAACCGAGGGCTAGGCCAGAGGGCTCTGGAATCTGGGAGGGCCCCATGGAATCGAAGAGGGCTAAAGGGCTGGAGGGCTGGTTGCATGCAGCCAGCCAGTTAGCCCGGGGCTAGCCATTTTTTTTTTTAATGTTTTGTTATTTCTGTCGGTTATAACCGACAGAAATAATATTAGTGTCTGTTATAACCGACACTAATAGCAATTTATAGTCTCACGGCTAGTTTTCAAATTACTATTTGTGTCGGTTATAACCAAAGTATTAAATATCGATGATATCGGAAATATTGGTAGTCCGAAAACACGGAAATATCGATGGAAATATCGGGATAATACCGATTTCGATAAAAATTATATGGAAACCACGGAAATTGTAAGAAAAACTTGGAAATTTTTATTGAAACTTTGCAGGATGTTTATTTAGTCAATTATCTATTAGTTTATCACAAAAAAATGGAAGGAAATGCATTGCATGATGGATTTAACTGATTTAAGTTGATTATATAGCGAGCTGGCAAACATTGTGAGTGTAGAAAATATGTAGTAATTAATTAAAGAAGTTTAAACACACCATAATCATTTATATATAATGAATTAGTACAATATTTTACACTTTATACATTGCATGGTAAGATACATGAGTGACTTATTCTTATAACGGGTACATATCAATTTTTTTATAAAAATGAATGGGTACAAACTTATTCTTATTTTATTTTTTTTATATATTTGAAATGTTTGAATTGAAAATTAATTTGGAGTTTAATAAGGATGTGAGTATTAAAACTCCAAATCAATTACTAATTTTTGTTATGAAAGTTATGTAACTTACATGTAATTCATTAATGCTAGGGACTTTGATCAAAATATAAAAACTGATAAGATCTTAGTCAATGAACATTAGAAACTAGGGATCGGATACTAATTTTTCTTTATTTTTTTAAAATAATAATAATTTGGTTAATCAGATTTTACATCATCTAGTTTCGAAAAAAAAGAAAACTGTTTGGTCAATTTTGAAAGCCATATCAAAATTTTGAGTGATATTTTTATCCAACGTGTTAATACAAAATCATATAGACATAGTACATGATTATGTTTTGGTAATCGAAGACGCCACAATGAGATGAACGGTTCTACTTAGGTAATTATAGGTTTTTAATTAAATTGATGGTGTAGTAAATATAAGACTGACGTAGAAACGTCACTTCCACCATTTAGACTAAATTGTATGATTGGTTTTCCTTTCATGTTACTAATTTGAATAGAAGCTGAAGCTCTACGATGACGAGTTTTTGTTCATATGTGCTAGTTTGGTTTCCCTCGTTAGCCCACAAATAAATCGAATGCCTATCATATCATTATTCTGGCGAACAATCAAATTAGCAAATAACCAAAAGACGTATATCAATATGATATTTTTCTAATGGTGCAATGTGAGAAAATTAGTACTCATCGTTAAACTCATTCCCCAACCTAAAATGTATAAATCGAAGTAGCCTTAAATTCTTTGGTGGGTAATTGAAAAACTAAATTGCAACTCGTATAAGTCCAAAAGATCATTACCCATAATAAAAATGCAATTTTGTTGGATAAAGCCGGTGGCTGTTGAATGGGAAAGCAAAGAATACAATACAATTGTGAGATTAGAGTTGTTGCTGTTGTCCCACATCGCCCAAGTTCTAAAGAAGAAGCTGGTGGAGGGATTATAAAAAGGACTAGTTGTTGTTGTTGTCCCACATCGCCCAAGTCCCACATCGCCCAAGTTCTAAAGAACAAGCTGGTGGAGGGATTATAAAAAGGACTAGTTGTTGCTGGTGGAGCGATTATAAAAGGGACTAGTTGTTGCTGTTGTCCCACATCGCCCAAGTCCCACATCGTCCAAATTCTAAAGAACAAGCTGGTGGAGGGATTATAAAAAGGACTAGTTGTTGTTGGTGGAGGGATTATAAAAGGGACTAGTTGTTGCTGTTGTCCCACATCGCCCAAGTTCTAAAGAATAAGCTGGTGGAGGGATTATAAAAAGGACTAGTTGATGCTGTTGTCCCACATCGCCCATGTTTTAAAGAAGAAGCTGGGTGAGGGATTATAAAAAAGACCAGAAGCCCAAATGAAGAAGCATCCTTAGGGTTGGACCTTGTGGTCATTACCCTTATCGATTATATCGCGATATTATTAATTATATCGCGATATAATCGATATTATTAATAATATCGTCGATATGTTAACGATAATTAATGGTGTAGTGTGAAAATATCGTTATCTCATAAAAACGATAATATCGGCGATATTTCGTCGATATTATCGATATTTTGTTCCTTGGTTATAACTGACACTAATAGTGATTTATATATAACAGCTAGTTTCCAAATTTTTTATGAATTTAAACCTTTTTTTTTTCCTATAACTTCCTATAATTTCTATTTTACAAAATTTGCTTCAATTTTTTTTTAAATTCTTTTTTTTTTCTATAACTTCTATTTTAAAAAATTTGTTTCATATTTTTTTTTAAAATTCCATTTTGTTCCTATAACTTCTATTTCACAAAATTTGTTTCATTGTTTTTTCAATTCTATTTTTTTCTATAACTTCCTAAGCCATTATACAACATTAAATTAAATTAAATTAAGTAACATGAAGCAACATTAAACAATATGAAACAACATTAAATAACATTAACCAACATAAAAATTATACAACATTAACTTAAAATTGTAGTTTTTAAATAATAAATTATACAACATTAACTTCAATTTTTTTTTTTTTATGAATTTAAACCTTTTTTTTTCTATAACTTCCTATAACTTTTTTTCTATAACTTCTTATTTTTTTTGTAACATCCCACATCGCCCAGGGGAGTGATCCTTAAATCTATATTCTCATCCCTACCTAGCACGAGGCCTTTTGGGAGCTCACTGGCTTCGGGTTCCGTAGGAACTCCGAAGTTAAGCGAGAAGGAGGCCAGAGCACTCCCAGGATGGGTGATCCACTGGGAAGTTGCTCGTGAGTTCCCAGAAACAAAACCGTGAGGGCGTGGTCGGGGCCCAAAGCGGACAATATCGTGCTACGGTGGTGGAGCGGGCTCGGGAAGTGATGCACCCCGGGCCGGGATGTGACAAATTGGTATCAGAGCCAATCCCTGGCCGGAAGTGTGCCGACGAGGACGTCGGGCCCCTAAGGGGGGTGGATTGTAACATCCCACATCGCCCAGGGGAGTGATCCTTAAATCTATATTCCCATCCCTACCTAGCACGAGGCCTTTTGGGAGCTCACTGGCTTCGGGTTCCGTAGGAACTCCGAAGTTAAGCGAGAAGGAGGCCAGAGCACTCCCAGGATGGGTGATCCACTGGGAAGTTGCTCGTGAGTTCCCAGAAACAAAACCGTGAGGGCGTGGTCGGGGCCCAAAGCGGACAATATCGTGCTACGGTGGTGGAGCGGGCTCGGGAAGTGATGCACCCCGGGCCGGGATGTGACATTTTTTCTACAACTTTCTATAACCTACAAAATTTGTTTCAATTTTTTTTAAATTCTATTTTTTTCCTAGAACTTATATTTTACAAAATTTGGTTCAAATTTTTTTTCGTATAACTTCTATTTTACAACTTAGCCGTTGGATTTGAATTTAAGTTGTAGTTTTTAAATAATAAATTATGTTTGGCCCTCGGTTGGAGACGGTTTTTTGTGACAGGGCTAAAACGAGCCTTCTGGCCCTTTGGCCCTCGATATGGTCTTCTACTGTTCATTAAAATATTAATATCTTGGAGAATCTTAGAGGGCCAGAGGGCTAAAACGAGCCCTCTGGCCAGCCCTCGGTTAGAGATGGCCTTAAGGGACAGTTCCTTGATGCTTCGAAAGCAAAACATGATTTGCTATGTTGCCAAAATTTTATGCTCGTTTCAGTGGTTTTTTCGTCAGAATATTGTACTATAGGGAGATGTTGTACTGAATCCTACTGACTTTCTCATGATTTTCAGGTTGCAACGAGTCCGTCTTCATTTCTTTTATACAATATTAATCCTTGTTGATAGGGTTTTTTTTTTTTTTCATAGTTAATTTCTCAAATTATTGGGATATGAGCTAAAGCATTAGTCCATTTTTTTTTTGTCAATGAGATTTTTTATAACAAAGTCTAAAAGAACACAGTACAAAGATTTCATAGATGAAAGTGAGGAATTAAGCAATAGCCCCATAAATAGGTAGGTACAAACGGGACACCACTTATATATTCAACGTATGAGTAAAGGTCCCACCTATACCAAAAACAAAAAATTACATAGAATGTGTCTCTGCCCAAAAGTTACAGCCCATCCGAAGAAGCCAAAGTGAACACACATAAAAACCTAATAACCTTAAACAGAGATTCATCTGATGCCTCCACCACTGCAAAATTGGTGGAGATGACTAGCAAACAGAAAATCGAAGAGAAACCTCTGTAGAAAACAAAACTCAAACCCATCTTTGTCTCAATGTTGGTGAAAAATAACCAATTATTCAGATCAAGAAGAATCATACCCATCCCGGTTGCCACAATTATGGTCCTCAGTTTAAAACAAACTCACAATAGGCATGTGAATGCCTAGAACCAAGCAGCAACATAAAAGGTCAGGTGTTGTAAACACCAATTCGAAGAGATACTAGACCTTTGTAGGGGTGACAACATATAGTTGGCTTCAATTGGATAGAAGCACGGATAAAGCAGTGAATAAGTGTTGAGATGAGATCCACCAAATCTGGAGTGGATGGGTGTGAGGGGTTGGAATGTTGATTCGAAGTTTTGGAAAAGTTTGAGTGCAAAGCCCTAAATCAGAGGTATGATACCTTGAAACATGAGGAAAAAACCTAAAGACAAATCTCCATCCGTACCCCTCGTAGATGGTGGGTTGCTCTACCGTTCCATGACGAGAATCGGGGGCTTCGCAGTTGCGCGGAAGGACAAAACGACTGAAGATAGAGCTCTATCCACACCACTCATGGAAAATGGGTTGCTCTACCGTTCCCTGACGGGAATTAGGGCCATCGCAGGTACAGGGAAAAAAGAGGATGAGAGAAACAAGAAGAATGAAGAGGATAAGAAAGGTTGAAAGGGTGCCTGCCACCGGCCCCAAGCAGAAGCTAAAGGCCTGCGGCTGGAGGAAGGGTAAAGTTTGGGGTTTCTTCTAAGGTTTGAGAGCGAGATAGAGAATAAGTATTTCTTGTGCACATACTTCCACTTGAGGAATAAGTTCATTTTGGATAAACCAAATATCAACTGACTGCATTATTTTCGATTTAAGTCAATCTAAATATGGGCGGACCCACTTAGGGGCAAGGGGGTGAATCTCCATGAATGACTTGGGTGATGTCGCTTTAAAGGTTAGAGTCGTTTTTCATACATTGTCGTCCAATTGCTTGATAAAATGCCCCAAATAGAAGCTTGGATTGTTGGGCAGCAGGGCAGGTTTGGATTTGCTAGCAACGCACGTGGATGTTATTCGCGCAACACATGTGCTATTTGCCACACCTTTCCACTCTTATTATTTTTTAGTATACTTGGACAAAACAACGTTTTTTTGGGCCAGGTTACTTTATAGAAAAAAGTTAAAAAAGTTATATAAGGCATCTTTTACAAAAGAACCATACCAGCATTGTCTTATAACAAAAAGAAAAAGAAAAAAAAAAAAAAAAAAAAACAGATCCGCATCAAACTCCAAGAATTAAGAAACCCAATTCTAGTTCAAATTGTCATCCCAATTCTACCAAGCTCAGTCCCTAATAGCCAAACTCCTACCACTCCACTCTGACGATCATTATGACGACCACCTAAATTTCATCCTTCAAATTCCAAAGTAAGTTCTTCATAACTTATTCAAATTAATTTCTAATTTTTTTAATGAATTGGTTAAAAAAAAAAGTTTCTTTGTCAATAATTATATTTGATGATTGATGTGGATCATAAGGTATGGTTTTTATTTAGATGAATTGATATGTGTGTTTTAGTGTTTGTGTCGATAAAGTGATGGAAGTTTTTATTTAGACTATTGAATGAGTTAAGTTTTGTGTTGTGATTGGTTTGTATGAGTTTATCAAATTTGAGTAATCCGTAACAAAATTGGTTTAGACTTCAAATTATATAGTTATGTTACGATATTATAGGAAACAATATACAAATACTACCATGGACAATCCAAGTAGTTCAAATTCAAATGAAAGTGAGTTAGAAAAATTTTGGCTACTATTCCGGCGGATACTGGAACTCGACCTTCGATGTCAAATTATGAGCCTAATATTCGAGATCAAGTCCGAAGAGCTTATCTACAAAGAGGGTATTGTCGGCCTATACAGAAAGCCTTTCCACAAAGACTTTTTCCGGAGTTCCTCAACTCTTCAATTCCGATTGGTATAATGAGTTTCATTGGCTAGAGTGTAGTATAAAAAATGATGCTGTGTAAGCATGTGAGTGTCAATAAATATGATTTATTGATTTCTTGTTAATCAATTAACTTGGTTAACGAGTTAGTTAGTGTTGAGGAAATTATGGAATCTTGTTTTAATTAAGATTTGGAGTCCTTATTTTGTGCAACTAATCAAGAGGCCTTATTTGGTTAGACAAGATATCAATATCAATGAGGACTCTAATGTTATCCTATGATTTGGCAAATCCCCACTAATCAGTAAAAGGCCGCATTAGTGGGAGTCTTTTCACTATACATAGGCAGGCCTTGCTTTCACAAAATACATGTTCGATTCCGAGCAAACCCTATTATTGCTATAACACTTTTGCTTGATGAAAGTAGAAGACTCATTCGAAACCCTGGCAATCATGGCTTCTTCTTCCTCCTCGTCAGATAAGTTTATTTCCTTTTTATGTCAATTTGGTTTATCGTATTCGTGATCCTAATGTCTTGTTATTCTTATGATTTTAGAAATATCTTAATATGGTATTAGAGCAACACAACAAGCTTAGGTCCAATTAATAGGTAATTTGTTAAATTAAAATTCTGTAGATAATTGGTACTACAAAAGCATAATTTGTGTTTATCGTTCGGTTCGATATCTTTTCTAATCAATCATTTGAGACGTCATAAACATGCTTCCGTAATTCTATATCAATGTTACATAATAATTAAGTTTCGAGCACTGGCGTCAGTGATCATGGTTTAGATTTGTGGCCATAACGACTTTTCTTGCCAGTTTAAATTTTCGATTTAATTATGCTTGAAGGTTAAATTCCCTTATATATTTCTTTTTATTTTTGGATTGCATTACCGGTTTTGATTCATTTGATTGGGAATGATTGATTCTACCTTCTTAGTGTTATCAGTGTGTTTCCAAGGTTTGGCTGGATTCGTGGCAATCTTTTTTTTTAACAATTTTAAAAGTTTGGACATGATTATATTTGGAGGTTGTGAATTCTTGAGTATTTGTTCTTAAGGATTGTTTTGTCGATTCTTAAGTGGTTGACAAATATTTTATGGATGTTCATGGATAACTGAATAAACATATTTTCATCTTTTTGGTCCCTATCGGATAACTGAATAAACATATTTTCATCTTTTGAGGACTCTATTGTTCTATGTCAATAACGACATATTCTTGTGTCTAAGAATTCTTCTTTATATGTTGTGAGTTCTTTTGTCCCAAGGAAATTTTAGGAACCACTGATCAACAATAAATTAGTATGTATATCTAACCACAAAATATTTCTTGACACACCCCAACCTAAAAGTGGGACCTGCTGGCCGTCACGTGAGAGTGACGTAACCATGTGCACAGTGCGGAAGCAATAATGATTAGAATTTACGAATCAATTAAAACCGAAACACTAGCAATACTAGTGCAAAAGAAGTGTGAATTCCACTAATACAGAGCATAAAAGTCTACGTGCAGTCAAGCAGAAGTACTAAATAGAAATAATAAGTGAATTCTGTCAGAACGTCTGATGAGCTCCTCTTATGCCACCAACGAACACTACCTAATACCTGAAGGGGCGAAAAACAAAGTTGAGTGGGTCAGAAACAAATCTTTTCAAAACCTTTCTTTTCTCAAAAGTTATAACCCCTCGCCGTAAAACCTGTATAATTTCCCAGAAATAAAGTATATACTCATATATATAATTCTCAAAATCTTGCTGGAAAATATGTATGTATGAAGGTATGTATGCCATGCCAAAGTATCATAACTGAATGCCATATCATAACTCTGTGAATGTGATTAAATACTAGATATCATCACAGCCCTCGGCTGTATATAGCTCATAACAATCTCATCATATCATATAGCTCATAATCATCTCAAACATATCATATATATATATATATATATATATATATATATCCTGCACACACATCAATACCACCTCTAGTGGTCTGCACAACATCACTGAATATAAACTAATATGCTCTAGTGCTACGATCAAGTGAAGACTGAGCGATAAATTGCAGGTCACCTACGAGTCGAACCCACCTATAGTGGTCTATTCGACAGGACTGAGCACGTAACTTGGATCCAAGGCGAGCATACGGTACGGGAGGTGAACATCACGTGAAGGACTGAGCCCCTATCTTTGGGCGGGAGCACTAATATCAGTGTGCAGGTTTATGAGCTCTAATCATATCACATCACATCACATCACAACTAGTATATAAACTTACCTGCCACTTACCTGTGCGTCCTCAGCACCAACATTAATATAAGTAATCAATAACGCATAATAAAATAAATAGATACTTTGCATGGCATTTCATATCACATTTCACTTAAACTGATTTTCTGGGAAAAATCTCATTTATATAGGTATATACGGAAAACAAAAGCCCACTCACTAATAAGTAGACGGGTCGTAACCCCCTGTGCCTAGCCTGGCTACACTCGTCCTCCAGATAGGTCTCGCCTATATGAGAAATAACTGAAATAACGTTAATTAACGCACATAATCGAAACCTTAGAAATAACTTCTCATACACTGCTTAAATTGGGTATATGAATATACCACCGTAATCTACACAACTTTACGAACATCCCCATATTTTTAGAAAAAATTTCCGACCACCCACGCGCCGCCACGTGCTTGGCACGTGTAACGGAACAATAACACCGTTAGGAATATTCCGTTAAAACCCAACGGTAACAGTTAAAGATGACTGACGGCGTCAGCATATTCCGTCAAGACTGACGGAATATTCCCTGTCTTCTTCGGCGAGTCACCGGTTGCTGACGACTGTTCGCCGGTTTCTGGAAAAATTTCCAACTATGGTTTCTCCTTCTTTTTTGCACCATCTTCTACGTACTTTATACCAAAATGAATATCTCACAAAGAAGAACACAACTATACCTGACTCAACCCCTAACTCGCCGAGGATTTGCCGGAAAAAGCCTCGATAATTCCAGCCAAAATGAAAACTCCCTGATCTCGCGATTTCGACGTCCAAATTCTTCCAACGAAGCACTCCAAGCTTCGTAAGGACCTCCTTAAGCTTCCTATGAGCTTAGAATCCCCTGAAAAACAACATTTCATGTGTGCATGAACAGTGCACAAATTGGAGCTTACAGTTTCGTGAAGAATCGAAGGTTTCCAGTTCTAAAACTTGCACTAATGGCTTCCTAGTATCACAAGGAACATGAAAATGCTTACCTTAGCCTCGATCTGCAAAGTTCTTGGAGGATTTGGATGTGTCCATACAACACCGAGAGGGAGAGAGGGAGAGAGGGTCTGAGAGATAGAGAGAGTGTGAGAGTGAGAGAGAGAAAGAGTGTGAATGTGTGTGTGTGTGTGTGGTCCAAATACCACCAACCAAACACTCCCAAAGTAGATACACACACATACCTTAATTAAAGCCTAGGGGCATTTTTGTCATTTCACATCCGTCGTACGAAATCTCCGGGATGGGCTGTTACATTTCTAATATATTTTCATCTGGCGAAAGCTGTTGAAACTATATGTATTTTGTGTATTTTATGTTTTGGCTATGCGGTGAAGGTATTTTTCTTGCATAATTTGTTTCTATCCAAAGGTGTAACATACATGCAAATTATAGTTAGTTCTATCCTCCACAACTTGACTACATCCACGGTGAATCTTGCAAAATCAAGAATGAGTAGGTAAATTTGCCAATGTTTTGTCTTAATTTTCTCTGAGTTCTAATTAGATTAAAATTATTGTTAGAATAATTGATATTATTGAGATATCTAAACTAAGTGTTTATTCTAATCGAATTTATTTTAGAAAACATGAATTGAGTTTGAATTTCTTGATTCGGTGTTATTCTAATTCATTTTAATTTGTGACTGAACGAGATAATAAAGAGGGATCTCAAGGCATAAATTTCAAGAAATTATTTTCAGACATGAATATATTTGTAATTTTTCAAAAATGACACAACTGCACAATTTGACACACCCGAACCCGTAGGTAGGGCGTGCTGGCCGTCACGTGAGCGTGACGTAAGCCATGTGCACTGTGCGGAAGCAGGATCAATTCAAAATACGAACCAATTAAAACCGAAACACTAGCCAAACTAGTGTACAAGGAGTGTGAGATTCAATATTACAGAGCATAAGGTCTACGTGCAGTCAAGCAAAGAACTGAATAGAAATAACACCCGAAGGTGGTCCTACATAGATGGGATTCTGTCAGAATGTCCGTTAAGCTCCTCGTATGCCACCAACGAACGCTACCTAATACCTGGAGGGGCGAAAAACATAAAACTGAGTGGGTCAGTAAAACAATTCTTTTCAAAACCTTTCCTTTCAAAAGTACTAGCCCCTCGCCGTAAAACCTGTATAATTTCCCAGAAATAAAGTATATACTCATATATATCTTTCTCAAAATCCGCTGCAAAACAAGTATGTATGAAAGTATGCATATGTCATGCCAAAGTATCAAATGAATGCCAAAGCATCTATGTGAATGTGATTGAATATTCATATCTCATCTCAGCCCTCGGCTGTACATAGCTCATATCGTACTCAACAACTCATATATCTCATAATCATCATATCAAATCATATATATATATCCTGCACACATATCAATACCACCTATAGTGGTCTGCACAACATCACTGATAATAAACTAATATGCTCTAGTGCTACAATCACGTGAAGACTGAGCGATAAATCGCGGGTCACCTACGAGTCGAACCCACCTATAGTGGCCTATTCGACAGGACTGAGCACCTAACTTGGATCCAAGGCGAGCATGCGGTGCGGGAGGTGAACAACACGTGAAAGACTGAGCCCCTCTCTGGGCGTGAGCACTAATATCAGTGTGCAGGTCTATGAGCTCTAATCATATCACATCACATCACATTACATTTCAACATTCGTTCACAACAACTAGCATATAAACTTACCTGCCACTTACCTGTGCGTCCTCAGCACCGACAGTAATATAAACAATCAATAATGCATAATTAAACATATAGATACCTTGCATGGCATTTCATATCACATTCATAACACATTTCATTTAAACTGATTTTTCTGGGCAAAATTCATTTATATAGGTATATACGGAAAACAAAACTGCCCACTCACTGGTATGTAGACGGGTCGTAACCTCCGTGCCTAGCCTGGCTACGCTCGTCCTCAGGATAGGTCTCGCCTATATGAGAAGTAACTGAATTAACGTTAATTTACGCACATAAACGAAACCTTTGGAATAACTTCTCATACATTGCTCAAATTGGGTATATGAATATACCACCGTGACCTACACAATCTCAGGAACATCCCCATATTTTTAGAAAAATTTTCCGACCACCCACGCGCCGCCACGCGCCAGCGACGGCACGGCCAGACGCGCCCCCACGCGCCGCCACGTGCACTGCACACTGACGGCGTCAATTAACGCCGTCAGGAATATTCTGGGAATATTCCGTTAACTTCCAACGGTTACCGTTAAAACTAACTGACGACGTTGGAATATTCCGTCAGACTTGACGGAATATTCCGTCGTCTTCAACCTCGCGACTCCGGCGACCGTCGCCGGTGCCGGAAAACCGGGAAATTTTCAAACTTCGATTTCTCAGTCATTTCTACACCATTTTTCATGCAATTTACACCAAAATGAAGATCTCAACTTATAGAACACGATCATACCAATTTAAAGCTCTAAAAGTCACGAAATCTCACCGGCAAAATCCAAGAAAATCCGGCCAAACTTTGTTCTCACGATCCCGACGTCCGAATCCTTCAAACGAAACACTCCGAGCCTCCTTAAGACCTCACTAAGCTTCCTAGAAGCTTCAAATCTCCTAAAAATCACGTATCAAAAATTGCATGAACAGTAGCTCATTCGGGATTCAATGGTTTCACGTGAAAATGGAAGAGTTCTTACCTGTAATGGGTATGGTTGTGATCGTTGAGTCCTTACGAGCACAGTGGACTCATTTGTAGCTTCGATCCGTGGGGTTTAGAGTGTTCTTGGGTGCGTCCGTACGGTATGAGGGAGAGAGAGAGTGAAACCGAGAGTAAGAGAAAGAGAGAGTGTCGGTGGAGTGAGAGAGAGTGAGGGTGAGGTGTACTTGGGTCACCAATCACCTACAAGGACCCATTTTGTGATTGGTTCCAATTAATTAGGGTGTGTGAATAATTGGACCACTTCACACACACATACAAATCAATAATCCCGCAAGGGTATTTCTTAAATTCACGTCCCTAGTGACGTAACATCGGAACGGGCTGTTACAATATACCCACCTTATAAAATTTCGTCCCCGAAATTTACATAATCAAAATCATCCACTAATACCCATAAAACAACCTCGGGTACTTCTCTCTCATCCGATCCTCCGTCTCCCACGTAGCTTCTTCCACTGAATGGTTCCTCCACAAAACTTTAACCAGCTGCACCGTCTTATTCCTCAGAACCTTTTCTTTCCAATCCAATATAGTCACTGGCTCCTCATCATAAGTCAAATCTGAACTAATCTCCAAAGGTTGATGAGGTATCACATGTGAAGGATCTGAGACATAATGTCGAAGCATCGATACATGAAACACATTATGTACCTTAGACAGCTCTGGCGGCAACTCAAGTCTGTAAGCAACTTCACCGACTCGCTCGGTGATCTGATACGGTCCGATGTACCTGGGACTCAACTTTCCTTTCTTTCCAAATCGAACAACACCTTTCCAAGGCGATAACTTCAAGAATACCCAATCACCGACCTTGTACACTCTATCGGTAGCATGCCTGTCAGCTAGGCTCTTCTGTCGATCTTGGGCCGCTTTCATATTAGACTTAATAATCTGAACATTCTGAGTAGTCTCCTCCACTATCTCAGGACCCACTAAAGCTCGTTCACCAACCTCTGACCAACATAAAGGTGTACGACAAGGTTTGCCATACAATGCCTCGAATGGTGCCATACTAATACTCGAGTGAAAGCTGTTGTTATAGGCAAATTCCATCAAATCCAACCGCTTATGCCAAGTGTCACCAAACTGCAATACCGAAGATCTTAGCATATCCTCCAAAGTCTGAATCGTCCTCTCAGATTGCCCATCTGTCTGAGGATGATATGCCGTACTGTACAGTAATCTCGAACCCAAAGCTTCCTGGAATGCTGTCCAAAACTTAGAAGTAAATCTCGGATCTCGATCTGAAACAATACTCACAGGAACTCCATGATACTTCACAATCTTCGTGATGAACAATTCCGCCAACTTGTTCAACGAATACTTCTCCCTCACAGGAATAAAGTGCGCTGACTTAGTAAACCGATCAACAACCACCCAAATTCCATCATAACCATTTTGCGTACGAGGAAGCTTGTACACAAAATCCATGGTAATATTTTCCCATTTCCACTGCGGGATGGGAAGTGGTTGTGACAACCCAAATGGCTTCTTCCTTTCTGCTTTAACCTGCTGGCACACGATACACCTACTTACATACTCTGCAATTTCCCTTTTCATACCCGGCCAATAGTAAAATGGCCTAATGGTATGATACATCTTAGTTCCTCCTGGATGCATCGCATAAGCTGAAATATGTGCCTCATCAAGAATTGCCTTCTTTAATTCCTCATTATTTGGCACGTACATCCTATTCCCTTGCATAAGCATGCCATCCGTCTCCCTAACTTTGAGATCCTTCTTCTTCCCTTCGTTCCTCAAACGAATTAATTCCTGAATCTTATCATCTACCATTTGAGTCTCAAGAATACGATCAATCAAAATAGGCCTAACCTGGAAACTAGCAAGTAAGGCTCTATCTTGCTCTACCACAGCTCTTTCTTGATCTTCTAATTCCAATCTCACTCCAGTAGACCTTAAATCTACTAGAAGAGGAACACGAGAAGCATACAAAGCATTAACCCGACCTTGAGATTTCCTACTCAAAGCATCAGCCACTACATTAGCACGTCCAGGATGATACTCAATCGTGCAATCATAGTCACTTAATAACTCAATCCATCTCCGCTGACGAAGATTCAAATCCTTCTGCGTGAACAAGTACTGAAGACTCTTGTGATCTGAGAAAATCTTACACTTCTCACCATAGAGATAGTGCCTCCAAATCTTCAAAGCAAAAATAATGGCTGCCAATTCCAAATCATGTGTAGGGTAATTCATCTCGTGAGGCTTTAACTGACGCGAAGCGTAAGCAATTACCCTACCATGCTGCATCAACACGCAACCCAAGCCATTCAAAGAAGCATCGCTATAAACCTCAAAATTCCCACTATCGTCAGGAAGAGTCAAAACAGGTGCATGAGTGAGATAATACTTCAACTGCTGGAAACTCTGCTCACACTTATCATCCCACTCGAATTTAACTTCCTTCCTGGTCAACCTCGTCAGTGGTAAAGCTATCACTGAAAAATCTTTAACAAATCGCCGATAGTAACCCGCTAAACCAAGAAAACTCCGTACCTCGGTGACGGTTCGTGGCTGCTCCCAACTCTCCACAGCTGCAATCTTCTGAGGGTCTACCCGAATACCCTGGGCTGACACAACATGCCCCAAGAAAGCAACTTGATCTAACCAGAATTGGCACTTACTGAACTTAGCATACAACCGATGTTCCCTCAGTTTCTTCAGCACCAAAGTAAGATGTCGTACATGGTCTGCCTTTGACTTAGAATACACCAAAATGTCATCAATGAAGACAATGACAAATCTATCCAAGTACTGCTGAAACACCTTATTCATCAACCCCATGAAAGCTGCGGGTGCATTCGTCAATCCAAATGGCATCACAAGAAACTCATAATGACCATAACGAGTCCTGAAAGCAGTTTTAGGAACATCATCGCTCTTGATCTTCAACTGATAGTAACCAGACCTTAGAGAAAATACGCAGGCACCTCTGAGTTGATCAAAAAGATCGTCAATACGAGGCAAAGGATAACGGTTTTTAATCGTCATCCGATTCAATTGCCTGTAATCGATACAAAGCCTCAAAGTACCATCTTTCTTCCTTACGAACAAAACTGGAGCTCCCCAAGGTGAAGTACTAGGCTGAATGAAACCTTTATCAACCAACTCTTGTAATTGAATCTTCAACTCTCTTAGCTCGGCAGGAGCTATACGATAGGGAGTCAAAGAAATAGGATTAGTACCTGGAAGTAAATCAATAGCGAACTCCACATCACGATCTGGCGGCAATCCAGGTAAATCATCAGGGAAAACGTCAGAAAAATGTCGAACCACCTTAACATTCTCCACGCTAGCTGGAGCATCATCATTAAGTACCACATGAGCCAAGTACCCTTGACAACCATTCTTTAGTAACTTTTTGGCTCTCACGGCCGAAATGATACCATGCCTCAACCCACTAGGCTCACCCACGAATGTAACTTCAGGTAATCCAGGACGATGAAAAGTCACTGACTTCCCGTAACAATCAATCTTAGCATGATTGCAATGCAACCAATCGGTGCCTAAGATGACATCAAAATCCACAATGTCTAGCGGAGTAAGGTTAGCAGGCATAACCACCTTCTCCACTATTACGGAACAACCTGGATACACATAGTCTATATAACACTTCTCTCCTCTGGGCATAGCAAACTCCAACTCATACCCAAGAGGTGAAGATTGAGGTTGTGTCAATTGAGCAAACGTATGAGAAATCACTGAATGAGTAGCACCACAGTCAATCAACACTTTAGCATAATGACCAAGAATATTTAACGTACCCATGATCAAATCCGGATTATTCTGAGCATCCTGCAGTGAGAGGTTGTTGACACGTCCCTGATTCTGCTGCCTTCCTATGCCTCTGCTAGCATGAACTCCTCGTCCCTGAGGATTACGCCCATGTCCTGACTGACCATGCTGTCTCGAAGACCCAACTCCACTAGAAGTAGCATCAACCTGCTGAGACTGTCCTCCAGACTGCCACTGGGGTCCACCTGCTGAATACTGCTGCTGCTGAGGCATATATCCTCCAGAGTACTGCTGTGGAGGCATATATCCTCCAGAATACTGACCATAACTGCCCTGCTGATAGGGATCTTGGGGGTACTGGTACTGTCCCGTAGCATAAGGAACAGAATCTCCCTGATAATGGTAAGCACCACCACGGCCCATCTGGGTATAGCCACCCTGTCCTGAGAACTGCTGAGCTGGAGCTGGTGGTGGTAAAGAAGGCTGCTGAGGTCTCTGCTGACCCTGAGGACAAAACTTAGCCAGATGTCCCTCCTGACCACAAGTATAACAACCAGTGCTACCTCTTCGACATTCTCCCAAGTGTCGACTGTTGCACCTACGGCACCAAGGTGCATTCCCTCTACCAAAGTTCCCCTGCCTTTGGGCTCTGAAATCCCTGAAGAACCTACCACCTCCTCTCTGACCTGTGGAACTGAAACCTCGACTAGAAGAACTAGAACTGGTCCCACCACGCTTAAAGCTCTGAGTCTGGCGAGGTCCCTGTGAGAAATGACCTTTGCCCTTATCCTTACTCTGATTCCCATTCTTCCCTTCCTCGTCACTATCACTGGGCAAATTATCAGAATCCTCAATCTGAAGTAAAGCCTCACTCATGATAAGTGGCACAGGGAATCGCAGTCGCAATGGTACACCATTTCTTTCTAGTGCCCAACTTAAAACGACGTAACATCTCAATCGGATCAGAAGCAACTTCCAGATGATAACGAGATAAATCAGTAAACTTCCTGTAGTACTCATTAGCCGACAGCTTCTTCTGCTTCAAACCAGTGAATTCCTGCTTCTTATGATCAAGGTAAGCAGGAGGGATGAATCTCTTATAAAACAACTGTTTAAACACTTCCCAATCTCGGGATTCCTCCTGGGATAACTCATCAGCTAACTGTCCCCACCAAGAAGCTGGTTCCTTTCCCAAAAACCATGAAGTCGTCTCCACCCATCTGTCTGGAGATAGACTCCCCTGACTCTGCATCAGCCTGAAAGTCTTCTCAATATGCATCAACCACTTCTCTGAACCCTCGGGGCCTTCATTCCCCACAAAGGTAGTTATTTTCAAATTATGAACTGACTCCAGAGGGGTCCGCTGAGGCGGGCGGATAACTGACTGAATAGCATTCGCTATAGCTTCCCCTAACTGAGCTATGTCAGGGAAACTAGGTTCGGCTGAACGACGTGGCTCCTTACGAGGCGGCATAGTTCTGACAGAAACACCAAGACAATTAGAATACTCACAAGATATGCAAGACTGCCAAACCTAAGCTCTGATACCAAACTGACACACCCGAACCCGTAGGTAGGGCGTGCTGGCCGTCACGTGAGCGTGACGTAAGCCATGTGCACTGTGCGGAAGCAGGATCAATTCAAAATACGAACCAATTAAAACCGAAACACTAGCCAAACTAGTGTACAAGGAGTGTGAGATTCAATATTACAGAGCATAAGGTCTACGTGCAGTCAAGCAAAGAACTGAATAGAAATAACACCCGAAGGTGGTCCTACATAGATGAGATTATGTCAGAACGTCCGTTAAGCTCCTCGTATGCCACCAACGAACGCTACCTAATACCTGGAGGGGCGAAAAACATAAAACTGAGTGGGTCAGTAAAACAATTCTTTTCAAAACCTTTCCTTTCAAAAGTACTAGCCCCTCGCCGTAAAACCTGTATAATTTCCCAGAAATAAAGTATATACTCATATATATCTTTCTCAAAATCCGCTGCAAAACAAGTATGTATGAAAGTATGCATATGTCATGCCAAAGTATCAAATGAATGCCAAAGCATCTATGTGAATGTGATTGAATATTCATATCTCATCTCAGCCCTCGGCTGTACATAGCTCATATCGTACTCAACAACTCATATATCTCATAATCATCATATCAAATCATATATATATATATCCTGCACACATATCAATACCACCTCTAGTGGTCTGCACAACATCACTGATAATAAACTAATATGCTCTAGTGCTACAATCACGTGAAGACTGAGCGATAAATCGCGGGTCACCTACGAGTCGAACCCACCTATAGTGGCCTATTCGACAGGACTGAGCACCTAACTTGGATCCAAGGCGAGCATGCGGTGCGGGAGGTGAACAACACGTGAAAGACTGAGCCCCTCTCTGGGCGTGAGCACTAATATCAGTGTGCAGGTCTATGAGCTCTAATCATATCACATCACATCACATTACATTTCAACATTCGTTCACAACAACTAGCATATAAACTTACCTGCCACTTACCTGTGCGTCCTCAGCACCGACAGTAATATAAACAATCAATAATGCATAATTAAACATATAGATACCTTGCATGGCATTTCATATCACATTCATAACACATTTCATTTAAACTGATTTTTCTGGGCAAAATTCATTTATATAGGTACATACGGAAAACAAAACTGCCCACTCACTGGTATGTAGACGGGTCGTAACCTCCGTGCCTAGCCTGGCTACGCTCGTCCTCAGGATAGGTCTCGCCTATATGAGAAGTAACTGAATTAACGTTAATTTACGCACATAAACGAAACCTTTGGAATAACTTCTCATACATTGCTCAAATTGGGTATATGAATATACCACCGTGACCTACACAATCTCAGGAACATCCCCATATTTTTAGAAAAATTTTCCGACCACCCACGCGCCGCCACGCGCCGGCGACGGCACGGCCAGACGCGCCGCCACGTGCACTGCACACTGACGGCATCAATTAACGCCGTCAGGAATATTCTGGGAATATTCCGTTAACTTCCAACGGTTACCGTTAAAACTAACTGACGACGTTGGAATATTCCGTCAGACTTGACGGAATATTCCGTCGTCTTCAACCTCGCGACTCCGGCGACCGTCGCCGGTGCCGGAAAACCGGGAAATTTTCAAACTTCGATTTCTCAGTCATTTCTACACCATTTTTCATGCAATTTACACCAAAATGAAGATCTCAACTTATAGAACACGATCATACCAATTTAAAGCTCTAAAAGTCACGAAATCTCACCGGCAAAATCCAAGAAAATCCGGCCAAACTCTGTTCTCACGATCCCGACGTCCGAATCCTTCAAACGAAACACTCCGAGCCTCCTTAAGACCTCACTAAGCTTCCTAGAAGCTTCAAATCTCCTAAAAATCACGTATCAAAAATTGCATGAACAGTAGCTCATTCGGGATTCAATGGTTTCACGTGAAAATGGAAGAGTTCTTACCTGTAATGGGTATGGTTGTGATCGTTGAGTCCTTACGAGCACAGTGGACTCATTTGTAGCTTCGATCCGTGGGGTTTAGAGTGTTCTTGGGTGCGTCCGTACGGTATGAGGGAGAGAGAGAGTGAAACCGAGAGTAAGAGAAAGAGAGAGTGTCGGTGGAGTGAGAGAGAGTGAGGGTGAGGTGTACTTGGGTCACCAATCACCTACAAGGACCCATTTTGTGATTGGTTCCAATTAATTAGGGTGTGTGAATAATTGGACCACTTCACACACACATACAAATCAATAATCCCGCAAGGGTATTTCTTAAATTCACGTCCCTAGTGACGTAACATCGGAACGGGCTGTTACACAATTTCTTAGTGCATATTATGCTTTGATTAATGCATGTTAAACGACACATCTACACTAAAATAAAATAAAAATCGTAGTCATTGATATGTTTTTTGTTTATGAAACTTTTATTTATGTTTGGAAAAGTATGTGTTTGATCCTTATTGGTTCAACTTGCACCTTTGGTTGTTAATTAGACATTAACACATGTTTATCTTTTGTTGTATGAAAATCATTTCCTCTAGTATACAATATTGCAATTTTGAGTGTTTACCCAAGTGAGAGGAATAATATGTTATGGGCTTCACACTCATCATTTTGCGTAATTTAGGTAGATAAAATGTACATTATAATACTTGTTTATATTTTATTTGTTATATGCAACTAACCTTGCAGGAAATTCTAGTTTGAATCACTATTGTTATATATCAATAATGAACTGATAAATGCAATATGACTAGATTTAAATCCAAAAGAGTTAATGCGTATTTTCTGCTCAAAAGTGTTTTCTTATTCTGTCCAATTATAAATCAATGTACAGTTAAACATGAAATTGACAAGATTGTATATACTTTATCTGCTCAAAAGTGTTGAAGCTTATACATTTCTCCTTGTATTTTATGTTTTAACTGTGAAAACCTAATATAATTAGGTTCTATCTAAAGATGATTCTAGAATTATATGCTTGTGTTGCAATCAGAAAACATTTAGTTAAAGTTTTCTCCTTCTGTCAAATTTTAGATGAATAAAATGACTATATGATTTTGTATAACTTTTCAATCACTCACTTCCTTGCAATATGTGGCATAGAGATGAAGTCAGAAAAATTAGTAGTTGATGTTGAATCCTCAAATTTCGTAGTCATAAATCCTTTTACTAATGCTTGATTAGTGAGTGTATTAGAGGTATATGCGTTCATGAGATTTTCACTCTTATAATCAGTGGGAGTTTGAAATTGCCTTTTGTTTTATTATTGAATTAAAGTGCCCGTGGGTGATGGTTTAATAGTAAACTTTTTATTCATAAATCTTTTCATATATTTTTCTCTTTTGTAAACCGTTCATTGTTACAACACATTGTTGTAAACCTATGTTCCATTTTAGCATACTATTATTTTTCAGGTAATTCAATTCAAATCTCTAAGCAACCTAACTATGAAACCCTTACAGTTTAGTCTAAATATTTTATGATATTGAATTAGGCGAATATTCTACTGTCAATGCTCTTGGTGTAGTGTCTTGTATCATAAACACATTTGGAGTATTATCTTGTCCACTAGATCTTGTTCATTGGACCAATAATCTAACGGCTAAAATTTAGAGTGTGTATACTAGAAAACCTTGGCAATTAGTGATAGTCATTGAATCCTTGACTAAGAATCTAATGATTAAAAGTCTTTTTGGTATTGTCTATGATACACGGTGTTGTCCATTACAAAATTAAGTAAAGAGTATAAATTGAACCCATTTTGATCTAAATTTACATGATGTAATTGAGTTTAGACCTCAAATTTAGAAGGTTAATAATGAGATCATCTAGAGTGTTATGTTATCATATTGTCAATTTGAACAATCAATAGTGAGATCGTCTACTAGTGTTAAGTTCTCACATTGTCAATTTGAATAATAGATCATACTTTTCACTTATTATTTTGTATTGTTTTTATTTATCGCATTATTTTATATCGCCAATGCTAACAATACAATATGCTACATTATGTACCTTTTTTCTTGCTCAAATTAGTGAGAACACGTTCAATAACAAATTTGTAAGCGGAAATGCATGTGCTATGCATTTTGTGCTCTTTGCGTAAAAATTTCGATGATTATGATAATGAAATTGATGATGATAAGTTTGATGGTGATGGTATGGTGAATTTGATCATGGGTATAATCAGATAGCTAAGAATAAGGTGATGAGTAATATTGAAAATAGACCACAAGGGACTTATGATCGTGGCTAAGCACGAAGAATAGCTCATAATCTGTAAAATTCATGGGTATTATGAGAGAACAACTGGGTTGCAAACCTGTGATAGGAAAGTGGCTGTCTTAGTCTCGAGTTAGCCACTTTCGAGCTATTTTTCGGCCAAACTACGACGAATTAGCCATTGACAAAGGTACCATTCTCTTTGTCTCGTTGAGAAGGATGGTTTTTGTTTTTGAATAACTCGATTTCGTTGAGTATTGAAGAAGTTATGAATGTTTAAATTTTCCCCATTTTCGGGCAAGTTTTCCATTTTTTCTCCGGACCAGTCACCTTTCAGGCTATTTTCAGGCCATCTCTGGCAACTATTGGGCTTTCAAATATGTATAATCTTGTTCTATACTTTTCTATCTTCATTTTGATATATTATGGGTCGAATTTGGTTAAGAAACGATTGAGTTACGAAGCTTTAAAAATTGCCCAAACTTCCGGCTAAGAGCTTCAGGACCCTTAACGGAGTTTTTAACGGAATGACCAAAATAATGGATGGTGGACAATCTTAGGGACCATTTTTATTGATTTTCAATCTTAGGGACCAAAGTGATGTGTTATGCAAATCTCAGAGACCATTTTGGCTATAAAGCCTTTATTTGGACAAATTTAACTGCCACATCATCACTTAACGACCTTTTTTAATGGATTGACTAAGGCCATCTCTAATGGATCAGGCCATAGGGCTATGGGCACTTTTATAGTTCGAAATGAGGAAAAAACCGTCTCTAATGGAGGTCCAGGCCAAAGGAAAAAGGGGACCCACTACGCCAAATTCCAGCCCATGGCCATCGGGCTGGCAATTGAAGCCAGTCAGCCAGCCCGCTGATGAGGCCCAACCTATAGCAGCTAGCGGCTGCACTTCGTCAGCTGACGTCATCTAGCCGTTGTATTTGAATTATTTTTTTTTAAGGTCAAAATTTAAAAAAAAGAAGAAGTTAATTCTAATTTGTTTTCTATAAATACCTAAACCATTTCTACACCATTCCTCACATTATTTTCACCCTTCTATACTATCGTACCTCATTTTATTTCAATTCTTTACATTTTATTCTCTTATCTCTTCTAATAATCTTTCCTTTAATTTTTTCAATAATTTTCAAATGGCCACATCTTCAATCAACAGAAAGGCTTGGACCGAAAAAGAAGATGAAGCTCTTTGCAAGGCTTATAGATGGGTATCGGAAGATGGTGTCAAAGTTATTTCTCAAACAAGTGAAGGCATTTGGACTCGTACGTCCAAAAAGTACTATGAGTTCTACGAAGGCACCACTCCACCGAACCCCAAAAACCACAAGAGTTGTTCTTCACGATGGAAAAAACATCTTCATGCAAGGTTGAATAAATGGCGTCAAGCCGTGATAACGGCCCAAAGGAGACATGAAAATGGAGCCAATCTATCAACAAAGTAAGTGTTTTAAAGTTCTTTTATATATATTTAATTATATTACATTTAATTCCATAAATTAATTTTCTTTAATTTTTGTACTTATATTTTCTAGGAACGCCAAGCGGAGCAATTGTATATGGATGACATTACAAATCCCCTTACTCGTCAAGGTTGTTGGGAAATTTGTAAAGGGTGGGTGTTATTTCAAGATTCGCCTCAAGAAAGATTTGGTCATACGCCAGTGTTCATAAATGTTTCCTCAAATACAATTAGGGATGAAGAAGTATCTCCTATCATTGAAGAAACAAGGCTAGAAAATCCATCTCCGGGTCAATCTTCCATACCCAGGGCTATGGGACGACACAAGGCTAGAAAATTGAAGGAAAAGGGAAAAGGAGGAGTTAGCCTTTCGAGAGGAAATGGCCTCCTCATTGCGATTAATGGCGGAGCAAAATAATATTGCCATGGAAGAAAGGAAGCGTAGACACGAAGAACGGGCAAAACAAATACAAGAAGAGATGGATGATAGGAACATGGAAAAGGACACTATGAATTATCCTCCAATGAGTACAGCATATTTTAAAAGGAAAAATAGGGAAATTATGGCCCGACGGGAGTTGTTTACACCATCTGACTATACTCCTACAATGGCGGATGAAGATCATTATTATAATTAGTTGTTGTAGTCTTTAAAGTTTAAGTTGTTGTAATCTTTAATATTTAAGTCGTTGTAGTTTTAATATTTAAGTTGTTGTAATCTTTAATATTTAAGTTGTTGTAGTCTTTAAATTTAAGTTGTTGTAGTCTTTAATTTAAGAAGTTGTATTTCAATTTAAGTTGTATTTCAATTAAGTTATACTTCAATTAAATTGTGATCTTTGAATTAATGTCTAAGTTGGTTAACATGCAAGTAAAATTAAAATATTTAATAACATGATACTTAAACAACATTTAACAAATAATAATACAATCTCCACCCTAGTACTACTTCGGGGAGTTATTGAAACTTAAACAACATGAAACTTAAAAAAATTTAACAAATAACAACACCAATCTCCACCCTAGTACTACTTGGGGGAATTATTGAAACTTAAACAACATTTGGTCTATTACGCCTAATCCATTGTTCTTTTGGCCCAAAGATGTGCAACAAGATCCTGTTGTAGGTATTTGTTTGTGGTACGCGAACGTATCATTCTATGATGCCTCGTGTATTCATTTAAAGAGATGTTACCAGTTCTTTGTCGTGGTTTGTAAGAGCGACCAACAATTGAGCCACCCCATTGAGGTTGTTCTTGAGTTTCTCACAGGCCATGGCCCCAGCCATTACTGCCATAAATGTTGTGTGCCATGCTTCATCCTCTTCATCGGACTCCTCATCTTCTCGTCTCCGCTCCGCCCATTTATCTTCGAACTCGGAATTGGATGAGGACCCCCAGTTAGAATGCAAAGAGGATCCAAAGTTGGAATCCATTACAAACTTGAATTGAAATGACAAATTTTAGAAAATGACATGAGATATTGAAGAGGGCAAAGATGAAGGTGTGCGAATTCTACCCCAATATCCAGCCAACTTATTGACATTGGAAGTTGAAGATAAGAAGTGCCACGTAGATAAGAATCCTATCTAAAATTTGCATAACCAATTACATCTCAACACGTGGCACTTGAAAATCCTATCTGAAAAATTATTAAGATTACATAAAGATAAGAAATATGGAGAGTTACTCACTTTAGCAACACGTGTCACTCGAAATCTTATCGGAAAAAATTATTGAGATTATATAAAGATAAGAAATCCGGAGGCTTATTCATTTAGCGACAAGTGACACTCAAAATAAGTCCGGAAACCTTATTTTAATATGGTAGTTTAATTCAATTAACTAATCAAATTAAAGAACAAACTTAAAATAATAAAATTATTGAGGGGGCTAAAAGATAGCCCCCCTTCGGTTGGTGATAGTATATAAATATGGTCTGACACTGTTCATTAAAAAATAATTTCTTGCAAGGCTATAATCTGGATGGCGGCTAAACATAGCCCTTTTCGGTTGGAGATGGCCTAACGGTTGTACAAAATTGAAATGAAACATAAGTAAAATTGTATGAGATTGAAATGTTTTAAAGATGTTGTATGAAAGAAAAGAATATTCCAGTACAAAAATAATTAAAGGCTGTAAATTTAACCAATTTGATCTAAAGTTTACATGATTTAGTAGAGTTCGGATCTTAATTTAGAAGGTCAATAGTGAGATCGTCAATGTCGAGAGTGTGATTTTATCATATCGTCAATTTGAACGATGGATCATACGTCATACTTGTTCATATATATTGTTTTTAGTTAGCACATTATGTTATAACATCGTCAATGTTAACCATACAACATTACATTATATACCTTTTTTGCTTGCTCAAATTAATAAGAACCCTTTTGATTAGTAAACATTACGTTTCGTCTTTGTTTGTCATATTAAAATAAATCGAACTATATACTAATATACACATCCTCATCCAAACTTATTACCTTACATTTTTTAGCTAACTTAAGTGACTTACTATATACCATGTTTATAATTAGCAACAAATGTGTATCGACTACGAACTACATATATGGTTCATATTTTTTTATCCACTTATGAACATGATACCAAAATATTCTTGTTTGTAATCTGGTAGACAAAATTTAGTATCAAATTTTATGCATTTGGTTTATGATAAAAACTTGGCACTTTGTAGGGTTTGCGCTTAGCTAATTAAAGCACTACAGACGGACTGTTACTAGTCAAGGTCCTTAAAATTCACACACACAACACACACATACACACAAACTGTTGCAGCCCTATTAGATTAGGTATGCGATTGTGTAAATCCTAGTATATCTTGGAATATCTCTTATATTCCTATTAGGAGTAGATTACCTATTAAATGTTGTAATCCTAAAGGGTAAGGAATTAACCTTCCCTACAACTATAAATAAAGGCACAATGGGGTGGAATAGAATACACCCACAATTACACATCTCTCTCTTCCCTCTACTATTGCCACACATTTCTCTCTCTCTCTCTCTCTCTCATGCCTCCATAATTGTTCAATAAATTATGCCTACAACACGTTATCAGCACGCTCTTGACGCTACGCTAAAGAGAGTTTATTCTTCAATCTGGAGAGTATTACTTTTTAATCATTCTTTTTATGATTAAGTTATTATTTTATTGAATTAATCTACATGCTATTGATTCAATTTAATTTTTCTGTGTTGAACGTGATACAATGCATTGAAGATGAAATTTCGGCTTTCCGAGATGGATCTTCTACAAAATTCAAAGACTTTTATTGTTTTCTGCTAATCAGGTACGCTTAAATAAAGTAAGATATTTGAAACGACCTTGAAGCATGAAAACATTCCCCATGATGTATGAACCCCCTATGTTTATATTTACTTTCCGATATATATATATATATATATATATTTATATTTATATATATATATATATATTGTATATGTTCATATATTTGTCGATATATATATTTGTTTCATGCATTACAGAATTATATTGCTATGTGGAATTTGTGAGTCAATGTATATAAAATAAATTAGAAGCAATTAGGATTTCTCAAACCCTAGAAAAATTCGAAAAGAAAAAAAAAGATAGGAATTATAGGATTGTGCGGCAACACTGCTGTGGCACTATCGTGTGGAGACCCCCTTGAACGCCAGCGCATACTGGTTGCTCCTCCAGTCTTAGCCCACGCCAGCAGATGTGCTGCTGGGCTTAATCCATGCCACGACCCGCATCTTCATCAGCCAGCCTATAAGGCTGGGCTCGTGTGCCTCAACCCACATGCTAGCTTTCATTGGGCCTTGACCCACACCCCCTCGAAGCCCAAATCAGTAGCTTGGGCTGTTGTTTTCTGTCTCCTACCTATACCCGTGGCCTGCAGTCCACTTCCGAGGCCTTTAAGGCCTTCCCTACTCACGGCACCTAGCCCAAATATTTTTGGGGCTATATTTTCGACCCAATAATATTATTTTGATATTATTTAGCTTCTACAATCGACCATTTATGGCCCGATTTATTGAATTAATTAAAAGTGACTTGCAGTCCATTAATCTGATAATTAATCCAAAATTATTGACCTGAAGATCACTTTTGGACATTAACGATTCAATATTTTATTTCTCTTCTTTGAACTGTGACATACTTTCATAGTCCCAAAACACTTGCTCTTGAGTTCCCGAAGCAACTTAAATTCACTACACTTAGTTGTATATTGCATTATGTGTTCTTGCAAGAACCTCTCTTTTATGAACTAAACGTTCATAAACTAAATTGAACCTGTAGTTTCAAATTTAGTGCCTTTGAAACCCAAAGTTTTCATAAAACAATACACCCATGAAAACCCAATGTTTTTCATGACAACCATGTCTTAGAAATCGAATGTTCTAACTTTGCTTATGGATGATTCATTCCCATAGCACCAATCACAATCTTGTACCCTCCAATTCGGTGGATTGTCGAACCATCACAAGTTTGATTTTCCTGATTTGGATGTTTCTAATAGAAACCACTTTATGTGGGGTATAAGACGTGAATCTAAATCCAATAGAATTTTGACTGTAGAATACTTTTCTAATCCTTCGATGTTTCTAACTCGCTCCTGAAGCAACAAGTGTAGAAAACGGAAGTTTACCAAATTTTTGGATCTGATTACTACCACAAATGTGAGAGAAAGGTATAGACCCAGTCTGGCTGGAGTCTACCGAACGATATAGACTCAGTTCGGCTGGAGTCTACTGAATGGCTTGACCCAGTTTGGTCAAAGCATAACCGAATGGTGATGCATTGCTTTGGTAGGGATACACCGAATGGCATACTCTTTCCCAATCCAATTTTGAGTTTGTTTTTACAACGTATGGTAGAATCAGGGCCTGCCAAGGTGTGGCATCATGCCCGAAGCATGATCCTTGGTACCTAAGACCTAAAACTTCAAGAATAAAGGATAATATTCCCAAACCTCAACCATGCAGAATCTACTTCCGTCTTAAAGGAATAGATAATTGGTTATGCACTTGTTCATACCTCTACCAATGTTGTTAAGGAGTACCATTCTAGTAGTCAATATGTGAGACTAATTTTGCTCCACCAAACATCGTTAGAAAAGCAGAATTTTGATATAGATGGCCTTGTTAGCCGAATCCCCTTAGTAAACCATTTACTTTGTGAACACTTTTCCATGTTCTTGGATTCACGTTTGGTGTTTGTTTTACTTATGGATAATCTTATTGATATTGTCCTCGAATACGAGTTAATTGAATCATGTTTCTTGTATATATGTGACCGATTCAATTAAACATGTGATTAGTTAGGAATGTGGGAAAATCAGTTGTCTGGATGAATGCGTATTACACACACTAACTTTACACCTAAATCACATCTCTAACAACGACTACAGGTCTATTCAACCTGATTAAGAGCATTTGGCACGCTCCTCGTTGTATAAATGGTACTAAATTATCATTTAAGGGACCTTAAATTCTCCCCTTCGTTGAGTTTTTAAGGATATTAGAGTTGACAATGATCATAAATGAACCACTGAAGAAAATAGAGCGAAATATCTTTGCACCACCTCCAAAAATGAGCCTGCAGCTTTGATTTGGGGCCAAAGGGCTGTCTCCCAACTGGGGAACATGCCATATGTGGCCGGCCTGGAGCCGGGTGATTTGAGCAGTTTACTTGTTTTAGCACAACCATTTGGGACACTTAGGTCGACCAATGATGCTACGACGCATCTCCTTACCCGAAGTAATGATCTTATGCCTACAAGAACACTTGCCAAAGCCCATTCATTTGGGAAATTTGATTTTCTAAATCATCGCTCGCAAAGATACGAAACGACTCTCTTTTCATAGTGGATTCAAGGGAATATAGGTGGACTAATCCAACCAAAATGCGGACTATATAAATACTTATGGTTTTGGTTGATGAATCGACAAACTGGTCATATGTTTGTTCACACACATTGCTGCTAAACCTCCTGGCAGATTAAGGGTTCACCAGCCTACTTATCCCTTAAGGTTCGGGAGACTGGATAATGCCGGAGAGTTTACATCAACGGCTTTCGATAAAGTATTGCATGTATTTTGGATTTATAATTGAACATCGACTTCCCATGTTCACCCCAAATAGCCTTGTCTAGAGATCATAAATCGCAATTTAAATGATCGCCGAAATTTTGGTAAACGTACCAAGTTTTCAGTTTTTGCCTAGGGCTCGCTAAGCTATGTTGGTCCGCCTTGAGGCCCATTGACACCCAACCTATATGACATTATAGTTGGTTACTGGGTACGAACCTGACGCTTTTCATATTTACGTATTTGGGTGTGCATTCTATATGCCAAGTTGCACCCCCGTAACGTACCAACAAGAGGTCTTCAAAGAAAGATGTGAATCTTTGTCGATCATGATTCTCCTTTACACTAGCTCTCTTAGAGCCCTTGCATGTGATCTCTTTATCGTTCATTTGCGGGTCGTCATTTTAATGAAACAGTGTTCCCGCTGTTAAAGGGGGATAAAAACGTCAACGTTCCTGTAGAACAACGCAAAGTTGCGTGGATGTTGCCCACTATGTCTCATCTCAATCCCTATACCGTACAAGTGTGATAAGCAAGTGCGATGAATTCTAGATTTTAGAATGTTGCTCCAGACACATTCCTCCGATCTGTCTAAAGTGACGAGATCATATACCAACTGCAAACATGCTTGCAAGGATAGCCATACTTAACGGACGTCGAGTCAACATCCCTGGAGGGTGTGCCGTCCCTGTTGGATAGTTTGGACACCCTTGTTGGATGATCCGGTACATCGGGGGATAGCCAATCAATCTGTCTTAGCTTGGAGCACGACAGATCACTCGGTTCGTAGGATTGACTTCCCTAGAAGAGGAAGACATGGCACAACAGTGAATCTAAACTCCATCGATGTCTCAAATCATTTCCATCTCATGAGATTAATTCGGATTACTCCTAAGACTTGAAGTTCTTGGTCTAGTATACTAGTTTTGATGAGCTAAATGGAATTGAAATGAGATTACCATCGATGATGTTTTCACTTATATGGTAGCTACCGACATAAATGAAAAACGACGATATCGAACTGTGTTCCATTGATTAAGTGACAATGTAGAACTGATTGGACAACCGAAATTACAATCCAGGTCAAATTCCTTACCAAAGTGTGTATTGGACCTATCGTTCCTACACTACCCAAGGTAACCCTATTATGTTATAAGTGGGAAAGGAAGGGTTATGAGATGAATGAAATAGTGCGATATGATGCACGTATTATGGTGCAAGGTTTCTCTCAAACATCCTGTAATTGATAGCAGCATTATGAAATATGGTTAGCATTTTCTCCATAGGGATATAGATACGGAGAGTTACATGTAAGTTCCTGAGGAATTACTTGGACTAGTTCAAATAGTTCCAAACCACGGAACACCCTCTTAACTTGTTTGAGGCGTTCACTTATAATCTGACGGATGTGGTATACCCGTCTAAGTGATTATTTGATCAATCAGGGATGAATTATGCCATTGCGTGTTAAACTATAAAGTCTTATTCCAAATTGCTAGAGTTACAGTTTATGTCGTTAACACGAATCTCACTAAGACTCTGGAAGAGCTTGAGAAAACTACCTCGCACCTGAAGATGGAATTTGAGATGAAGGATCTTAAGAAAACTCGTTTATACTTTGACCTGAAGTTCAAGCGTAGTTTTGATGATATTTTGGTATACAATTCGAACTACACCCCGAATGTGTTACCTTTGAGTATACCTATGATCGTCCATATGTTATGATAGGATTTTTATCACCTGCAAAAGTAGGGAAAAAAACACTTAAAAATACTTGCAAGAGAAGGTAGTTGTAGTATAAACGGCTCAAGCAAGGTCGTTTTCGCAGGGATTGAATGAATAATATGTATTTATACTAATTCTTAGCTAATTATTTGAAAACAAAGATTGGAAGATGTTGATTTTATGACCTAAAATAGTAAAAACGAATTTTAATAAAAGTAATTTAGGGAAAGTAACTAATAACCAATTAAAAAGGAAACAAATCAAAGAGAAAAGGTTTTGAGAAACAAATTGTAAAAGTTTAGGGTTCCCCCATCTCCTTAACAATCCTATGTAGATTTACCAGTTACTTATGAATTACCCATGCAACTTTGAAGGTTAGGTTTTCCTAATGCATATTCTACTCGTGGTATTCAAGCTAGAACGTATATCAAACATGCAACCCGTCTGTGGTATTTAGATCAAATATAAACATGCATGACTCATTATGCTTTGTGAAAACCCTTTGAAAAACCATGCAACCCCTAAGACGTGGTATTCATCCTAGGTGAAATTACAACTATTAATCACAAGAAACAATACTCAATTCCCCGGTGGTATTCCGACCGAATTGCATCCGATTACTTGTCTAAACATCCTAATGGTCGCGAATCATTAAGACACAAAGACAGTTTAAAGCACAGTGATTAATAATTCAAAGTATACATGCGTAATATCATAAGCAATTAAATAAAAACTACATATTCATGCTAAGGCTCAGGCATCGCCCTAGCAAACGAAACTCATTACTAACAATCATAAAACAAAATACTATTAAAAACATGGATAGAAAACACCTTGAAAATAAACTTGAATCCAAAAGTTGTGCGTTCTTCTCCTCTCCTCCAATGTTGCGTTTTTTTACCCTAATGGCTAAAAAGCCTTATTTATATTACTCTAAATAAAATCCTCCTAGTAAAAGGTCTTAGAATCAAACTAGGAAAACTAATACAATAATAAAACAGAAAATAAAAGGTTTCCTATTCTAATTGGAATTCGGACTACTCAGAAAATCAGTATTTTGACCAACCAAATCAACTCTGATTTGGTCCCAAAAGGTCTCTTTTTAAAGCTTGGAGACGTCCCCAACAAATCTTCAGAAGGAATCTTCTTCAAAATATGCCATCTTGACCTTCAAAATACCCAGAACGTCCAGAAACGTCAATCTGGGAAAGCTGTGCGCTGAGTCTTTATTTCATCGCCATGGTCAAACGGCTTGGTAGAAAAATCTGGAATTTTGATACAATCATCTTGAAAGGCTCACGAACATCCTCCAATTGGAATCATTCCAAAATGCATCCGTTTTGATCATTTTTTACTCCAGAGGAAGTCGAATGTCCTACATTGAAAATATAATCCAAAGTATCAAAATCTCACAAAATAACCAATAAATTAATACTAAGAATAGGGTAAAATATATGGTATAATATGGACTCATCAGATACCCCCAAACTTAGCTTTTTGCTTGTCCTCAAGCAAAACAAAACTAGAAAACAAAAATAAAAACTAACAAACTAGAAACTTTATTAAAACTCAACTAAGACAAAATTTTCATCTTTAAGTTGCAATCCATAGAAAACGTTAAAAATCAGAACATCTTTCCAAAAGTTCCAACTAATCCCACCATAGAGTCTAAGCCATTTAGAATCAATTAGAAAATAATTCATGAACTTCCTTTGGTGTAAAGGTGAACCAACATAGCTAAAGAGACTTGATTAAAACCCTTAACTCTCGTCCTTTTATTTCACATATTCCACACATAACTTTTTTTTTTCTTTTCCTTTTTCGATATATATATATATATATATATATATATTTTTTGTTTTTTGTAATAGTAGTGGTCATGTAATGCTAGGTCACTCGAAACCAACTAACCACCCTGCCCCATGCCAAGACTCGACCGTTTGACGCGAGAATCACTGTTGATCAGGCTGGACTGGCCCGGTTACCAAGCAAAGTCTTGGGTGGAACAATTATTTCTTTATTGATAACAATAACTAACTTCACTCTACTTAGAACAAAAATTAAAAATGAACTTAGACTAAAAGCAAGTGTTTTAATCTCACTCCCCACAAACCATGTTGGTGTGAATGTGCAAATTTTCAAAGTATAACTCATGAATTAGTGTCTAAGCAACGATAATTAGAAAAGACTTTACTATGGAATTAACCTTCACCATGTCCATTTGTTTTAACGTTTAAAATCATCTATGGATATTAACTTAAAAAGAATGAAAATTTTTATTTGACTCAAAAATAAAAATCTAAAAATTCTTATTTCCCACCCCCAAACTTAAATCACACATTGTCCTCAAGGTGTGGAAAATAAATAGAAAGATAAAGCACAAAAATACGAAGTCCTAAAAACTTAAAATAACTAACACAGACAAGTAAAGTAAAAGAAACTAGGAAAATTAAAACAGAAACAATAAAATAAAATAACAAATCAAACAGAAAATTAAAGAAAAGAAAAGGGAATGGACACACCTGGGATTCGAGGGCACGACTTGAAGGCAGAGAAAGGTGCTGAAAAATAATGAAAAAGAAATGAGCATCTCAGTGCTTTGGAGAGTCAAACCCGCAACCTACCAGCTTGCTGGCACACGCAGACAACACTGTTGAAACCACACGTGTGAATAAGCCTAAACGCTATGATCTTTCATTTCCCATTTATGCCGTTGAGCTCATCTCCCCTCTTCTCTATAGCCATTCCAAAATCGTCCAATGGTCCTGGATTTGTCGAACTCAAAAACAAATGCCCAGCCGTGCCTCCATAGCTGAATTTCGGTCATTTATTCCCAAATCTCCACGTCGTTGCAAATCGAAGCTCCAATCCGTCGAATCAATGTCCCAGTGCACACCAAGGTAAATATCTCCTTTTTTTTTTCTTATGGATTTCATGACCAGAAGTTGCATGAACTCCATTCTGAACTTGATGCATGGGCCCATTGATGTGACGAAATTCTCTGAGTTGATACTTGTGTTTGCTGTGCTTGCAGGTTCAACCTAAAAGTCATGCAGAGGCCCAAAAATTCATAGATCCTCGCGCCCTTGAAGGTTAAAGTCATCACTGCAATTATTTGAGCCTGAACTTGCTAGATATGTAAATGTGCTGCTTGTGCATGCTTAAAATATCAATTAGGTTATGTTGCATAAATCAATGGTTTTAGTCTACTATCTGCAAGCTCATGAATGTGTTCTGTATATTGCATGTCTCCGTTGATGAACGCGTGAGCCCAAATATATGCATATGGATTGTACTGATGACTGTTCTTCTCTTTGCTGCTTGGATCCCACCCCCCCCCCCCCCCCCCCAAAAAAAACTTCAATGTAATTATATTTTGAATGAAGTGCGAGAGAGTGGGAGAGTAAAAGGGGTCCATTAGCATAGAGGTCTTCTCAGCATCCCCACTGTGAGTATCCTTGGACCTCATCTTGTGCTCCTTCTGTATCCTATTCTTGCGTTTGTGTTGAATTTGACTCCCGTGAATATTCTTATGAATTTTGTTCTGATGAATGGATGGTTGAATGCATACTGAGATGAATGTATGAATCCATGAGTAGTTGAGATTAGACCGAATCAGTTCCGAATGCAGCCTGCAATCACAAATCAAAAACCTAATCAGATAAGTAAAGAAAAATAACAAGAATTAAAAAGTGCAAATATTTTTTTTTTTTCAATTTTCTGATATTTTTTTTTTGTGATTTTTGTAATTAGGAATAAAAGCAAGAAAATAAAATAAACGAAATAAAAAGAAAAGAGTTAGAAAAATTGGGATGCCTCCCAATAAGCGGTTTAGTTAACGTCTATAGCTAGACATAGAGGAATGAATTGATGATCATGTCACTTGTGCTCTTAGAGTCAACCACTCTTTAGCAGCATCATATGACAAAAGTAGGTACGAAATGAGATGTTTATTAATCATGCGTTTCAGGTGAGTGGTTGAATTCTTCATATTTGGCCTTCTATGTGAGTGAAACTTTGTGATTGAATAGACTCTCTTCCAGTGATGCTTGTGTTTCCCTTGAATTGACTTAAATCTGGTATTTAATACCCACAATTTTTGCACTGGACGAATTTTTTGATGAAGAAATTGGTTCTCACGAAACTGTATCTTCTTTTCCTTGTATGTCTTAACCTTCTTGTGAGACTCCACATGAATTTCCTCAAGTTTAAAGGGCTGTGCAGGTGCACAGATTGTTAGAGCATCTAAAACATTGATATAAGTAGCCTGCTCCGTGTCCAGATTGATTGTGTCCAATAGCTGACCATGTAATTTCCAAGATTCTGATTTGGTGTAAGCATCCCTATCCAGTCCGTTAGTTTCAGTGAATTCCTGAAGCTTTGTAGGTGGCTTTGCAGCATCATGGAATAGTATGTGTGGTGTGTGGACTTGAGTAGGAACAAATTTTGAAGAAATTCCAAGGTCATTAAGGGATGTTTCCTCTACTAGGCATGGGTCACTGGCAAGTGGCTCTTTAATTTCAATATCTCCCAACATGTTATAGCTCTTCACACATTGGGATGGTTGAACTATGTCGCATTCCTCTGAACATTGTGGCACATTAATTAGGCTGCTCAAAAGGCTGTTGAGTACCTGCCCATCTAAAACTAGGATGCTTTTTCAAATCTGGAGCGTAGTAATCAAAAGTGGGATCGTCCCAACGCCTTAGTGAGTCATTCCTCATATTAATATGCTTCTTCACATAGTCTGGAAAATATTTCCTATCAGGGCATTGCAAAATTTCATGGGTATTTGAACAACAAATGGCACAAATTGTAAGTTTAAATCCATAGAAATCCTATTTTACGAAAGAAACCCATAAAGGTGGTCCTCCTACTGGTGGTATTTCCATGTCCACCATTGTCGTTGAAGAATCCCATAAAAATTATGGTCCGGCTGGTGATGGCAGTTCCCACTCCATTGTTGCACTCTTCTCAGAATTAAACCTACAAAATAAAATTAGCAATTGAATAAAAATATATATATATATATATATATATATATATGTACAATAATAATTAACTAAGAATATGATAAACACAAATTATTTAAAACAATCCCCGGCGACGGTGCCAATTTCTTGATAGGATTTTTATCACCTGCAAAAGTAGGGATAAAAACACTTAAAAATACTTGCAAGAAAACAAGGTAGTTGTAGTATAAATGGCTCAAGCAAGGTCGTTTCCGCAGGGATTGAATGAATAATATGTATTTATACTAATTCTTAGCTAATTATTTGAAAACAAAGATTGGAAGAGGTTGATTTTATGACCTAAAATATTAAAAACGAATTTTAATAAAAGTAATTTAGGGAAAGCAACTAATAACCAATTAAAAAGGAAACAAATTGTAAAAGTCTAGGGTTCCGCCATCCTCTTAACAATCCTATGTAGATTTACCAATTACTTATGAATTACCCATGCAACTTTGAAGGTGAGGTTTTCCTAATGCATATTCTAGTCGTGGTATTCAAGCTAGAACGTATATCAAACATGCAACCCGTCTGTGATATTCAGATCAAATATAAACATGCATGACTCATTATGATTTGTGAAAACCCTTTGAAAAACCATGCAACCCGTCTGTGGTATTCAGATCAAATATAAACATGCATGACTCAATATGCTTTGTGAAAACCCTTTGAAAAACCATGCAACCCCTAAGACGGGGTATTCATCCTAGGTGAAATTACAACTATTAATCACAAGAAGCAATACTCAATTCCCCAGTGGTATTCCGACCAAATTCCATCCGATTACTTGTCTAAACATCCTAATGGTCGCAAATCATTAAGACACAAAGACAGTTTAAAGCACAGTGATTAATAATTCAAAGTATACATGCGTAATGTCATAAGCAATTAAATAAAAACTACATATTCATGCTAAGGCTCAGGCATCGCCCTAGCAAACGAAACTAGTTACTAACAATCATAAAACAAAATACTATTAAAAACATGGATAGAAAACACCTTGAAAATCAAAGGTCTTAGAAAAGGTCTTAGAATCAAACTAGGAAAACTAATACAATAATAAAACAGAAAATAAAAGGTTTCCTATTCTAATTGGAATTCGGACCACTCAGAAAATCAGTATTTTGACCAACCAAATCAACTCCGATTTGGTCCCAAAAGGTCTCTTTTTAAAGCTTGAGACGTCCCCAACAAATCTTCAGAAGGAATCTTCCTCAAAATATGCCATCTTGACCTTTAAAATACCCAAAACGTCCAGAAACGTCAATCTGGAAAAGCTGCGCGCTAGGTCTTTATTTCATCACCATGGTCAAACGGCTTGGTAGAAAAATCTGGAATTTTGATACAATCATCTTGAAAGGCTCACGAACATCCTCCAATTGGAATCACTCCAAAATGCATCCATTTTGATCACTTTTTCTTCCAGAGGAAGTCGAATGTTCTGCATTAAAAATATAATCCAAAGTATCAAAATCTCACAAAATAACCAATAAATTAATACTAAGAATAGGGTAAAATATATGGTATAATATGGACTCATCACGTTATATGCAAATGAGACCCTTGAAGAGGTTATGGAATCCAAAATTCCATATCTAAGTTCAATTTTGCGCTTTGTTGTACTTAGCTCATTGTATTAAGACATGACTTCTCCTTTGTTGTTGATCTTGGTCAAGATACAGCACCGCGCCTATACGCAACCATTGAACTAGTATTAAAGGCGTACCCTGAAGGTACTACAAATTTGGGCAAATCAAATCCCAATGCATCTCGAGCGGATCCAACCCTCCTGATACTTGAAATGATGCTTGCCTTGTTTGCTATGTTAACGTTGGTTACTTATCAAACCCACACAAGGAAAAACCCCTAAATGGTTATGTCTTTACCGTTAGGGATATCACAATATCTTGGAGGCCCATGATATGGCCTCAGTTGCGAAATCTTCGAATCATTTCAAGACTCACCTTACTTCACTACACCACAAGTGAGACATGGTTAGGGGTTCTTGTTAGCATTTCGAAGTACTTACTATTTTTCATCCATCGTTGAGTCCCAACGACGATCCATGAAGATTATGCCGCATGTATCAACCCGATCAAGCCATGAGACATCAACGAAGTCAACGCCAAGACATATTGCATCTACATCTACATCAGCAAAGCATCAAGATATTAAAGTCATGCAAGCCGATCCCAGACAACCTTGCCGACCTCTACACGACATCAACGAAGTCAACCTTCCAGAAGCTTGTCTGAGGAATTGGTATGCCTAACGATTCATATGCAATGCTTGTAGTTCTCATTTGGAAGTTATGTCAAACTCAGGGGGAGTATCCAGAAGTATACTCATTTGATCTTAATGTACTATTTTTCCCTACGATTAGGAGCATTTTTCCCACTGGGTTTTTGCTACCTAACTAGGTTTTAACAAGGCACATATCCTGGGCTAATCATACCCATGTGTGCTCTTCTACTTGTGTCCAAAAGACGTATAGTTTTGACTTAATGCAACTTCTCACTTTTCTCCTTAGTCTATGGATTTTTCTCCCACCTTGGGTTTTACCATAGCAAGGTTTTGTGAGTTTTACTTTTTATGCATTCTTTCGTTGATTTGAGACTTGCATTTGCCCATTGTGCCAACGACTTCATCAATTGTACTTACTCCATCACTGAAGACCTAATGCGCCATTTACTTAAGTATTTACACACTCAAGTAGGAGTGTTGCAATCCTATTAGATTAGGAATGTGATTGTGTAAATCCTAGTATATCTTGGAATATCTCTTATATTCCTATTAGGAGTAGATTACCTATTAAATGTTGTAATCTTAAAGGGTAAGGAATTAACCTTCCCTACTACTATAAATAAAGGCACAATGGGTGGGAATAGAACACACCCACAATTACACATCTCTCTCTTCTCTCTACTATTGACGCACCTTTATCTCTCTCTAAGACCTCCATAATTGTTCAATAAATTATGCCTACAACAAAAACAAAAATATCAAGGCCCTTAACAACTAGAAGGAGGACACTTCAATTTTAGGGAAATTAACTGATGATGCTTGTGTGCTATATTAAACTAGTACTTAAGGGCTGGGTTTATTCATGTTTTTCGAGATGCTAATGTTGTGGCATATAGATTAGTTGGTTTTATGCTTGCTCTGGAGTCCTCCGAAAATTATAGGCTGCCTTACTAGCTACTACCTTACTCTTTATACAATTAAGTTTTTCAACCAATAAATTTATCAGCGATAAAAAATAAAAAAATAAAAAGCCTTTTAGAATCATATTTGAGTATTTTGTGGTCGGGCTAGATTCGTCCCTCGCATAGCTCCCCGGGGTCTTGCCTATGGGGCAAGGTTTGTTGCTTGGTGTGTTGCAATATGAGTTTGGTATTAGTTTGAATGGTGCCTTTGTTAGGCCTTAAGGCTCAAATCAAAACTAATATAGATCTGAGTGTGCTGCCGTTATCTTTGTATAATAGATTGTTCATTTTGATTTTTTAACTGGGTTGATTACTTGCTCCACAAGTTACTTAGACTTCTTGATCTTACTAGATTGTTACAGATGGGTTAAGTCTGTATAAGGTTCTTTTTCTTGCCTTGTAAACAATGGCTTTTACTCATGATATTATATGTCCAGGCAAAGGGAGTTCAGGACCCTTTCAACTATTTCTTTGATTACAGTTAACATTAAAGAAGCAAGGTTAATTAGTTTAGCCCGATTAATCATCAAATTAAAACTTTGAACGAAAATCAGTTGAAAATGATCGAAAACATGAAGGAAGATGCATTAAACAACATATCTACTTTACGTAAGTACAAACAAAAGAGACTCGGGCAACATTATAACCTTGTCAGGAAAGGTTCATCTTCTTGCAGCCACTTCTCTTTGTGTTTTAGAAGGGTTGTAATCTTTGGAGAATGAAAGGTAAAACAGGTTTTACTAAAGGGATTCGATACTACAACGCTGGGGAAAAGTAACAGAGCTTCTAAATCTTGACAAAAGATGGCTTTTTACGGTGAATCTATGACGAAAAGAATAGAGTTTGGACAAACTAAAGCTTTCTGGTTTCTTGCTTGTCTGAGAGCAAAGTGGGATGTCTTTTGATTGATTGGTTAAGTGTCCTTGTCTCTGGGGTCCCTTATTGCTTTTATAAACATTTTAGTCCGACTATCCAAGCTTTGCCTTTTGGTGATGTCCTCCGGAACGTGTTGAGTCACTACTTATTTACCCATCCATACCCTTGAAAAGTACTTGCCCTTCTGAGTGTCACTTCACTCGTAGGCCTATTGTCTATCCCTTGGCAAAAATGAGTTTCAATTCTTCTTGGGCTGTTGCCTTGTATGTTCAAGCCCAATCCTCTCTTTGCTTTTTGTGTTCTTGGGCCTCCACTCTCATTAAGCCCAGCATTAAATATCCACTCAAACAGTGCCCCCTTTAATCATTGTCAAGTTTGCTAATCAAGACATTGATAATGATTAAAATAAATTGCATGCTAAAACTAGGTATTAGTGCCACTTAATCAGCCGTTTTAAACAAACCTTTGCACTAACCCACGATTTCCAAAGTTAACTGTCTGCCCGTTGAATAACTTCCATTTCACTTTTCTCGACCACCTTTTTTAGCAAACTTGACTCTCTGAGCTCCTAAATCTCTTGAATTTACATCCCTTTCTTGCCTTAATTCCCAGCCACTCTTTCACTATTTTCTCTCGAATTCAACAATGGCCCTAAATCACGCCCTGCATGTGAGTCTGGAGAAGGAATCGTTACTCTACACCATCGACTCAATGGCTTTCATAGCCTTTGGGCTGGCCTCAATCTATCCATTGTTTTTTAGGAAGAAGGTGTACACTCATTGGGCCTGCTTGGACTGCCCGAGTCCTTGTTGTAAAGGAGAACAACATGCCAGCTGCCAACTATTTCACCCTCAATCCTTACACGGTCGAGGTTGGAATTTCTGCCTCAAAGTGGTCCAATTTCAATAGTGGTTTCCCTTTAATGAATGATGAAGCCTGGTCCAAGTGAGTGGATGAACTAGAGGCTAAAGCCCATCTGGAAGCATAAATGGATGGCAAATGGCATTTATGAGCTCATCATGATGTCTAAGACCACCATCCCCATCAAGCACGAGCTTCTCTCAACAACTCTTCTCTTATAGAACATAGGGACGAACACTTTCGATTTTAGAGTGGGCCCTATGACTCTCACCATTTTGGTAATGGCTCAGGTTTCTGGTCTGAAACCATCTGGCAGATGTGTAAACATTACACAAGATTGGTCATCCCCCTCTCGTCCTGCTGTTGAAAGCTCAGAAGCCTTTCAATCCGTTACTAGCTTAGAGTACAACCCTACTACCTTCAAAAGTTATGGGACTTCCTTCTTGGGCTTCATTCCATTTGCCAATAAGATGTTCAGCCCGTCTTCTCCCACTGCTGACCCAGCTCAGGAACACATGTACTTTCACCTCTATTGGTTGAATAAGCATGTGTTCCCCAACGAATTCAAATAAGTGAAGCTAGAGTAGATCCGTCTGGTGGAGGCACTGCATTTCTTCGATGATATCGCCACCGATCCTTTTATCGTGGCATATCTCTACCATCTTCTCTACGAAATGATAATAGACCAACCCTTTGAGACTAATGTTAATAGGGCTACCTGGATGGTGCAGCTCTGGCTTCAATGGTACTTCCTAGAGTTTCAGGCTGCCGACTTGAAGTTTCCAGAAGGAGTAGCTTCCGCCCGAATTCTGGCAAAGCCTCTCACCACCAACCATTCTTCCTTAGCCTGTCTCTACTTCTTCAGAATCTGTAGGACTCAGGTTGATTTAGAGTGAGGTGCCTCGGTGCTCAGGAGGTACCATTGGTTCTCAGACAACCTTTTCCAAGATTCCTTTGGGGATGATGCTAGCAGCTTCTGCAAGGAGAAATTTATTAGCTGCATCTAGCATAAAGACTTGGCTTAGGGAGTTCAAAGCGACCGAGCGGGCTATGAACACGGGCTAGAGGTCTACTACCCTAATTTCAGTGGTAGGTAACTAGGGTTTAGGTAGGCAACCCCAGTCTCATTCTTCGACTCTGTCTATTGTGAAACTTCCTATCGCATCCGTTCTCCTTCTGAGGCTACATTTCGGGCAAGCAGGCGCAACTTCGAAGTGACGAGCAAGATAGCTTACAAGCCTGCAGCCTTCATCTTCGAGTGTACATCTATGTTCACCACTTGGTGGGATGCCAAGTGGTCTAGGAAGTACAATGGAGATCTCAGAGAAGCCCATGATATGATTTTCGGGTTGGTCTTCTTCAAGTCTCTTCCAAAGAAAGAAGAATTTGAAAGCTTGAAGGAGGCCATCAACCAAAAAAACTAACTTTTGCTGATAGGTAATTTACACTACTGCATGTTTCTTTACTTTATATTTTCATGATTCGTGATTGCTACATTTTTTCTTGATCTTGCAACCCAAGGCAACCCTGATGAAGTGGATGTCAGGCAAGAAGAAGAGGTTGTTGATGCCTTGGTTCTCCAGGAAGTGGCTGCAGAGACAGCTAGGCAAGAAGCAGGCTCTAGCCATGTTCCTGAGAATACTAGGGACATCTCTGTGATGTTCAGTGAGTCAGAGATAGAAGTTGGGCCCGAAGCAGAGACTAGGGCTCATCGTATGGCAAGATCTGCTATTGTGGAATCTTATGACTTTGAGCTCGAGGTAAGGCCCTATGCTAGACTCAATCTTCCTACTCCAAGAGCCACTCCCACTAAGAAGATAACCAAGTCTCAGACCTTTCAGGCCTCCAGATCTCTTCATGCCCTTCCAGCTGAATCGAGCAGGAAAAAACAGAAGTTTGCCAGTAAGTGATCTAAACTTGGTTTTCTTTATTCAATTTTATCTCCTTAAATTTTGAGTTAATCATGTCTTTTCTTGTAATTAGGATCTGTTGTCAGCAAAAAGCCCGATCCTTCTCCTCAAGAGATGCCAGCAAATGAGGAAATGCAGCAAAGTGACAAGGAGATCCTTACCAAAATTTTGGAGGAATTGAAGGTAACCTTCTTAAACTTTGAGTACTTAGTTAATGTTGAAGTACATTTCTTGTACTTAACTAGTTTTTTGTTGTTTTCCAAAACCGCCTTCCAAAGTAAAATGAACTTTTCAAACCGAGCCTTCTTCATCTCCAGCCCAACCTGTGCATCTTTCTCCTCCTCTGGCTGAGCCTTTAAAGGTAAAACTCTTCTTCTCAAAACTTGTCAACCTTATATTTCTAAGTTTTAGATAACTTTACTTCTGCCATTTTCCAAGTAAGGGAATGCACTTCGGCTTCTCAGGTCTAGTAAGAACTAGCTACTCCTTCTTCGATTCTTCTAGCAATGGTGGTGATTCCCACATCTCAATTCAATCCAGCAACTGGAGAGATGCTCCACTTTGTAGAAGATGACAGTGCTTCTGTAAGTTTTCTTTTGCTTAAGCCATTTTTTAGCTTTTCTTAATATCTTTTTACTTTGAATTTATGCTCTGTACTTTGTCTTTGCCAGTCTTCCCCCTTGCCAGAGACTACCAATCAACCAACACCAGCAGCTGAGGAGCCTATAGTCCCTGAGATACCAGTTGTCTTAGAGGCAACCAGTCCCAAAGCTGCTCATTCCTCTACTTAGAGAAGCCAACCAACTCCCTCTGAGGCAGCTGCAACAACACATCCTCCTCCCAAAACATAAGGCTATTATCAGGTACAAACATACTTGCAATCTTGTATTTTCCTTCTTCTGGTCCAGATTTCCCTATTAACTTATCTTTTTTGTGTTTTCACAAGTCTCTGGTGAGGGCTCGGGCAATTCTCCTCAACTTGCTGTGAGTAGGGAAGTCTTTCCTCAGCCTCCGCGAGCTTCTGGAATTTCAGGGATCCCAATCCCTTGGCCTAGAAAAAGTGTTACTGCTGAGTCTTCCCATTCCGTCTATGTCGATGTTGCCACTACTGTTGCTGCCTCTGGTGTTGTTGATGTGATGCCCCATCCTTTAGCTTCTCTTCCAACTACAGCCTCTTTGCCCAAACTAGTCAGAAAGTTCGGGCAAATCAGGACAAAGTTGAGATCCCCAAAGCGCCCCTCTAAGCCTCAGCACCTCCAAGATCAACGCATGATCTTTAGAGAATTGATGCAGAGGGACTTCTCTGCCTCCTTCAGCCTCAAAGCTCTTCAAGATGCTGAGAGAGCTCTCATTGACTTGTACCAAGCCCAACGGATGATGAATGTGCAGTATGAGTCTTTCATCTCATTCTTCGAAAACCTGAGGGCTTTGAGGGATCAACATCTAAAGGCCAAGATGCAAGCAAACAGAGTGAGGTGCTACAAGGAGAAGCACATCAAGACCTCAATTACTCTGCAGCAGCTGGTGGAAGAGAGCACGGCCATGGAAGATCGAATAATGGTGGTACCTGCTGAAATCCAGAAGCTGGAAGAACAACTTTTTGTGTTGAAGGCTGAGTAGATGGCCATTTCTAGCAAGTTATACCAGAAAATCGAAGAAGTGAAGAGAGTCAACCATGAAGTGGATGAGTTTGAAGCTCAGTTAGCCAATAGCAATATAGCTTTAGAAAAGCCGAGTCGCATTTTCACCATCATGCAGACTTATCATTCCAGGATAGCTGCCTTGGCTAAAGATGTAAATCTATTAGGTTAGGGTATCTGTACTTCTCCCAATTATTGAATGAAAAGATCTCTCACAGCTTTACTAGTTTCCTTACTTATTTATTTTTCTAACATCCACAACCGCTTCAAACATATAAAAAAGGCCCTCATTTATGTTGGAAATGTGCCCTAAAGCCAATCATTTGATGATACTTTATGGACATTTCACATGTTAAACTAATCTAGTTTAATATAAAAAGGCAAAGATTATTGTTTAAAGCCGTCTCAAATGAACGTTATATGCTTAAATGATAAGTCCAAGGAATATGTAATTGGGAGAATGTGATCTAAAGAAGTTAGATTCATGAAACCATTTTCTTTAGTATACATATCTTAAATGTTCCTGATTATAGGATTGCCAATTGGGCATTGACAGTCCGTTAAGATCAATACGTGCTATGTCTTCTCTTAAAGAGAGTGACTGGTCTCAAGTCATTGGTGTGACTGACACCAAGACAAGCATGTAGGAGAATGAGTCCACTTAATGCGATCAACAAGGAGTTCTCATACTCATGTCACATGAAAACTCATGGTTAGGATAATGCAAAGTATTCATTTGACCTGAGGCATCATAATTGTCTTATGGTTAGGTCCTTGATCTTTGACTATGTCAAAGTCACTTTGTTAAAGGGTGTCCAAGGCATAGTTGGGGTTAAGCCACTTAGCCATAGAGGCAAGTGAATGCACAACAAGGGATCTCTAACCTTTAAACCGTTTAAGGGAGAATACTCTATGATATGATTAAGAATCTCTGGCCAGAGTATGAATAAGATTTAGGAATTCGTTCCAAATCACATTCAAGGTAATCATATAAGTAAGAGAATCACATTGGATAGTAGACATGAATAAACTATCAAATCAAACAATGTGGTCAAGAGTATTGTATTAGAGAAAGACCGTATTGCATAGTAATCCCAAACTGAATAGGCTATCCACCTCTTCTGGTTAGCTTGGGTAGCCATGACATATTGCTAGGTGTCACTCATGGTTTGTGGAAGCCCTAAAGGTGTATAATCACTAAAGGGAGAATTGAAAAGTAAGTTTCAATTCACAATCAATTTGAAGAGTTCTAATCGCCCACTGCCTCGCTAAAATGAACCTAATGGATCGTACACCATGTAAGGTAGAGATTGAAGAAGCAACGGAGATGAGTAAAGATAATTAAATGGTTTAATTATTTATGGCTAGGATTAATTAATATGTTAATTAATCAAACGGATAAATTCGTTTTAGACCTCGGCTTAGTTTTGCACCTAAGGCCCAATGGGCTTCGAATGTCAAGTCTAATAACTCAAGTTGTATAACAACTTGAAAACACAAAGGGCATGAAAGCCCAATGAACCCACATGGCCGGCCATAGAGAATGTGAGGGAGAATTGGTTTTAATTTCAATTATGCCACTCAATGTAAGTGGTTATAGAAAGGAAATTATAACTTATTCCCTTATAAGGGTTTTCTAGAGAGAAAAAAGAAAAACACAAAAAGCCCTTTCTTCTCTTAGAAGGCCGGCCACCCTAGGAAGAATGGACTAGCATCCATTTCTTCCTTGGTCACTTATCTCTTCCTCAATGCTCTCCTTTGTGTGGAAACTTAAAGGTTCCATTTTCTTGGGAACTTGGAGAATCCATTCCTTCATCCATATCCAAGAAGTCATGGAGCCAAGAAGCAAAGTCCCTCCATCCATATCCATGGAGCCAAGAAGCAAGGAGACTAAGGAAAGAAGGCCCTCACATGGGTGAATATCCTTTGCTAAGCAAAGAGGTGCTTCAAAGGTATAAAAGTTTCTCAACTCTTTTCTTTAAGATTTGAACTAAGTCTTAGTTCACCACAACTACTAGGCCTTAAATTTCATGGGTAAAGTTTTGTTTTTGAGTGCATACAAGCATGATTCCACTTTTAATTGTTAATTGCATGCATAGATGTTGCTCAAATGAACTTGTTTTCACAAATTATTCCTTCAATTTATTCTCTAAGTATTGGACTTCATTAATGTAACAGTCTCTAACATCCTAAAGAGTTAGGTGGTAGTTCTTCAAAAATTTGGCATTGATTTGATATTTCTGTAAGTCTCCCTCTAAATCTGCCAAGTAATACCCCCATTTGTCTAATACATACTTTGCTAATTGTAAACGGGCCTTCCTAAGTGGGACTCCACTTCCCAAAACCTCTAACTTGAGCTCCTAAGGGCAGAACTGTTTTCCACACCAATTCTCATTCTTTAAAAGTCTTCGACCTTACCCTCTTATTGTAGGCTCGGGCAACAACCTCTTTCCCTTTCTAGATCTTGTTTAGAGCTTCAATTCGGGCAATATCCAAATTTTCAATTCCTTGACACATAGCCTGAATGAACTCATCACTATGTAGGATGGTTATGAAGTCTTATAGAACTCGTATTGATCTCTATAGAGAGCAAAACATCTTGCCCGAATGTCAATGCATAAGGAGTGGTCCCAATTCCTACTTGTTTTTAGGTTTTGTAAGTCCAAAGGGTATCTTCCAACTACTCATGCCACCTTTTTGGATTATCTGCCACCATTCTTTTAATGATGTTCACCAATATCTTGTTGTTAGCTTCTGCTTGACCATTAGACTGGGGATAATAAGGGCTAGACTGGATCATCTTTATCTTGAACTTTGCTGCAAACTCTTATACTTCTTTTAAGATAAATAATGGCCTCTTGTATGTAACAATTATTTCAGGCACCCTATATCTATGCAAGATTTTGGTCTTAATGAACTTCCTCACAGTAGCTGAATTAATGGTCCTCACAGCTGAAGCCTCAACTTATTTAGTAAAGTAATCGGTCGCCACAATTATGAAGGTGTGTCCCTTGCTGGAAGCAGGGTATATTTGCCCGATAAAGTCCATGGCCTACCCTCTAAAAGGTCATAACTTTACTACTGGATTTAAGGGCATTAACAGTGTGTGCTAGAGAGGTCTATGTCTTTTACATTCTTCACATCCTCTAGCATAAGCTTTACAATATTTCTCCATGTCGGGCCAGAAGTAGCCATATCTTCTCAACAACCATTTCATTTTTGTTCTTGCTTGGTGTGCTCCACTAATGTCTTCATGTACCTCAGCCATCACCCTCATTGATTATTCTAGACCCAAGCATTTCAACAAAAGCCCATCTGGAGTCTTTCTCAGTAAAGTTTTATCCCACATAACAAACTTAGTTGTCGTCTGATCTTCTTACTAGTGGGAAGAGAATGGTCCTTCAAGTACTGGATGATAGATGTTCTCTAGTGCTCTATCTCAGGCTCTTTAGTCATTACATCCAAGCTAAATCCTCTCTCAAAGATAGAAGGAAGACTTTTCCTTTGGATCTCTACTTTCATCTCCGGCCATTCTCTCTTGAACCTGTGCTCCAGGAGCCTTCTGTGCTAATTCATTAGCAATCACATTTGCCTCTCTGAGAATATGGTTAATTTATTTCATTACCCCAATAATCTAATAGTTGAGTAGCTGCCAAGTAATACCATACTATTGTGATATGTTTATACTTGTACTCTCCATTTAATTGATTAATCACCAACTCAGAATCACCATATACTTCTACTTCAGCTACCCCCAACTCTATCAAAATTTCTAAGCCAATAATCAGTGCCTTGTACTCTGCTCTGTTGTTGGTAGTATCTTTGTAATCCAGAAGGAATGAGTAGCAATGCTGAATCCCCTTTGGATTAATAATGACAAGTCCAGCTTATGCAGCATGCTGTGTGCAAGATCCATCGAAATATAACCTCTAAGGAGTGATCCATAGGTTAGTTATTCTTTTTACTTCTTGTTGAATCCATTCCACCTTGCCTGAATGAGCTTTACTAGGTGGGATCCAAAGGCTAGCTACTTCCAAAGTTCTGGGGATGTTGACAAGTTTCTCCTTGAATTCTTGGTACTCAACTAGAAAGTTTACAATTGCTAGTCTTTTCACTGCCCTCTGAGGTATATACTAAAAACTGAACTCTGATAGTGCTAGGATCAATTTCCCAATTCTTCCAGTCAGCATTGGCTTGGACATCATGTACTTGATCATATCAGTTTTGGCAATTATATGGATATGGCAAGGCAACACATAGTACCTTAATTTGCTGGCAATGAAGCACAAGGCTAAACATAACTTCTCAATTGAGGTATATCTTGTTTCTACCTCAGTGAGGATTCTACTGAGGTAATATATTGTATGCTTCTTTCCCCCTTCATTATTCTGAGCTAATAAACTTCCTATTGATTTCTCGGATGCTGAGATGTAGAGCTTTAAAAGCTTCCTCCTTTAGGGATGCATGAGCACTGGAGGAGAGGCTAGGCAAGTCTTCACTTTATCAAAGGCTTCTTGGTGTTGAGGGCCCTACTCAAATTTGTCTTGACTCTTCAATCTTAACAAACGAGTCAATGGTTGGATTTTGCCCGCCAGGTTAGCAATGAATCTCCTCAGAAAGTTAATATTCCCAAGCAGCCTCTGCAATTGCACTTTGTTAGTGGCGGAAGGTGATTCCATTATAGCCCTAGCCTTGTTTTTGTCCACTTCTACACCTCCTTGATGGACCAGGAACCCATAAAGTTGCCCAATCTAACCCCAAATGCACACTTTCTAGGATTCATCTTCAACTTGTTGGTTCTTATTCTCAGCAAGGTTTGTCTGAAGTCTTATAGGTGCTGATCTTTAGTTTTAGACTTCACCACGATGTCATCAATGTATACTTCCATGATGCGCCCGATTAAATCATGACAAATAGCATTCATTGCCCCTAGGTAAGTAGCACCAGCATTTTTTAGCCCGAAGGGCATGACAACATATTCATAAGCTCTTATATGTCATGGGCATCTGAATGTTGGCTTGTGTATATCCTCTTTAGCCATTTTTATCTAATTATATCCAGCATTTCCACCCATGAAAGATAAAACTTTGTGTTTTACAACTGCATCGATGAATAGGTCAGCCATAGGCATAGGGTATTCATCCTTGGGGGTTATCTCATTAATATTTCTATAATCGACACAACATCGAATGGCATTAGTTACAACTTTCAATACAGGTACAATGTTGGGCAACCACTCTGCATATTTTGCAGATCTAATAAAGCCTACCTTTACTAGCCTCTCAATTTCTTCTTTGACTTTTTCTTCTATCTCTTTCGATATCCTCCTCGGTGCTTGCTTCACAGGTCTGTACCATTTTTTAATAGGCATTATGTGCTCCACTAAACTAGATTCTAATATAGGCATTTTTGTGTAATGCCATGCAAACCGTCTTTGAATTCGTGCAAAAGATCAACTATCTTTGCTCGATCTCTGGCTTTCAACATGCCACTGAGTTGTATTGGCCTCTGATCCTCCTCAGTTCCCAAATTAATGGTTTCTAAGGGGTCTTGAACTTCAGGTGCTAGTTTATCGGGCTTTGTAGACAAAAATTCTACCAACTTCGAAGCCTCGGGCTCATCCTCTGGCCAATCCAATTCATATATACATTCTGCCATGTAGATGGCTACCTTCACTTCTTCTTCCAAAATTCCCCTCCCTTGGTCATCTTTGGCGCCTGAAGTTCATTCTCCTCACTCTGCCATTTCTTTGGCTGAACTCTCATTAATCACTCTTCGTTCTTTCCTATAGTCCAGCAGTCTCTTGATTAAGGACCTGACTGCTATCACTTGGTCATTTCTCTTCTGGTCTGTCATCACTAGTGTTGGCAGGCATGGACAATATGAGGCATGTCTCATTCCTCCTAGGTGATAGAAAGTCATTGTTCTAAGAGCTTTTGGGCCGTCACCTTGGTAGGGCGGCCATTCTGATCAGCACCTAGACATTGCAGGATCACAACACTGGGATTGTAGAAATTAGCCTCAACAACATTAATTGTGGGGAGAAATGGTCGTGACTCAGCCCCCACTATCTCCCAAAATCTTTGTTCTGTAATGGTGGGTTCATGATATACATCAACTTGTTGGTGCAAGGTAGATGGTACAGATAGACTCTGGTGTATCAGGAGAGTTGTTCTTCAAGATGGAAAAAACATCTTCAACCAAGTTTGAATAAATGGCATCAAGCCGTGAAAAGGGCCGAAATGAGACATGAAAGCGGAGCCAATCTTTACGACGAAATAAATGCTTTCATAAGTTCTTTTAAATATTTAATTATATTACATTTAATTTCATAAAGATAAGAAATCTAGAGAGTTACTCACTTTAGCGACACGTGTCACTCGAAATCCTATCCGAAAAATTATTGAGATTATATAAAGATAAGAAATCCGGAGGTTTATTCATTTAGCGACAAGTGGTACTCAAAATATATCCGAAAACCTTGTTTTAATATGGTAGTTTAAATCAATTAACCATATTAATTCAATTAAAATAATAAATTATTGAGGGGGCTAAAAAAACAACCCATTTCGGTTAGAGATGGATTTTTTGTCAAATGGCTATGTTTTGGCCTATGGCCCTTTGGCCCCCTCGGTTGGAGATGGAATAAAAAATGGCCTAGCACTATTCATTAAAAAAATATTTTCTTGTAGAGCTATAGGACTAAACATGGCCTTTAGCCCTCCTTTCGACTGGAGTAGACCTCAATACCCTCAAAGTTAATAACAAACCTAACCCTAAATCCAAACCCTATTAGATGAATGAACCTGTTTATTCAATTCCACCTGTTTATGAATGAACCTGAATTCATTTCCAAGAAAACTTGCTCTTTGACAATACCATCCACAACTCACGGTCTCATCCCCACCTCCCAATCAATCTAATATTTTGCTTATGATTTTGGTTTTGCAATAAAAATTGAAATTTGTTTGTCTACATGCAATTATGATGGGCTTGTGACAAAAGGTAGAGCTCCTAATGATCAGTAAACAAATGGCAACATGCCATCATTGCTCCCAATTAGCTATACCCTCGTTCAAGTTTCCTAATATATTTCCTTTTGATTTGTTAGGTTTTCAAGGCATACCGAAAGTATAAGAACAAAAACTAGTTATTATTTTAGTTTTTTTAATTGAACATTTCAAAACAATATGAATGAGAAGGATAAGCAGAGGCGGAAGGGGGGAGGGTTGCGGCGGTGGGTGGTCCGGTGACAAGTAAGCAGTCTTGTGAGTTTGAATGAAAGGGAATTCCAACGATTTTAGTTGTAGTGTAATTTGATTATAATTTTTAGGGCAGCTTGGTCTATTTAAGCGTGTTTTGTTGCTATAATTGATAATTTTTATAAAAACTGACATTTATGAAATTACAGGGTAAATATTGATTATATATGAGAAATTCCCGTTTGATAGGGCCCGATGAGTCATTTACTAAGTTTTTTCTTAACTTTGTACCATAATATATGTTCAAATATAAATGGTCAAGTGTCTTTTTTTTCTTTTTTTTTTTTGGTTTACAATGGGGTATAAACCTAAAAGAAAATTAAAAATCACATTACAAATGTCACGACTCACAAGGTCAAGCGACTTCAGTTATACTAACTGTTAAAGGAAGCAAAATAGTCAATGATCTGATTATGATATGATTTGGGGTAATTGTAGGATCAAATAGGCAATGATCCGTTTTGGAGTGATTGCATAATTGAATCTGTAAAACTAGGAATTTATACAAGAATTGTGAATCAATTCTAGGTAAATTGAAGCTAATGCTATGCTCGTTACAATTCAATTCTACAAACACTCTAAGACGGATTAGTGACATTTGATCCTACAAATTACTCCAAATCATATCATCAAATCGTTGACTATTTTGCTTCTTTTAAAACTTCTTCTCAAGTTGGATTTGGATGTCAATGACACCCAACTTGCTAAGATGCGAATGAAAGGCATGTGCTCTTAGCGGCTTCCTAAATATGTCCACTATTTCATTCCCAGTTTTCACATGAGTAGTCTTGACTTCTCCCCTTTGCAACCTTTCATGAACTATTCGTAACCAATAACTATTAATGTGTTTGGTCCGCTCATGATGCATAGGGGCACTACTAGAAAAATGAAAGTAACCAATTACTATTATTGTTGTACATTTAGTTTCAAAACGGTTGTGGTTAGCAGTGTTGTCTAACTGACGTACATGCATGTACAACGTTTACTAAATGTTGTAATTATTTGACACAGAAAAGAAATAATATTTGATATTTATATTCAATTGACAAAATCGGTAATCAAATAAATTTTTTAACATATTACATTTTGACAATTTTTTTTTCAAAGCTCTAAAGCCGCTACAAGTTTTTTTTTTTTTTTTTTTTCCCTACAAAATCGGTAATCAAATATGGGCTTTTATCACAAATAGTCCATGACATTGATCAAACACATCATTTTGGTCCCTGACATTGAAAATCAATAGAAATGGTCACTGAGATTGATCAAACACATCACAAATGGTATTTCCGTTAAAAACTATTTAGGCAATTTTCAAAGGTTCGTAACTCAATCGTTTCTTAACCAAATTCAACCCATAATATATCAAAATGAAGATAGGAAAGTGTAGAACAAGATTATACCTATTTGGAAGCCCAATGGTTGCCGGAGATGGCCGGAAAATAGCCTCAAATGTGACTGGTCCGCGGAAAAACTGGAAAACTCGCCGGAAACTGGGTAAACTTTAAACGTTCATAACTTCTTCAATAATCAACGAAATTGAGTGATTCAAAAACGAAAATTATACTTCTCGATGAGACGAAGAGAGTGGTATCTTTCTTGATGGCTAACTCGCCGTATTTGGCCGGAAAACGGCTCGAAATTGGCTAACTCGAAAATGGTTATCCAATTTCGAGCCATTTTCCGGCCAAACCACGGTGAATTAGCAGTCAATAAAGGTACCATTCTCTTTTTCTTGTCGAGAAGTATGATTTTCCTTTTTGAATCACTCAATTTTGTTGAGTATTGAAGAAGTTATGAACGTTTAAAGTTTACCCAGTTTCTGGCAAATTTTCCAGTTTTTCCGCGGACCAGTCACATTTGAGGCTATTTTCTGGCAATCTGTGGCAACCATTGGGCTTCCAAATGGTATAATCTTGTTCTACAATTTCCTATCTTCATTTTGATATATTATGGGTCGAATTTGGTTAAGAAACGAATGAGTTACGAAACTTTGAAAATTGCCCAAGGAGTTTTTAACGGAAAGACCATTTGTGATGTGTTTGATCAATCTCAGAGACCATTTGTGATAAAAACCCATCAAATATTTATATTCAGTTGCTTTGTAGTGAAAACTTATGCTTTTATCAATTCTTGGATATTTACAACGGTTTTCTTGAACCATTGTCTAATTTAGCACGAACAGTTCTTCTTACATATTTTATAGCAATTAGACCACTGTTTAAATATTATCATTCTAATATTATTATTTAATACCACTTTATTAACGTAATACGCTTAAACAATAACGCTTAAACAATAAGTTCAAAGAATAGATAATTGAGGGAATGTAATATAAAGAAGTTAGATTCATGAGACATTTTTCTCTCAAACACATCATAAACGTTTCAGATCATAGGATTGCTAACTTAGTATTAACAATACGGTAAGATCAGTACATTTTATGTCTTCGCTCTTCAGAGAGTGATTAGTCTTAAGTTATTAGTGTGAAGACATTAAGACAAGTTTGTAGGTGCACAATAGAGAATGAGTTCACTGAGCACAATCAAACATAAGTTCTTATAGTCATGTCATATGATAACTCATTGGTTGGATAATGCAAAGTAGTTCTATGACTTGAGACACCATAGTTGTCTTGTGAATACGTCTTTGATCATTTGACGATGTGTGATAGCCTCAGGGTTTGTTCCATGCATTACCAGGGTCCTAGACTTATTCTTAGAGGCATGTGAGTGTACTATAAGGAATCTCTAACCTTGAACCATTGAAGGAGAATACTCTATGATATGATTCAAGAGTCTATGGCTAGAGCACATGAATGTGATTTAGGATGTATGTTCCAAATCATGTTCACAGGAATCATATAGATAAGTAAATCACATTGGATGGGAGACATGAATAAACTACCAACCAAACAATGTAATCAAGAGTATTGATTTAAAGAACATATTGAACTGTAATTCCAACTGAATAGGTTCTCTACCTCATCTAGTTAGCATGAGTAGCTACACACTGCTAGGTGTCAATTATATCTTGTGGAACCCCTGAGGATTAACAATTACTAATCTTCAGTAAAGGAAAACTGAAAGGTAGTTTCAATTCATAATCCCCCACTACCTCATTAATTAAAACCTAATGAATCATACACTGTGTAAAGTATAATTAAATAGTCTAATTGTTTCTGGTTAGGATGACTAAATGTTAATTAATCAAACGAATAAATTCGAATCGGGCCTTAAGTTAATTTCAAACTTCATAACTTAATCTGCATTGAACCACCAAGCCCAACTAGTTAAATGGTTTATCAACTTACAATTAAAAAGCCCAAAAGGCTCACTAAGCCTAGTGAGGCCGCCAACACATAGAGCGAGCTTAAGCCGACCAAGTCAGAAAACTATATCAAGTATGAAGTTAGAACTTATACACATTTAAGGAGCAAAGGTTCAACCCGTGGGCTCTAACATATATATAAAATGTGGACAATGAGCTAAACTGTTGATATTCACGATTATGATTTTAGAGAGTTTTAACGAAACACTTTCGATACTGTTCACTTTTATCGAAAAATCATATTTTCACCTTTCTCTGGTACTATTCACTACACCTTTATTTATCATTTTTCATTAAAACTAAAGTTTTTTTTAGACTTTTTGTTAGTTTTCCTATGATTTTAACATGAACAAATATATAAAATTTTAAGTTTATCTAATGTTGTGATAGAATTAATGTTGATGATGAATTTCACATTGATAAGAGAAGGGACTTTGCATGAGTTCATAAGTAGTTAGGTTATTCCCCATATAGCCAATTGGTTTTATGGTGGAACCTTAGCTTTCTTCATAGTATTAGAGCCAGGCTACCTCATGTGGGAAGCTGAGTAGCTACATGAACTCCAAGGCACTCCATTTGTATTATTCACGTATTAGGCTTAAACAATTTGTCAGACATGAGGAGGCGTATTGAGAAATAATCTCATCTTGATAGAAGAAGGGACCCTTCGTGTACTTATAAATAGTGGAACCTCAACTTTTTTCGTTTATAATTCAAGACTCTATCCATTGATCAATTAGTGAGTTTAAATAACCAAGTTCTTAATTTTAATTTTTGTATAATTAATAGGATTCTTTAGAAATTGGCCCTTAAATCTCCTATTTTCCAAACAAAAACTCACCTAATATTAAACATTCAAATAAAAATCAAATTTCAAATAGACTACCATGTAGAGAAATATGTAACCAACTAATACACATGTTTTCCCTCCCATATAAGCTTTTCCCTCATCTTCCATCTCTTTTCTCACTTTAGGCTCTAGCTATTATAATAATACTTTAACTTGAAAATAACAGATCATGGAAGACGAAAACAGACCGTACATTCGACTGTCTAAAGTTTCACTGGTTTTCTTTTTCAAAGCTTTTCAAGCCATGGCCGAAAACGACGATGGAATCTTGGCTTACTGGTACATACGAATGGCGCAAAGATTTAATTATTTGGGAAATTAAAAAGGAACTGTTTCTGCATCGTGGCATTATTTATGTAGGGTCTAATTATACTTCAGCTTTTGAACTTTTGAAACCTAAGTGGCTGGGTGAGTGTGATAACAAAAGGTTTTTGGAATCAAGCTTTACACTGCAAAAGAACTATATGCATCCACGCGGCGGCTTTCTAAGCCACTTCATGCAGCCTATCCGATCCAAGATGTCGAAGACAGATCTCTGCACTGAATTGTATTGAACGTGTGCGATTTGACAAAGATTCTTGGCTTCTCAGCAAAGATGAAGAAAAATAATAATAACTAAATTCTTCGAATTAAAATATAAGTTGTAGGGAGACAGTGGAGAAAGCTGACCTGACATTTGTGAGTTTTTTTTATTCAGAAAAAAGTTAATGGGGAAAGCAAAATGTTTAAGGGATTTTCTACGATATCTCGGAGCATGGAATATTCTAAATGTTTTAATCGTTAAATATTTGTTATAACGAAAACATGTAAGGGATTTTTTACAATATCTTGGAGTATGGAATATTTCAAATGTTTTAATTGTTAAACATTTGTTATAACGGTTAAAACACTTGAATATAAGCTACCCTGAGGCGCTCTAAATATTTTAACTGGTATAATAAGCTTGGAAGGCTTAAACCGGGCAAGGGTTTTGTCACAGATACAAAGGGCGCAATGCGTGAAGGCAAGGCCAAAGGGATGTGGAAAAAAGGAGAGGCAAAAGCTAGCAACCAAACATGGGCAGCTCATTGGTTCATTAGAGAGGTTGATGTGCGTCACATGAAAAAAAGCTTTCAAATTCATGCTGACTAGACTTCAACTATCCCACACAAATACACTTTTCTTTCACCTGAGAGTGTTGAATGGTCACTGAGGATACCAAATCTGGTTCTGCAAGGGCCATACCAATGTGTTGACCTACGCATGGGATGAGAGGATGACATACTATATATCACCTTTTCAACACAGAGTGATTCTAGAATTCAGAGAATTAGATGATTTAGTATTGACATGTTTATACAAGTCAGTGATTTAGAGTGCAAATAAATTACTTGATTTACAAAAATTAAAAAAAAAAATAACGAGAATAAGTAATTCTAACCTAACCCTAAGAGGTAACAGAAATCTTAATGGATTCACCTAGCTAGTGAGCACGCTAATTAATGTAGGAATAATCAGTCTTACTTTTGTTATTAAAGTTGCAGCTGTCAATTAACGTGATTTAATAAATGTTAACAACAAGCGACTTAATTAGTTTGCGCTTCACATATAAGTTGTAGAGATACTGAAAGAGGCTTGGTTTATGCATGATTAATGTACTATATATATTATAATGTAATGACTAAATTAACCATTGATAGATAACGTGGGGCAATGTGATTAACTTTGTGAAATGGTGGGGCTGAAATTCTGTTGGAGATAGAGAGCATGATAGAATAAAGAGAGCTAATTATGTGAGAGGTTAAATCAATTAAATGTTAAACAAAGCTCAGTGATTTGTAAAAGTAGGTGCGCGTTATTCTTAATCATGGGTTGAATAGATAGATTGGAATCGACGTAAGGGTATATAAGGCACTAAGCTCTCGATATTTAGAGGCAAACCGTGCGTCGGTAAATTCAGAAAGAGGAGGATTATTGCAACAACCTCGAAGCTAGTCCAAACTAGTGGGAGGTTGTCTGCAAAGGAAATTAAACAGCCACCAAATTTCTGAATCAACCATAAATACTCGTATATATATATACAGTCAAACCCTAGATATATCGATTGATCGATTGGTCGATATGGCTCGTGGAAAGGTTCAGATGAAGAGGATCGAAAACCCGGTGCACAGGCAGGTTACTTTCTGCAAGCGCCGGGCGGGGCTCCTGAAGAAGGCTAAAGAGCTGTCTGTGCTGTGTGATGCTGAGATTGGAGTTTTCATTTTCTCTCCCCATGGAAAGCTCTTTGAACTAGCCACCAAAGGGTCACTATCTCTCTCTATCTATTTCTGTATAATAAAAATGTATCTGTATATTTTTTAGTAGATAGTTTCAAATACCATATTGTTAAGTATTGCATGTACTCTTAGTAGAAAGAAAATTTACAATCGGTAGAGACCTAAGTGTTAATTAACTCTTTGGGATTAATTCTAATTGAAATTGCTTTGTTATTTATTATGGTAGAAGCATGCAAGGGCTTATTGAGAGGTACATGAAGATGAAGCCCACCCGAGTGTCTCAGGCTGAACAAACCGTGGAAACACAGACTTTGGTAATTTGTCACTTCTTTTTTTTCTGATTTATGTCATTTATTTGTTTCATCGCATTAAATAATTTCTTGTATTTATTTTTATTAAAAAGTAATTTCTCGATTTATGCGATTTATTGTTTCATCATACTAAATAACTTCTCATGTTATACACAGTTTAAAGGAAAACACACACACATATTTTACAGATGTTGAATACTGTACCACTTATAAAACGAATATTATTGGCATTCTTATTCATAAAGCTAGTGTAGCATCAGATGCTGGTTATGAATGATTCTTACAAGATTACAAAAATTAATTAAATACACAGACATACACGCTTAGCTAGAATAATAAAAGAAAAAAATAAACAAAATATATAGAACATAGATATATACATGATATTGTTTGGGTTTCAAAAGAGTTTACTCAAGTGTTAACCAGTATTTTAAGAAAAACTCAGTAAACTCAAGTGTTAACCAGTATTTTAATACATAGCTAACCACTCATGTTCATATGGTTTGACATCATACTTTTCATGATTTGGGCCGATCATTTTTAGGTCATCAATTTATATCCTTACAAAGCAATTCACTCCGATTGGAGAGTGTTTAGTGATATGCATGTATGTATGACATTACGTACACATACTTGTATTTAATTGATTTTATTTCTTACTTTATGTTATATTTTTTTTTATTTAATACATTAGGGAAAGAGAGGTGAAACCATACATCGTGCATCTACGATAATTACAATCCTTTTTTATTGACTTAATTAGGGTATATTTACATGGATGCCAACTACGACTCTAAACCTAAGTTGAATTCCCTTATGCTTTGTATTGATATATAGGATGCGAAAAAGGAGATTAACTTGCTGAAACAGGAGATTGAAATACTGCAGAAAGGCCTCAGGTATTACAAATTAGTAACATTATAATGAATACCTTATTTATTCTCATGACAGCAATATATATATATATAACTTATATTTGCATGTGATTGTATCTACATATTTCTAATAATTATATATGACAAAAATATATATGGAGCTAAATCCATGGAGTTTACTAATTACCATAATACAAGGATAATGCAAATATCTGGTATATCTAATAGTTTTTCTGGTATGGTTAATTCTAGCAACCTGAAATGTCTGTAGTTAATTTAAATTAATTGACCTTAAAGTTTATGAATTGGAGAAGTACCGGTTTGTAAGTGTTTTTAAAATAAATGAAAGTGTTTTAAGTGAAAGTGTTTTTGCCCAAAATGTCACATCCCGGGCACGCCTCCACCGTAGCACGATATTGTCCGCTTTGGGCCCCAACCACGCCCTCACGGTATTGTTTCTGGGAACTCACACGAGAACTTCCGAGTGAGTCACCCATCATGGGATTGACCTCACGCGCTACTCGCTTAACTTCAGAGTTCTTATGGAATCCGAAGTCAATGAGCTCTCAAAAGGTTTCGCGCTAGGTAGAGATGGGAATATATATATAAGGCTCACAGGATCCACTCCCCTGGGCGATGTGGATCTCACAATCCACCCCCCCTAGGGGCCCGACGTCCTCGTTGGTACACACGCGGCCAGGGTTAGGCTCTGATACCAAATTGTCACATCTCGGGCACGCCTCCGCCATAGCACGATATTGTCCGCTTTGGGCCCCAACCACTCCCTCACGGTTTTGTTTCTAGAAACTCACACGAGAACTTCCCAGTGGGTCACCCATCATGGGATGGCTCTCGCGCGCTACTCACTTAACTTCAAAGTTCCTATGGAATCCGAAGCCAGTGAGCTCTCAAAAGGCTTCGCGCTAGGTAGAGATGAGAATATACATATAAGGCTCACATGATCCACTCCCCTGGACGATGTGGGATCTCACACAAAAGCACTTGAAGTGCTTCCTACAAGATGCACTAGTTATGGCCTTCTTGTAGGAAGCACTTTAAGTGATTTTCCAATATTCACTTGCATTTTTACTAATGATTGGTTTCATAAGCACTCTCATCAAAAGCGTTTACAGTCATTTAAAAACACTTCCAAACGAAACCATAAACTTTCAAACATATATCATTAGTTTGGTAATGTTTGTAATTTTGGTTTAAAGGAATTGGATTACATATAAAAACATTACAGGTATATGTTTGATGGAGGTGCTGGGACAATGACTTTGGATGAACTACAAGTGCTTGAAAAAAATCTTGAAATATGGATTTATCACGTCCGCTCGGCAAAGGTAACGTTTTTATTTTAATTTAATCACTTACATTATATTACTATTATTATTATTATTTATCACAGTCCGTAAATTATATTTAAGCAACAGTTAATTCATGTTATAGAAATTAATTCGAAGACTGAGTCGTTAAAATTTACAGATGGACGTTTTGTTCCAAGAGATCCAGCTGTTGAGGAACTCGGTAAGTTTGCTATCCAAAGTCCCTACTTACTTTCTGATGAGATCATACATTGGATCGGCAATATATGATACTGTATTATTCGATTAGAGCTCTCGATTTAAATAGGAAAAATATAATTACACACTTGTTTAATCTTATTCTTTGATTTTTTTTGGTTATTTAATTCGATGAGATATGATTAAAGAGATGCACATGAAAAGAAAAATAGTATATAATTATCATTTCTCTTTGAGTAAACATAAGATGCTAGTGACAAGGAATCATTTTCAATATGATTTTTTTCACTATAAATAATCACTGAATTTAATATATCACATCATTTGGGTTTCTAAAAGTTAAAAAGATTGATCAATGTCCTCCAAAATGCCCGTCAATGCCGTCCTCTTTTTAGATTTCGTTTAAAAATTCAAGTCTTTGAAATGCATTAAAACTCTTCGACAAAAAAAAAAAAAAAAAGTCCAAATTCTAACAATTATAGCCAAGTGTCATTTATACGGTCTAGTGGTATTCATCTTCACTTGTAAATGAGAGGTCTTAGGTTCGATTCTCGCTCAAGACGAATTTGAATCAGTTTATTGCTAGCCTATTATGAGGCTAAACTCACCCTTCCCTTTTAGTGTAGATAATATCATTTGTTCGAAAAGAAAAAAAAAATTATAGCCAACTAACCAAGAATAAAAACAAACAACAAAAAAATAAAATAAAACCAAACCCAACCACCTCCCAAAATTTTCCGCAACCATCTCCACCACCACCATCAGCCTCATTTGCCACCTTCAGATCTCTTCCACCTTGATCCCACCCGCTTACCATATGTTGAAAAAATGAGGTCTGAGGTATGATTGCTATATTTAATCACATAGAAAGCCAAGAATAATACATGCAATCAAATATCAATTTTAACACATACACACAAGCAATAAACAATGTCAAATGCCCATGAATATGTGTTAGATAAACCTACTTAAAGACAAATATTCAACATTCATCCCTTAAGACAAATTTATACCCTGCTCATGGTTTATCGACTTGTGTCTCCCAAAAAATAACAACCACACCCTTCTGTTAGTAATACTTTAAATCGGAAGGCTCCACCAAACTACGATGGTGTTGAACTCCTAAATCCCTATATCTAGAGTTTTAAGTGCATTGTTTATTTTTGCTAATGTTGCCTGACTCCCTTGGTACTTGAACTTTTTGGAAGAGAGCACTTCATGGCCTCCAAAGCTTTTGGCAGTGGAACTTGACTTCATTTTTTTCTTTTTTTTTTTGGGTTACTTCATGAAGAATAAAGCAAGGAATCATTATCTTATCGATCACATGCCACTTAAGTGGGCACATAGATGACCTTATGAAAATTAAACTTTTAATTTTGGATTTTTTATTGAATTTTTTTGTTTATTGATACTATTAATGCTTTAATTTTTTTTTAAATCTTCTAAAATAATTAAATTGGTATTTTGAAGGAAGGAGTTCTGACAGCTGCAAATAAGTATCTTCAAGATAAGGTAATCAACATTCTTATCAAAGTTTATGAGATTGTAGCTATAGTCAGCTAATTATCAGCCAATTTTCAATTTGGTCCTTCAAGACCAAATAATGAAAATATTCAGACTTTGACGTCCAGACCAAAGTAACAACTGTTAAATGTGTGGGTATAAATTCAAAATACCAATTTAGGGCCAAAGCTAGGTATAACTGAAGCACTATTGTTACATTTATTTTTGTAAAATTACTAAATTTTATTTTTTAAGTCATTGATCTTAAATATATTTATTTATTTTATGCAGATTGAAGAGAACACTGGAGTTACTAACTTTACACCAATGGCGACTGACAACACATATCCGCTAACCATACCAGATGACATATTTGAGTGTTAGAGAAGGAACTACGCTTTGAGTAATGGTTTAGTATTCTTATTGCCAAGTGTGGTGTAGTTTAAACAATTTCATAAATAAATGTTATTAAGAATCATCTAGCTAGCTATGGCTTACAATACTGCATGTATATTGTTGTATTGTACAATATGGTATTGCAACTGAAGTGCATTGTAAGGGAATTTAATAATATGCATAATATAATGGTGTGGTTTGTTGTTGAATCATCACTTTATATTGAATGTATTTTTATATTTAGGTTAACCACATTTTACCCAAGGTTTAGGGTAATTTTGATAATAACGGTCCCGAGGTTTCAGTAGTAGCAGTTTAGACAATCAGATTTTGAAAGCACCTAGATTCTTCACTGAGAACCAAAAACCTTATGTTCATTGCTGTGAGTCATTTGTCCCCTGAATTTACAATTTAGGATCATGTGGTCTGCATAGCTTGCAAGTAAGGCTGGAAGCCTTAATGCTGATAACCTTGTAGGTAGAGAACAAGCAACCATGAGAGCTCACATTTCGCTTCCCTGAACTCTCTCATCTCTAGTCTAACCTCAATTTGTCGTGGAACTTAATGCACATGGCTAAGGGAAAAATTAGTCATTTATAAAAGTTCAAAAGGGTAATCGGCTAAAATTAAAGATAACGAGGAAAATTGGTCAATTATAAGAGTTTAGGAATTAATTAGCTAAAATTAAAATTTAGAGGAGAAATTGACAACTCCTTACAAATTCAAGGGTGGAAGAGGGGAACAAATACCTCTATTTAAAAATCCCTCAACTGTACCCACTTTGATCACAAAAAAGGCACACAAATTGCAAGCAATTGTGAAATTTTCCATGCGTATGACAGCCTAAGAACCCAAGCCTATCCATCAATTTTAGGACTTGGTGGTTTTAGCAACAACTACGTGAATGCAATCCAATCAAGATTAACAACACTGACCGAGGCATTCAAGTAATAATATTTGCGGGTTATCAATATCAAACAAGCATAACAAACACTCAAAACTTTTGTTACCTGAAAAACTAAATTAGTAGGCAAAATTTAAAAGATAAAAGGTCCTAAAAAATAGACAACTAAATCCAAGATTAGCAGACAATATTAATGTCGTTCATAATTTATCAATACAACAAGTTACGATTGTTGTTGGTGATGTTTCATGTCATGAAAACGTCGTATAATAAGCTCATTACAATAAAAGCAAAACATCTCTCTCAATGTAAACAATTATACTATCACTCAACCATTGATCTCCCATTTATTAAGCACTGGTGTTTTCACAATATTCATGGCAAAAAATGCTCTATCTATTGAAGCGGTTGCAACCAGTAACTCGGTGTTTACCTCATTGAAGCAATCATTCAATTCTTTTAGTTGCATACCAAGGACTTGAAAATAGAAATCCATATGATAGTAATGGAAGTTTGAGAATCATGGAGCTTTACGCTTTGACTTTCTGATATCATTTCCTCACAAAACTTTTGTATATCATGAAACAAGTCATCAAAGTCACATCAGAAATTTGTTAAAAGTAGTGATGACAAGAAAAAGTATATAAATTTGAGTATTAAAATAACCTCCCTCTATATTGTTTTAACAACATTAAGGTAATTTTTAGTATTGAAGTCTTATTTTATGTTGTATTTTGTGGGTACAGTTTATCTAAAGTATTTCATTGAAGCATTTAATTACGTCTTTAAAGTATATCACGTCCAAAACAATATAATTAGGAACCAATTAAAAGATCCAGCCAAAAGAAAGAGGGACCAAGCCAAAAAACAAAGGGACCAAGTCAAACGGTAAAAAGATAGAAGGAAAAAAAAAGGAAAGAAAAAAATGGAGAAAAGAAAGAATAGAAAGATAGAACAAAACGTAATAAATCGCAACGTTTCATTTTTTTTATATTTTTTAGATAAAAGACGATATATTTCATTCAAAAGGCCAACCTAGGCTAAACAGTACAAAGAGTGGAAAGGTCCTCCTCAAGAAGATCACAGATAAACAAAGGAGGATCGACAAACCAAGTACAATTACCCCCGAATGGAGAGCAAACCTAGCAATTCCATAGGCGACAGAGTTGGCATGTTGGAAAACATGGGCAATAGAAACTTTAGCGATCATCTCCATCAAGATTTAGGCATCCTCTATGATTGTTCCAACAGTCGACAAATCCTTCGAAGAATCATTCAATGCGGAAACAATCTGAAGCGAATCACTCTCTAAAATAATGTTTTGGAAAATTCGATGACCAACTCGAAACCAACCATGACAACCATTGTTTCATTTAAAGGAATGGAAAGAAACGATGGTGTCTTGTCTAAGGGTTTTTTTTTTAACACAACTTTTTCTATTCTCTTTTTCTTCCTCGTGCAAGAGCTACCCTCTTCTGCAACAGGTAGCCTACTGACACCATGGCTCTTCATGTGGCCTTCCGATGATCGGAGGGGCGGATTCATTGCCCTTCATGTAAATTTTTGACGATCAGAGGGGCGGTCGCACCTCCTTGCGCTACTGTGGCTTCGCCACTGAATGTATCTATAGATTATATGTCTTCTTTCTTCAGAGAGTGCATGGTCTCTAGTCATTGATGTGAAAGACACTAAGGTAAGTATGTAGGTGCTCAATAAAGAATGAGTTCACTGAGCACGATCAAACATAAATTCTCATAATCATGTCATATAAGAACTCCTTGGTTGGGATAATGCAAAGTAGTCATCTGACCTGAGATACAATAGTTGACTTGTGGATACATCTTTGATCGTTTGACGATGCGTCATAACCGTAAGGTTTGTTCCATGCATTATTAAGGTCCTAGACTTATTCATAAACACATGTGAATGTACAACAAGATATCTATAACCTTCAACCATTGAAGAAGAATATTCTATGATATGATTCAAGAGTCTCTGGCCAGCACACGTAAATGTGATTTAAGACATGTTCCAAATCACAATCACATGAAACATATAGAAAAGATAATCACATTGGATGATAGACATGAATTAACTATTAACCAAACAGCATGATGAAGAATATTGATTTAGAGAATGACTGTATTGTATACTAAATATGTTTTCCGCCTCTTTTGGTTCACCTGGGTAGCTATACACTGCTAGGTGCCAATCATAGCTTGTAGAAGCTTTGAGGATTAGCAATTACTAATCTTGGCTAAAATAAGGTATTTTCAATTTATAATCAATTAGTAAGAGTTTTAATCGTCTACTGCCTTACTAATTAGAACCTAATAGATTATAAATTGTGTAAGGTACAATTAAATGGCTTAATTATTTATGATTATGATTAATTAAATGTTAATTAATGAAATGATTAAGTTCGAATTGGGCCTTTAGTTAGTTTTGGGCTTCATAGTTTAAGGGGCTATGAACTATCAAGCCTAACAAGTTAAATGGTGTAACGACTTAAAACTAAAAAGCCGAAAAGGCTCACTAAGCCTAGTGAGGCCGCCCATAAAGAGAGTGAGCTACAAGAAAGAGCTTAAGCCGACTAAGTCAGAAAAGATAGTTGGATTATGTTAATTTGAGAAAGTGAGCAATATTTGGGATAGAGTGGCGAAGAGGAAAACATGGCCATTCAGAAGCTATTGTTTGAGAAATGATCGATTTTAACAAGGAGAAGGGCAACACACAATTAGGATTTTGAAAATAATAGGAAAATCAAAACTACATATACGATGAAGAAATTTTAATTCTCGTTGATTGAAAGTGTTTAGCTGTGTACAATATAGATAATTACATTAAAAACTACATTAAGTAGGAATCTACAATTTGTAGGCTTCTACAACCATCCTTAAACCCGTGGGCTTCTCTAACATAAAACCTAGCCAATAAGCTAAAGTGTTGATATTCACAACTATGATTTTAAAAGTTTTAAGCCAATGTTGTGATAAAATAACTGTTTGAAAATGAATTCCACATTAATTGAATAAAAGACCTTACATGGTTTATAAGTAGTTGGCCCTCATATTAACAATTGGTTTATGGTGGAACCTCTACTTTCTTCATGGTATTAGAACTAAGTTGCTCCACGTGTGAAGTCCAACATTGATGGGATAAGAGACCTTACATGGTTTATAAGTCATTGGTCCTCATATTGACAATTGGTTTATGGTGGGACCTCTACTTTCTTCATGGTATTAGAGCCAAGTTGCCCCACGTGTGAAGTCCAACAGCTACATAAACTCTACGTCACTCCATTTGTATATCCACATGTTAGACTTGAAAATTCGCCACACGTGAAAGAGCGTGTTAAGAATCAATTCCACTGTCCTACATTGTTGAGAGAAGGGACGTTTGATCCATGAACTTGTAAATAATAATACCTCAACTTTTGCCACTTAGTATTACGGTCTAATGGTATTCCTCTTCACTTGTAAGTGAGAGGTGTTAGGTTTGATTCTCGCCAAATGCGAAATTGAACTATATTATTGCTAGCACATTGTGAGACTAAGTCAACCCCCTCTCCTTTAATGTAGATAATATCGTTTGTTTAAAAAATAAATAAATAAATAAAACCTCAACTTTCTTTGCTTACAATTCAAGATTCTATTCATTGATCAACTAGTGAGTTGTTAAGTAACTGAGTTGTTAATTTTAATTTTTATACAATTGCTATGTGTTTTCCCTCCCATATATGCTTTCCCTCATCTTCCATCTCTTTCTCGCCTTGGGCCCTAGCTATTATAATAATATTTAACTAAAACATAACAGATCACAGAACACGAAAACTGACCGTCCATTCAATAGTTTAAGGTTTCATCTGTTTTCTTTTTCAAGCTTTTAAAGCTATGGCCGAAATGATGATGGAATCTTGGGTTACTGGTTCATAACGGCACAAAGATTTAATTATTTGGAAAATTTAAAAGAAACTGCTTCTGCAGAGTTGCATTTTTTCTTTTTTTTTTCTTCTTTTTTTGGAAACAAGTTGCATTTTTTCTTTAGTCTAATTATACTTTGAAGTTTTGAGCTTTTGAAACCTAATAAGTGGCCGGGTGAGTGTGTTAGCAAAAGGTTTTTTTGGAATCAAGCTTTACACTGCAATAGAACTGCATGCATCCACGCGGTGGGCATATACGCCACTTTATGAGAGAAATTTTTCATTGTGATAGGAACATGGGTGGTACATTATGTGTTTTTATATAAATGGCAGTAAATTGTATTTTTTAAGTTATTAACTTTTTAGCACACATATTCCACCATTAATATAATAACTGCTAACCATATCACACAGAAGCCATTAACATAGAACACAAGAAGAAAGAGAGCTTGACAGAGAAGAGAAAGGACGAGAGAAGAGAAAGGACGAGAGAAGACTTTAGAGAGAGAAAAAAAATCTTCTTTTCTTTATTACTTTTTCTGCATACAATCTTCTTACAGAATCTTAGCTATATACTATCTTGATCTTATTATAGCTAGGATATCTCAACCATATCCTTATCCTTACAGTTAGGATATAACAACTTCCTACAATCTAGCCATTGTATTAATGACAGATGGCACAATCTAAATGATTCAGTTATATACTCTTACATCCCCCTCAAGCTCAGGTTGGGATGACCTAAGCATGAGTTTGGAGCAATGAGTAGTAAACAGTGGTGAACTGAGACCTTTAGTGAGTATATCAGCAAACTGTTATGAGGATGAAACAAACTGCACAAGGAGTTTCTTACTTGCCACTCTTTCGCGGACAAAATGAACATCCACTTCAATGTGTTTTGTCCGTTGATGTTGCACATGATTAAAGGATAGTGCAATGGCAAACATATTATCACATAACAAAACAGGAGTATACTCGAGTTTTATCTTCAAAAAAGTAAGAAGTTGCTACACCCAATCTAACTCTGTAGCAGTGGATGACAATGCCCTGTACTCTACCTCAGTTGAAGACCTAAACACAGTCTGCTGCTTCTTAGAAGACCAAGAAATAGGATTATTTCCAAGAAATACCACCAAGCCAATAGTTGACCTTCGATCATTAGGGTCCCCTGCCCAGTCAGCATCATTAAAAGCCTTTAGGATCAACTCTCAACTGCTGTAACTAATGCCATGATTTAGAGAACCTTTAAGATATTGTAATATTCTTTTAACTACAGTGAAGTGAGAGATCATTGGAACCCGCATGAACTGACTAACTTGATGAACCGAAAGGCAATGTCAGGCCTAGTAAATACAATATACAGCAAGGCCCAAATGATACTTCTGTATAGTGCTGGATTGTTAAAAGGTTGTCCATCATCCTTAAGAAGCCTATTGTAAGGCAAACAAGGAGTGGTTGCAAGTTTGGAATCCAATATTTCTGTTTTCTTCAACAAGTCTTGAATGTACTTCTCTTAAGATAGAAATAAACCAGAGGCAGTTCTAGTGATCTGAATACCCAAGAAAACGTGTAAAGGACCAAGATCCTTAAGCTCAAATTCTTTAGTTAACTGTGCAATAACTTGTTTAATTGTTGCAGCTGCACTTCCAGTGATGATTATATCATCAACATACAACAAAAGTATCACAATTTCAGCACCAACATACTTAACAAACAATGACGAGTCAGAATAAGTATTGCTGTAAATTTATCATTCCAAGCCCATGGAGTTTGTTTTAAACCATAAAGAGACTTGTGTAATTTGCACACTAAGTAAGGATATTTGGAATCTTTAAACCCGGGAGGTTGTGAAATGTACACCTCTTCATTTAAAATGCCATGAAGAAAGGCATTTTTAACATCAAGTTGTCTTAATGGCCAATTAACTGTCCAGCAAGAGCAAGAACCAATCGTACAGTGGTAGGCTTTACCACAGGACTAATTTCCCCATAATCCAATCCTTATTCCTAGCTAAACCCCTTTGCTACCAACCGAGCCTTATGTCTGGTAATGCTCCCATCAGCATTCCTTTTTACCTTAAACACTTATTTACACCCAACTAAATTCTTATTAGGTGGCAGATCAACCAAACTCCATGTATTCTGTGAATGCAAAGCTTCAATCTCCTCTTGCATTGCATTATACCAAACTGGAACTTTTAAAGCTGACTTATAAGTAGTTGGTTTAATTGTTGTTAAATCAACCTCAACTGCACTGTGAACAGAAACTAAGAAAACTCTTTTCTTTATGATCCCACTTTTAGACCGTGTCTGCATAGGATGTAGATTCATTGGTGGAATATCATGAACCACTTGCAAGGTCTCTGAGTTATATTCAGGTACCACAGAAGAATCTTGAGCAACAATGGATTGAGAAGCAGGTGAGTTTGTGGATTGTGGTATTGGTTGAAACATTGGTTAAGGTGAAGATTGTATATTAGGCTGAAAAGGGTGAGTATTAGATGATTGGGGTGATGGACAGGATGTTGAAGGGGTAACCAGGATATTATCAAGATTATGAAGCACAGAAGAATAGCTAACAGTAGATTGAGATGGTTATGGCACAGAAATCTTAGGTTTAAAAACCATTGTGGCATATGGAAATCTATTTCATTAAAAATAACATGCCTGGATATATAGATTTTCTAATGACTAGGATCATAGCAAATGTACCCCTTATAGTTCAAGGCATATCCAAAAAATATACACTTAGTAGACTTAGGTTGGAACTTGTTGCTATTATAAGGTTTTAACAATGGGAAACAAGAACAACCAAAGACTCGAAGATGATGAATGTTAACCATATCACACAGAAGCCATTAACATAGAACACAAGAAGAAAGAGAGCTTGAGAGAGAAGAGAAAGGATGAGATAAGACTTTAGAGAGAGAAAGAAATTTTCTTTTCTTTATTACTTTTTCTGCTTACAATCTTCTTACAGAATCTTAGCTATATACTATCTTGATCTTATTACAGATAGGATATCCTAACCATATCCTTATCCTTACAGTTAGGATATAACAACTTCCTACAATCTAGCCACTGTATTAATGACAGATGACACAATCTAAATGATTCAGTTATATACTATTACAATAACATGTGGTATACCATTCTATATTCCAATCACATTGAAAATATCTTCCACTTCATGGAGCTTATCTGATCACAGAAGTCAAAGAAAATTCTTTTTACTAAATTGTATTGAACGCCTGAGATTTGACAATATTCTTGGTTTCTAAGCTAAAGATGAAGAAAAATAATAAATAACTTAGTTCTTTGAAATTAAAAAAATAAGTTTTAAGGAGATAGTGGAGAAAGCTGACCTGACTTTCGGAGTTTTTTTCTTCAGAAAAAAGTTAATGGAGAAAGCAAAATGTTTAAGGGATTTTTCACAATATATCGGTGTGGAATGTTCCACAATATTTTGAGCTAGAAATTTTCTGGGCTGCAATTCTAGGGTGCAACATTTTTTATAGAGAGTGATTCAAGAATTTAGAGAATTGGATGATTTAGTACTGACATATTTATAAAAGTGAGTAATTTATAGTACAAATAAAATTACTCGATTTACAAAAAGTTATAAAAAAAATATAACGAGAATAAGCAATTGTAACCTAACTCTAAGAGGTAACGGAATTCTTAATGGATTCATCTAGCTAGTGAACACACTAATTGATGTAGGAATTGATATAATTCTAGGGTTTTCATGAATATTAATCTGATTGTTTATTCTTCTCACATAGAGGAATATATATATACTTATACAATCTCCTACAAATTAGGAAATAAGTATCCTAAATATCCTAGGATACCAATTACATAATCTCATTCCCAAAAATCCCTACATTCCTTATTCCCCAAAGACTGACTCGAGGCAACACTCCCCCTCAAGTTGGTGCGTAGATATCACCTAGGCCCAACTTGTTAAGTGAGTCCTGAAACATCCTTGATGACACGACATGGGTCAATACATCTGCCAACTGATCTTCAGATCTCACGTACGGAATATCAATCAACCTAACATCCAACTTCTCTTTGATAAAATGTTTATGCACCTCAACATGCTTCGTACGATCATGTTGAACTGGATTGTTAGCTATTTCTCTTGCAGCTTGATTATCACAATACAGCAACATAACTCCATGTGGTTTGAACCCAATCTCGGTCAGGAGGATTTTTAGCCACAACAATTCACAAATCTCATGTGTCATACCACGGTATTCGGCCTCTGCAGTGGATCTAGCTACCACATTCTGTTTCTTGCTCCTCCAAGTCACAAGATTACCTCCAACAAATGTAAAGTACCCTGATGTAGAGCGTCTATCAGTAATGTTTCCAGCCCAATCAGCATAGGTGCACCTCTTTACCTCCAAATGCCCATGTTTCCTGAAAATCAGCCTTTTTCCAGGTGCACCTTTTAAATAAATCAAAATTCGCATCATTGCAGCCATGTGATCTTCACTAGGGAAGTGCATGAATTGGCTTACCACATTTACCGCATATGCAATATCTGGCCTCGTGAGAGACAAGTAAATCAACCTTCCTACTAGCCTCTGGTATTTTTCCTTGTTTGCCAGGACTTGGTCAGGATAAATTGCTAGATGATGATTCTGAACTATAGGTGTTTCTGCTGGTTTACATGCCAACATCTCTATCTCATACAAGAGATATAGAACATACTTTCGCTGTGAGAAGTAAATACCCTCATGGGAACGAGCAACTTCAATTCCCAAGAAGTACTTCAAGCCTTCTAAGTCTTTCATCTCAAACTCCAAAGAGAGATACCTCTGTAGTCTTTCCATCTCTTCGGTATCATCACCAGTAACTACCATATCATCAACATAAATTATTAACAAGGTGACCTTACCTTCTCTACGTTTGATAAACAAAGTGTGATCCGTTTTTCCCTGTCGGTAACCATATTTCTTCATTGCCTCAATGAATCTCTCAAACCATGCTCTAGGTGACTGTTTGAGTCCATAAAGGGCTTTTCGCAATCTACACACTTTGCCCACTCTGTTCGGCACTTCATACCCAGATGGAAGCTCCATGTAAACTTCTTCTTCTAGGTCTCCATGTAGAAAAGCATTTTTTACGTCAAATTGCTTCAATGGCCAATCAAAGTTAGCAGCTAATGATAAAAGAACTCGAATAGTGTTCATTTTTGCTACCGCGGCAAATGTTTCTTGATAATCTACTTTGAAAGTCTGTGTGTATCCTTTAGCAACCAACCTTGCCTTGTATCTATCAATGGTTCCATCTGCTTTGTGTTTGATGGTGAACACCCATTTACACCCCACTGGTCTCTTCCCTTGTGGTAGTGACTCCACGCTCCAAGTCTTATTTTTCTGTAGAACCTCCATTTCAACCTCCATTGCTTTTGTCCATTGAGGATCTTGCAAAGCTTTTTCCACTTTTGTTGGGATTTTGATTCCATCCATTGTATTCACCATGGCTTGGTAACTAGGGGACAATCAATGAGTAGATACATACTTTACAATAACATATCTAACTTTTCCATCAGGGGAATACCTGTCAGGTGGTTTCCCACGATTTTGTCTAGATGGCAACACATATGTACTTTCAATATTAGTCAAATTACGAGCTCCATCAAGTTAGGGTAAACTTACCTCATGGATATCCTCGGGCACATGGATGGGTACATCTAGAGGAGGGTTATTTCTTGAAGTGCTTTGGTTGTCAGAGTCTTGAAACAATGATCGGAGCTCGTTGCTGCCTTGACTATGTGCATTGGACTATACATTGGGATGTACCATTCCCTCAGGCCCATTCTCGGACTGGATGACACTTGCAGCCTCAAGGGTTTCCAAACTAGCCAAGCCCAGATTGGGCTCATGAGTTTCCAAACTAGCCAAGCCTAGTTGGGCTCACTTACACTGTTGGGCTCAGATTCACGGACTGGGAAGGATGGTAGCTATCGGCCCTGCTGACAGATGCTGTCACCGTGGTAGGTGACACACTATTGGGTTTCACGATGGACCTATTCCTGCCCAGTAAGAAGATCAAACCAACTGTAATCTTCATGTGTATTTATCTCCCCCTGAAGGTTAGAGTTGGTGTAATTAGTGACAAAGAACATCTCATGCTCGGAAAACGTAACATCCATAGTGACATATGTATGCTTGGTCGGTGGGTGGTAACATTGGTACCCTTTCTGCTGACCATTAAAACCCAAAAAAAAAACATCGAACTACACACAGATCCAACTTACTGCGTTGATTTTTGTGGAGGTGTACATAAGCCACACAAATACGTGGTGACAATTGAAGAGAAGATGGTAACATTACATGGTCAGCAAAAACCTCCATAGGATTTCGAAAATCATGTACTCTAGTAGGCATTTGGTTCATTAGATAAACTGAATATCTGATGGCATCTGCCTAATAAGAGTGAGGGGCATGAGCCCCAATGAGAAGTGCTAGAGTGGTATACAAAATATGTCTATTTTTGCATTCCGCAACCCCATTTTGTTGTGGTGTTTGTGGGCAAGTAGTCTCATGAAGAATGCCATGCTCCTAGAAAAATTGAGAGAGTTCTGTACTGAGGTATTCGCCACTGTTATCGAACCGGAGAACCTTAACGGGAAGAGAGTATTGATTTTCAACCATGTGATAAAATTGTTGAAAAATTTTCCCAACCTCACTTTTATGTGTCATAGTGTAAAGCCATGTCATTATGGTGCAATCATCTACAAAGATAATAAACCAACGAACTCCGTGAATGGTAGCAACTGGAGAGGGCCCCCACACATCAAAATGAACTAACTCAAATGACACTGTTCTTTTATTTAAACTTAAATAATAAGAAGTACGATGGATTTTTTCCATAATGCAATCATTACACTTAAAATCAGAGTCTGAAATGCCACTAAATAACGACAGAAGTAATTTTTTCAAATAACCAAAAAATGCATGCCCCAATCGACGATGCCATAACCAGATTGTCTTATTTTTGTTCGACTGACTGCTACGCACTTGATTCACTTTGCTTGCTGACACATCATCCACATAGTATAACCCTCTCCTCTTAGTACCACGCCCAATTATCGCCTGAGTCTGGATATCTTGAAGGAAGCAAAAAGTGGGAAACATTAACGCAACATAATCTAATTCCTCAGTGATTTGACCAATAGAAAGTAGATGATTAGACAATGACGGAACAAGTAGTGCATTGTGAATGGACAAAGATGGAGTAAGAGAAATAGAACCAGCTCCCGTTACAGGAGCAACATCACCATTGGCTGTGATAACATCCTTTTTAGATGGTGGAGTCATGTGATAAAATAATGATGCATCGTAAGTCATATAATCTGTAGCTCCAGAATCAATTATCTAACCAGTATCTCTTCTGGTGGACGATATCAAAACAATACCGATTTTACCTGAGTCTTCCGAGTTATCATTCATTGAAATTTGATTGATAAGAGATAGTAATGGGCTGGTTTCATTCACATTGGACGCTGCCTCCAAAGCTTGCCTCGCTGACTGGGCTTCTACCGTGACTTGGTGGGACAGATTGGGCCTTGGCTGGCTCGCTGCAACAGCCACAATGCCTCTGCCACTATAGTTTTTTCTGGTTGAGCTTTGGGTCTAACGTGACCTCCTCTATTCAGTGCTGCTCCTAATCCAGTAGCTGCAACTTTCGCTTGCCCCGAGGTGCTCAACCGAAACCCAAATGGAATGGCGTTGATGTTGGTAGACTCGCCTGGGTTGGACATGGTGTGCACGGGAATCAATTCTTCCTGCAACAATGTTCTGGGGATAGATTGGGTTAGATTTTTCGCAGCTTTAATGTTTACAAAGGTTACAGTTTGATTTTTTCTATTTCTAACACAGTCTAAGGTTCAGACTATGAGAGAGTTTGCTAGGAATTTGTTGACTGTCAAAGGCAGGACGAACCTGCTCTTGATACCATGATAGAATTCTAGGGTTTTCATGAATATTAATCTGATTGTTTATTCTTCTCACATAGAGGAATATATATATGCTTATACAATCTCCTACAAATTAGGAAATAAGTATCCTAAATATCCTAGGATACCAATTACATAATCTCATTCCCAAAATATCCCTACACTCCTTATTCCCCAAAGACTGATTCACGGCAACAAGAATAATCAGTTTTACTTTTGTAATCAAAGATGCAACTGTCAATTAACGTGATCTAATAAATGTAAGCAGCAAGAGACTTGATGAATTAACGCTTTACATATAAGTAGTAGAGAGACTTAATTAGTTTGTGCTGGATTCACGTACTATATATATATATATATATATATATATATATATATATATATATTATAATGTAATGACTATTGAAATATCCCACATTTGCAGAATGAGGGAGGAAAAAAAGTTTAAATATTTTAACCTCACTCCAACTAGTATTGAGGTCTTTTGTGATAAAATCTCACACTTATCAGACTATGCAGGTGATAATAACAAGGTGTGGAATGTCAGTGTTGTTGGAAGTGAGTCTTCAGCGGGTATAATTTGAAAATGACTAAATTGAACATTGATAGACAATGTGGGGTAATGTGAATAACTTTGTGAAATGGTGGGACTGAAATTCTGTTGGAGATAGAGAGTATGAGAGAATAAAGAGAGCTGATTTTGTTGGAGGTTAAATTAATTAAATGTTAAACAAAGCTCAGTGATGTGTAAAGTAGGCGCGCATTATTCTTAATCATGGGTTGAGATAGACTGGAATCCCTCACTAGGTTGGAATCCATGCGAGGGTATATAAGGCACTAAGCTCGTCAGTTCTAAGTTACGAAAGAGGAGGATTGCAACAACCTCGAAGCTAGTTTAAACTAGTGGGAGGTTGTCTGCAGAGGAAATTAAAACAGCCACCAAATTTCTAAACCAGTTAAAACTTATATCGATTGATCAATCAGATGATATCGCTTGCAGAAAATTAATAATAATAATGTAAAGGAGCTAGAGACCTTTTTCAGCATCACACAACGCAGATAGCTTCTTAGCCTTCTTCATGAGTTTTCATTTTTCCTCTCATGGAAAGCTCTTTGAACTAGCCATGGAAACACAATGGAAAGCTCCTTAGCTGTCTGCTGTGTGATGCTGAGATTGGAGTCTTCATTTTCTCCTCCCATGGAAAGCTCTTTGAACTAGCCACCCAAAAGATCTCTAGCTCCCTCTACTTATTTCTGTATAATAATAATAATAATAATAATAATAATAATAATAATAATAATAATAATAATCATCTATAGTTTCTTTACCATTGTTTCAGATACCATATAATTAAGTAGTGTGCATGAACTCTTACAAAAAATTAATAGATTTTTTTTTAGTACAATAGAAAGAAAATTTACAATCAGTAGACCTAAGTGTTATATAATTATGGCTAAAGTGCCGATTTAGTCCTTGAATTATCATCTCAATGAAAATTAGGTCCCTAAATTATTTTTTCGGTAAAATAAGTCCCTAAATTCATTAGAAATTGCTAATTTCATCCCTACTATTATATTCAAAGCTATTTTATCCAATTTTTCATCAACTTAAGTCACTTGACACACTTTAGAGCGTAATACCATCATTTTCTCGTCTATAAGTGCTTAACATTTCATATGGGTTGCGAATTTAATGTCTAATTTACCCTCAAAAGTTAACTTACACTATTTCTTTATAAAAAACTACCAATTTCTCCTCCAAAGTTAACTCCATACACTATTTCTTTATGAAAAACTACTAATCTACCCTCCAATGTGTATCACATGCAAGTAACATGACTTAAATTGACCGAAAATTGAATATAGTAGCTTCGAATATAACATTAGGGATGTAATTGGCAGATTTTTATAATTCAGGGACTATTTTTTTTGAAAAAATAGTTTAGGGACCTAATTTTCACTAAGGTGATAATTCAGGGACTAAATTGACAGTTTACCCTATAATTATTAACTCTTTGAATAGTCTTAATTTAAAGAAATATAGCTTTTAGATTAATTCTGATTGAACTTGCTATGATATATATATATATATATATATATATATATATATATATATATATATATATATATATGTCACATCCCGACCTGGGGCGGACCATTTTCCAGGCCTGCTCCACCACCGTAGCACGATATTGTCCGCTTTGGGCTTATCATTCCCTTACGGTTTTGTTTTTGGGAACTCACGAGCAACTTCCCAGTGGGTCACTCATCCTGGGAGTGCTCTGGCCCCCTTCTCGCTTAACTTCGGAGTTCCTACGGAACCCAAAGCTAGTGAGCTCCCAAAAGGCCTCGTGCTAGGTAGGGATGAGAATATACATTTAAAGATCAATCCTCTGGGCGATGTGGGATGTTACAATCCACCCCCCTTAGGGGCCCGACGTCCTCGTCGGCATACTTCCGCCCGGGGATTGGCTTTGATAGCAATTGTCAGTTTGGTATCAGAGCATAGGTTTGGCAGTCTTGCATATCTTAGGAGTATTCTAATTGTCTTGGTGTTTCTGTCGGAACTATGCCGCCTCGTAGGGAGCCACGTCGTTCAGCCGAACCTAGTTTCCCTGACATAGCTCAGTTAGGGGAAGCTATAGCGAGTGCTATTCAGTCAGTTATTCGCCCGCCTAAGCGGACCCCTCTGGAGTCGGTTCATAATTTGAAGATAACTACTTTTGTGGGGAATGAAGGCCCCGAGGGTTCAGAGAAGTGGTTGATGCATATTGAGAAGACTTCAGGCTGATGCAGAGTCAGGGGAGTCTATCTCCGGACAGATGGGTGGAGACGACTTCATGGTTTTTGGGAAAGGAACCAACTTCATGGTGGGGACAGTTAGCTGATGAGTTACCCCATGAAGAATCTCGAGATTGGGAGGTGTTTAAGCAGTTGTTCTATAAGAGATTCATTCCTCATGCTTACCTTGATCGTAAGAAACAGGAATTCACTGGTTTGAGGCAGAAGAAGCTGTCAGCTAACGAGTACTACAGGAAGTTTACTGATCTATCTCGTTATCATCAGGAAGTTGCTGCTGATCCGGTTGAGATGCTACGTCGTTTTAAGTTGGGCATTAAGAAGAAATGGCGTACCATTGCGACTGCGATTCCCTGTGCCATTTATCATGAGTTTTATGAAGCTTTACTGCAGATTGAGGATTTTGATAATTTGCCCAGTGACAGTGAAGAGGAAGAGAAGAATGGGAATCAGAATAAGGATAAGGGCAAAGGTCATTTCTCGCAGGGACCTCGCCAGACTTAGAGCCTTAAGCGTAGTGAGACTAGTTCTAGTTCTTCTAGTGGAGGTTTCAGTTCCACAGGTCAGAGAGGAGGTGGTAGGTTCTTCAGGGATTCCAAAGCCCAGAGACAGGGGAATTTTGGCAGAGGAAACGCACCTTGGTGCCGTAGGTGCAGTAGTCGACATTTGGGGGAATGTCGGAGAGGTAGCACTGGTTGTTATACTTGTGGTCAGGAAGGACATCTGGATAAGTTTTGTCCTCAAGGTTAGCAAAGACCTCAGCAGCCTCCTTTACCACCGCCAGCTCCAGCTCAGCAGTTCTCAGGACATGGTGGTTATACTCAGATGGGCCGTGGTGGTGCATACCACTATCAGGGAGATTCTGTTCCTTATGCTTCAGGACAGTACCAGTACCCCTAGGATCCCTATCAGGATGGCAGTTATGGTCAGTATTGTGGAGGATATATGCCTCCACAACAGTACTCTGGAGGATATATGCCTCAGCAGCAGTATTCAGCAGATGGATCCCAATGGCATTCTGGAAGACAGTCTCAGCAGATTGATGCTACTTCCAGTGGAGTTAGGTCTTCGAGACAGCATGGTCAGTTAGGACAGGGGCGTAATCCTCAGGGGCGAGGAGTTCAAGCTAGCAGAGGCAGAGGAAGACAGCAGAACCAGGGACGTATCAACAACCTTTCACTGCAGAATGCTCAGAATAATCCGGATTTGGTCATGGGTACGTTAAATATTCTTGGTCATTATGCTAAAGTGTTGATTGACTGTGGTGCTACTCATTCAGTGATTTCTCATACGTTTGCTCAATTGACACAACCTCAACCTTCACCTCTTGGGTATGAGTTAGAGTTTGCTATGCCCAGAGGAGAGAAGTGTTATGTAGACTATGTGTATCCAGGTTGTCCCGTAATAATGGAGAATGTGGTTATGATTGCTAACCTCACTCCGCTAGATATTGTGGATTTTGACGTCATCTTAGGCACAGATTGGTTGCATTGCAATCATGCTAAAATTGATTGTTACAAGAAATCAGTGACTTTTCATCGTCCTGGATTACCTGAAGTTACATTCGTGGGTGAGCCTAGTGGTTTGAGGCATGGTATCATTTCGGCCGTGAGAGCCAAAAAGTTACTAAAGAAAGGTTGTCAAGGGTACTTGGCTCATGTGGTACTTAATGATGATGCTTCGGTTAGCGTGGAGAATGTCAAGGTGGTTAGACATTTTTATGACGTTTTCCCTGATGATTTACCTGGATTGCCGTCAGATCGTGATGTGGAGTTCGCCATTGATTTACTTCCAGGTACTAATCCTATTTCTTTGACTCCTTATCGTATGACTCATGCCGAGCTAAGAGAGTTGAAGATTCAACTACAAGAGTTAGTTGATAAAGGTTTCATCCAGCCTAGTACTTCACCTTGGGGAGCTCCAGTTTTGTTTGTGAGGAAGAAAGATGGTACTTTGAGGCTTTGTATCGATTACAGGCAATTGAATCGAATGACGATTAAAAACCGTTATCCTTTGCCTCGTATTGACGACCTTTTTGATCAACTCAGAGGTGCCTGCGTATTTTCTAAGATTGATCTAAGGTCTGGTTATTATCAGTTGAAGATCAAGAACGATGATGTTCCTAAAACTGCTTTCAGGACTCGTTATGGTCATTATGAGTTTCTTGTGATGCCATTTGGATTGACGAATGCACCCGTAGCTATCATGGAGTTCTTGTGAGTATTGTTTCAAATCGAGATCCGAGATTTACTTCTAAGTTTTGGATAGCGTTCCAAGAAACTTTGGGTTCGAGATTGTTGTATAGTACGGCATATCATCCTCAGACAGATGGACAATCTGAAAGGACGATTCAGACTTTGGAGGATATGCTAAGATCTTCGGTGTTGCAGTTTGGTGACACTTGACATAAGCGGTTGGATTTGATGGAATTTGCCTATAACAACAGTTTTCACTCGAGTATTGGTATGACGCCATTCGAGGCATTGTATGGCAAGCCTTGTCGTACACCTTTATGTTGGTCAGAGGTTGGTGAATGAGTTTTAGTGGGCCCTGAGTTAGTGGAGGAGACTACTCAGAATGTTCAGGTTATTAAGTCTAATATGAAAGAGGCCCAAGATCGCCAAAAGAGTTTGGCAGATAAACATGCCACTGATAGAGTGTACAAGGTCGGTGATTGGGTACTTTTGAAGTTATCGCCTTGGAAAGGTGTTGTTCGATTTGGAAAGAAAGGAAAGTTGAGTCCTAGGTACATCGGGCTGTACCAAATCACCGAGCGAGTTGGTGAAGTTGTCTATAGACTTGAGTTGCCGTCAGAGCTATCTAAGGTACATAATGTGTTTGTAGGGAGAATTTCATGTGTCGATGCTTCGACATTATGTCTCAGATCCTTCACATGTGATACCTCATCAACCCTTGGAGATTAGTTTAGATTTGACTTATGATGAGGAGCCAGTGACTATATTGGATTGGAAAGAAAAGGTTTTGAGGAATAAGACGGTGCAATTGGTTAAAGTTTTGTGGATGAACCATTCAGTGGAAGAAGCTACTTGGGAGACGAAGGATCGGATGAGAGAGATGTACCCGAGGTTGTTTTATGAGTACTAGTGGATGGTTTTGGTTATGTAAATTTCGGGGACGAAATTTTTATAAGGTGGGTAGATTGTAACAGCTCGTCCCGACATTTACGTCACTAGGGACGTGAAAGGATGAAAATACCCTTACGGGGATTTATTGACATGTGTGGATGTATGTGTGTGAAAATGGTCAAGTGGTGCACTACCCTAATTAATTGGAACCAATCAAATTATTGGTCCTTGAATTTGATTGGTGACTGAGAGCACACCTCACACACTCACTCTCTCTTTTTACTCGTAACTCTCTCTCTCTAACTCGACTTTCTCTCTCTCTCTCTCTCTTCCCTCACGTACGGACCACGCCCAAAGACACCAAATCTTCACGGATCGACTCAGAAAAGGGTTCCATTGTGTTCCTGAGGTCCATACGAACTCGTCGACACCAGTTTCAGGTAAGAACTCGTACGATTTCACGTCGAAAACCCTAGGTCCGTTTTGAGCACTATTCATCAACTTTTTATTGGCTTTGTTTTAGGACAATCCAAGCTAACAGGGAGTTTGTGAGACCCTCACGAACCTCGGAGTGTATCGTTGGCTCGAGTTAGACGTCGGAAAACCCCGATTCGAAAGTGGTCGATTTTTGAGATTTTGCTCTGTCGTGATTCGAAGGTTTTTCGAGGTTTTTGAAGGTATAGCCCTCTTCCTCTCTTAATTTAGAGCACGTAGGAAGAAAAATGAGTTGAAATGGTGAAGAAATGGTCGAGATATGGCGAGTTGCAGGTTTCCGACGACCGGTGGCCGGCGCTGACGACCCAAGGTTGAAGACGACATGCGCCGGCCCGTGCCATGTGTATGGGGGCGCGTTTCACAGTGCCCTGTTAGGCGCGTAGGGGCGTGTGAGCTACAGTAAAATTATTTTAAAAATATCACGACGCTCGTGACGTCGTGTAGGTCTCGTTGGTATATTCATATGCCAAAATTGAGCTACGTATGAGAAGTTATTAGTAATTGTCGTTTATGTGCATTAATTAACGTTATTTCAGTTACTTTTCATATAGGCGAGACCTATCCAGAGGACGAGTGTAGCCAGGCTAGGCACGGAGGTTACGACCTGTCTACATACCAGTGAGTGGGCAGTTCTTTTCCGTATATACCTATATAAATGAGTTTTGCCCAGAAAATCAGTTTAAATGAAAAATGATATGAAATGCGATATGAAATGCCATGCAAAGTATCTATTTATTTAATTATGCATTATTGATTGTTTATATTAATGTCGGTGCTGAGGACGCACAGGTAAGTGGCAGGTAAGCTTATATGCTAGTTATTGTGAACGAATGATGAAATGTGATGTGATGTGATATGATTAGAGCTCATAAACCTGCACACTGATATTAGTGCTCACGCCCAGAGAGGGGCTCAGTCTTTCACGTGTTGTTCATCTCCCGCACCGCATGCTCGCCTTGGATCCAAGTTAGGTGCTCAGTCCTGTCGAATAGGCCACTATAGGTGGGTTCGACTCGTAGGTAACCCGCGATTTATCACTCAGTCTTCACGTGATTGTAGCACTACAACATATTAGTTTATTATCAGTGATATTGTGCAGACCACTAGAGGTGGTATTGATGTGTGTGCAGGGTATATATATGATTTGATTATGATGATTATGAGTTACATGATTTGATGAGTTGATATGAGCTATATACAGCCGAGGGCTGAGATGATATTTGAGTATTCAATCACATTCACAGAGTTGCTTTGGCATTCAGTTGATACTTTGGCATGGCATATGCATACTTTAATACATGCATATTTTCCAGCGGGTTTTGAGAAATATATATATATATATATATATATGAGTATATACTTTATTTCTGGGAAATTATATAGGTTTTACGGCGAGGGGTTATAACTTTTGAAAGGAAAGGTTTTGAAAAGAGTTGTTGCTGACCCACTCAGTTTTATGTTTTTCGCCCTTCCAGGTATTAGGTAGCGTTCGTTGGTGGTATACGAGGAGCTCATCGGGCGTTCTGACAGAATTCCATTTATGTAGGACCACCTTCGGGTGTTATTTCTATTCAGTACTTCTGCTTGACTGCACGTAGACTATTATGCTCTGTATTATTGAAATTCACACTTCTTGTATACTAGTATTGCTAGTGTTTCGGTTTTAATTGGTTCGTATCCTTGAATTGATCCTGCTTCCGCACAATTCACATGGCTTACGTCATGTTCACGTGACGGCCAGCACGCCCTACCTTCGGGACGGGGTGTGTCATATATATATATATATATATATATATATATTATGGTAGAAGCACGGGATAAGTCGATTTTATACTATACATTATTCCCTATTCTTGGTATATTTTGGTTATTATTTTGGTGAGATTTTGATGCTTTGCTATGTGTTTTTAATGTAGGACATGCAAACTTGTTTGGAGCATAAAGTAATCAAACGGTGGAATTTTTGAGTGATTTCAATTGGAGTGGGTTCGTGAATCTGTCAAGAAGGTTGTATCAAAATTTCATAATTTTATACTGAAGCATCTATTCGTGATGAATTAATTTATGCCCAGCGCTCGATGCTGGCAGATTGGGCTGCAGAGCTTATTTGCTACTTTTGGGCTGGAAGATGATGGGTTTTGAACTTGGGCTCTTCTTGGAACTTGAAGAGGAGGTCCTAATATTTAATTCGAGTTGTTTTGAGCCTGTTTTGAAGTCATGAAGGTCTAGAAATGTAGCTATCTTTTTTATAGGCAGATTTCCTAGTCAAAATAGGAATGTAATTTCTAGTTATCCTTTTGTTATGTTATTTCCTAGTTTTTAGAAAACCTTTTTCTATGAGGGTTTTAATTGGGAGTAGTATAAATAAGGTTTTTTAGCCATTAGGGTTTTCTACGCGACATTGAGAAAACTTAGCAAAGCTTGGAGAATTTCAGACTTTTTACATACAAGGTGTTTTTTATTTTTTTTTTCTAGTTAATGATATTTTCTTTGATTTTTATTATGAGTATGCGTAACTAAATCTCTTTGCTAGGGTTAGGCCATGAACCTTAGCATGAATATGTGATTTTATGAATTTGCTTATGAATGGATGCATGCTTGCTTTGAATTATTAGTCACCATGGTTAAAACTATCTATATATTTTAGGAGCTTTAATGAAAAGGGCTTAGACCAAGATTATTTTAATAAAAAACCACCCTATAGTTTTCTTTAACCAAAAGTCCCTCAAAATTAACCATAAAGATAGAGGCCTCCAATTCTACATGGGTTGAATTACAGAGCCCAACAAAAACAAAAATAAGTTTCCAAAATTACCCCAACAAGGAGGCGCAGGTCTGAAACGTGTTTGTTCTCATGAAGGAGAAAACTCACGTCAGCTCCAAGCAGAGCGTCGATCATCGTTTTGTTTTTTGGGTTTTTCTTCCTTCATTCTTGGTGCATATATCAGTTTTTGAATTTTCTTGTCCAAATTAGATTCAGATTTGGAGAATAACTAGACTTTGAGAAGAAAAAAATCCCAAATTATTGAATCCAATCTCCAAAAGTATAATTAAAAAGAAACGAACAGGAAAAGAGCTGTGCAATTGAATCAAGAAGGAGGACACTCAAACTAAATCAATTTTCCATGGAACTGGAAAAAACCAAAAATTTCAATTCCTTGCACCCATTTCTCCATAAACCTAGAAAGAAAAATATATCTCTACCTGTGATAGAACCACCTTCCCCAATTACAAAATCTGGAAAAGAAAAAGAAAATATAAAAAGCAGACGAGAAAGAGAGAGAAAATTGACTTCAACCATGGCGTTCAACTTTCATAACACTGTTAATGTTAAACATTTCTAGGAAATAGTATGATTTTTTTGCCACTTTTTTAGAAAACAATGCGACTCGTTATGTTTTGAATATGTAACTGTCTCTGCAAAAACTAACACTGTCTCTGAAAAAACTAATATTGTCTATGGAAAAACTAACACTGTCTTTGAAAAAACCTAACACTGTCTCTGGAAAACTAACATTATCTTTGGAAAAATTAACAGTCTCTGTAAAAACTAACACTGTCTCTGGAAAAATTAACACTATCTTTGGAAAAACTAACATTGTCTCTGGAAAAACTAACACTATCTTTGGAAAAACTAACACTGTCTCTAGAAACAGTGACTTAGATTCCAGAAACAATGTTACTTAAAATCACTGTTCTAAAAATCCCCGCCTAGCGCCGCCTAGGCCCTGCCTAGGTGCTGGGCGGCTGGCCACTGCCCCGATTAATGCTAAGGCCGCCTAGAACTGCTGAGGCACCGCCTAGGCACCCGCCTAAACACTCGCCTAGGTCGCAACTCACTTAGACAGAAAATAGATAACTTTCATTTTGCATTTTGTTTTTTTCCAATAAATTGTAAGAAACTTATTGCATACTTAAATGAACACACATTATATCTTTATTTCACATGTTTTCATTATGTTCCAATACTTCATAATATATATGCATTCTATTTTGTAGTTTATGATGAAATTATATATATTTCAAGTATAAGCAAACATTTATTTACACGAAATATGATTGATTTACTTAAATCCGCCTAATCCGCCTAGGCCCCGCCTAGGCGCTAGGCCCTAGCCTGCCACCCAACTAGCGCCTAGCGATTTTTAGAACCTTGCTTAAAATCCAGAAACAGTTTATTTTTACAATCCGGAAACAGTGACCCGTCGTTATTATTGAATAGCATGCAGATCTCAAATTTATTTTATGGAGAAACAAACGATTAACTCCACTGACGAAGAAAAATTGAAAAACATTACCTCAAATAGACTATGAATAATAACGACGATCACATTTCAACGAAATAATACAAAATATAAATTAAATAGCATGAAGATCTATATTTTTGTTTCAAAGAAAAAGAAGAAGGTCTGCAAAACAACGATGAACTCCATTAACGACGAAAATATGAAACTTAATCTAAAAAAGTTAGGTGTAAAATCGACAAATCATAATTTATTATAGTTGGGCTATTTTTAGTTGGACTGCTTTAATATGAGCCTTGTACTAATCACTAAACAAAACTTATAACATGGTTTTTTTTATTAAAATTAAAACTTTTCAAGTCATTTTCATTAGTTTTCCTTATATTTTAATGATTGATCACCATTAGAATTTTAATTGGGAGTAGTATAAATAAGGCTTTTTAGCCATTAGGGTTTTCTACGCGAGATTGAGAAAACTTAGCAAAGCTTGGAGAATTTCAGGCTTTTTACCTACAATGTGTTTTTTATCTTTTTTTTTTTCCAGTTAATGATATTTTCTTTGATTTTTATTATGAGTATACGTAACTAAATCTTTTTGCTAGGGTTAGGCCATGAACCTTAGCATGAATATGTGATTCTATGAATTTGCTTATGAATGGATGCATGCTTGCTTTGAATTATTAGTCACCATGATTAAAACTATCTATGTATTTTAATGATTGATCACCATTAGGATATTTAGACAAGTAATTTGATGCAATTTTTGTGGGAACATCACCCTGAAATTGAAGAGGGCTTCTTGTGATTAGTAATTATAAGTTCACTTAAGGCGAACATCACGCTTTTAAGGGTTGCATGGTTTTTAAAAGGGTTTTCACAAAACTTAATGAGTCTTGCATGTTTATATTTGATCTGAACATTACAGACTAGTTGCATGTTAGATATACGTTTTCGCTTGAACATCACAAGGAAAACCTAACCTTCAAAGCCTGTATGTGGAAATTCATAAGTAATGGATAGAGTTGCATAGTATTGTAATGGTGACGGTTAAACCCTAGATTTTCTCTAAATTGTTAATTTTAAAAAAAAAGTTTTTCTTCTTTGTTGCCATTATTTCCAAACTTTCAGATTTCTTTTATTGTTAATTTAATCTTTTTAAATTTAAAAATCTCAAATCTTTGATAAAAATCTGTTTTAGTAATTAATTAAGAGTTGATTTAATTACAAATTAGTCAAACAATCTTTGGAGACTACGACCTTGCATGAGCAATTATACTACAATTACCTTGTATTCTTGCAAGTATTTTCAGTGAATTTAACCCTATTCGCGCAGGTACTAAAAAATCCTATCAGCATGCAAGGGCTGATTGAGAGGTACATGAAGATGAACCATGTCTCAGGCTGAACAAACCATGGAAACACAAACTCTGGTACAATTTAGCTACTGTTTAATTTGTCAGTTCCTTTCTTATTTAGTCATTTATTTGTTTCATTACATTGAATAACTTCTCATTGTTATTTTTACGGAAGATATGAGACACCTAATTATAGGAAGAGAAATGCTAAGAAGACTCTCAAACACAGACTTTTCATGGACTCTCTGTTACCTCATAGTTTAACATCATTTTTCGTGCCAACATTATAAAATGTTGTGTCACGCCCCGATCCCGACATACGTCCAGGATCGACACGTGACGCCACCAAAAATCCTTATATCTAACTTACCTCGCCTCTGGGCTATGAACAAAGCACAACTCAAGTCCCAATTTCGTAGTAATTTTTCGTATACTTTATGGCTGCATCTAACTTCCTCGTTAGACTGCCTACGTACCCTAAATAGGGATCAAGCCATTTGTAGTTCACCATTTCAATAAACTCCTATCACCACTGCAAGTCATTACTACATACATGTAAACATAGTAACCCTTATGAGACGTATAGGCACATAGCTTCAAAACGTGAATCGTCAAATTGGTTTTGGTTTCGTGTAGTAATGCATATAGATATGTATACTTATTAAGACACCCATTTTAACATTTAAACAAACAAAGTGATGTATAAACATGAAGCACTTAATCAAAATAGTAATCACACCGAATCGGATTTGTCAAACTATTGATATCCATACCAGCCCCAACCTTACCAACCAATATAATTTAAATACAATCACAATCAATTACTATATGCATACCCCTTTCAAATTCTATATCAAAACATAGAGCCAATAGTACATATGAAAGCAATAATCTAACTATGGTTTGATAATAATTAACTGGACTAATTGTAGCAAATAAAATAGCTTGTTTTCTTCAAAACCAATCCAATTGGATTGTAAAAATTGAGTGATATGCACGTACTTTGATACACATGTAGATAAAACCACCTGCACATATTTTCTCTTTATAAGTAATTATGTATTCAGTATACAATGGTTTGGAAAACAACCAGCTTCCCGAAGTGGACTAGTTGAAATACTTTGCCAAGGGTTGTAATACAACAATATAGCTTTCTGCATAATACAAGTCTTCAGAAATAGGGCTATGAAACAAAACATCCCTTTCGGCTTTTATACCATTCTAGGGTTTAGGCATTTGCATATATATAATACTAGTCTTGCAAACAATGGCTAATCCACGACAGATTAACCGAAAGAAATATTAATAAGAATTGGCTAAACGGAAAGGATAAAGAGAGTTGAGAATATGAACCCATACTGCAGGTTGACATCCCAAGCAAGAAGGATATATGAATATCCTTGATAGGTGCATTATTTATCACATTTTCATGTTAACTTTCCCTAAGTTTTGTTAAGGAATTGGTCTTAATAGTCCTTATTACTTTCTTTTTCTCTGTTTCAGCCAATCTGCGCATGCATGACGTTTTTGGTGATAATTTAACTTTCCGGAGGAGTTTTGATGCAAGGTCAATTGGAGAAGGAAGCTAAGAGGCTGAAGATCACTGTATCCGAATTTCATAATTTTCCGTGGAGCCATTCATTCCAGTTTCACAAATCAATCCCGCAGAAGTTGTTTTCCCGTCAAGACTGCGCAGCTGTAGGAGAATGAAGATTTGAAGGCTTTCCCGATTTTTCCTAGTGGTGTGCGATATATGCTTGGAAATATAAAAGATAAAGCTACGTTTCCCATATTTTTACAGAATTTTCCAAAAGATAAATCAACCCCAAAACTGGCGTGCAAGACAGATGATGTGTTTCCCAAGCCAAGAAGAATTCCTTCCTAGTTTGTGTCATTAATTGTTTAGGAGTTTGTTTTCTTTTAGGAGAGTTTTACCAGACCTTTTAGGGTTTTTCTAGCATAAATAAGGTGCCCTAAGCTCTCTCTAAGGGATCCAGCCACCCCCCCCCCCCCGCATAACCCATATCAACCATACTACCATTCATCATTTTCGCAATTTGTGAAGAAGAGCTTAGGGACGTGCTTTGCCATGGATTCCGGGTTCTATCTTTCTTTTATTTTTATTTCTATGTGTAACTAAGTTATTTTCTAAGGTTTATGATGAAGCCATGACATGAATATTTGCAAAGTACTTTGTTAATTATTATCCGATTATATGCCATGTTATTCTAGGTTCGGATTTCTAATGACTGATCATCTTTAGGAATTTTACATCTAGATAGTTAGATCAATCTATGAGGATGACCAATCAATTAGGTTTATTGGAACTAAGATTAAGAAGAGTAGACAAACTAGTGAGGATGACCAATATCAAGCTAGTCCTACTTGGTTGACATGATTCTTCTATGCTTAATGAGTTTTTATGTGTTTAATTGTATGCCTAACTAATAGGATATAATTATCATATAGAGATACAAGAGTTGATGTCTGACCACAGATTAATTCATACCTTAGAAAGAACAACATTTAACATTGGCATGGTAATTGGATAGTAGTTGGCTCTAGGAAAAGTAAATAGGATTGTTGTTGGTGGATTCATAACTTAGACTTCCATTGTTTCTCAATTTCTTCTTGTGTCGTGTGTGTTTATTTTAATTAATTACCTTTTATTTTTCTTGTTAATTTTAGTCTTAATCAATTCAATCTATTCTTTGTTTGTTTTAATATAGTCTAGCGTGATTAATCAATTAAATTGGTGTTAAAGCAATCCATGTGGGATTGACCTCGTATTTGCATATATTACTACAATTGATTCGTGCCCTTGCGAGTTTAATTTGGTTTAAATTAATCTATTATTTATGTTAGTTTAAATATACATCAATCTTCAACTCCCTTCTCTCTGCTCCTAATTAATTTCTAATCCTTTCCTTCCATTTGTCCTTTCTTCTCTTTATTTTTGGGTCGACTAATGGGGAGAAACCAATAAGCTAGTAAGGCTGCTCGTCAGGGCTATCTGCACATCCTCTCCCAGTTATTTCTCTCTTCCCTGGTAGTGTTTTGGTGATCAGACTCGCAGGACTCGTTCCCCATGGATGTCCTCTCAAACCGCCCCCAAAAAAATCAAGAGAAGAGGTTGTCCTCCCTTACTTTACATAAAATGATTTATACATGTTCCATAAAATCTTTCTTCTAGTTCTAATTTTTGCTACGCTTATTATCAGTCGTTCATAATAATGAGTGCTATCAGAATATACTAATTAATATGTCACACGTGTTCTGACCAGTAAGTCAATGAAAGTCGACACATACCCTCTAAAGGCATTTTGATCGTTTCACATTTAAAATAAATAAATAAATAAAATTATGGACGGGTTGTAATACGTGTAAAAAACATGAGGTGGTAGAGAATCTATGGACAGCCTCACTTTTCATATAGTCTTCTTAGCATTTCTTGCGGAGGCAAAAATAATCAAGAAAAATATGGGGGCGACACGTGGATTATTCTAGGATAAAAAGGATAAAATTACCGTCAAGGAATTCCGGAACTCCTACACGCGAGCAGTGGACAATCGTGACTCAATCAAGGTCAAAAGTGCTCAAATTAGGTAATTATTTAAAACCTATTTCATCCATCCTCATCAAATCTTCTCCACAAGGTAACCCCCAAATCATTCATTTCAAAATATATTAATTAGCTAACTAATTGATTTATTACTCCATTAATTTATTAATTAGCTAACAAATTATGAATCACACCCAAAAAACCATCCAAGTGGCCGGTCCCCATCCTCCCAAAAAGGCCGGCCATACCCCTATAAATACCACCTCATTTTCTCCAAAACTAAATTCCAACACTCTTGCAAAATTCTTTAAATTCTCCAAACACTTTATCGGAGGTTCTTCGGCCAAAGCCCCCCCATTCATCGTGGACGCATGAGGCTCTTGGCCTTGACCTAAGGTATTATTTGTTTTGTAGGTGCAAGAACAAGAAGAACAAGAAGACGGAAATTTGCATCCATAAATTGGTGCCTTCATTGAGAGTTTGATTCACACGCTCGAAGAAGACTCTCGCATTCAACGTTTCTAATTTCTCATTCATTTGTAGATTTTTCGTACGTTCTACTTCTTAAAATATTTTTATAAAATTCTTTGAATAAACGTAAAAGAAAAATACAATGACAAGAAATTTGGAAACCACAACGAACGAAACTTCCTACGTTCAAAGATCCGGATCAAGTGATGGAGATTGCGATGTAGCCCCACCCCGACGATCCACAAGGCTCAACGCGGCGGCAAGATGAGCAACTTTGCCACCACGAAACACCACCACCATGGCAGCAACGGGGACCACTATGGCAGTGGGGAGTGGGCCAGCTTCATGGTAGCAAACCATGACCTTATACGCTGCCACTACAGCAGCCCAAACCCTGGACCAAGCCCAAGCAACAGCTGCGCAAGTAGCCCAGCAAGCTGCCGAATATGCACCCCACGCCGTAGGGCAGCCGAGCCAAGCCCAGTGCGAGTATGCTCAAACCGCTGCCCAAGACACATCGCAAGCCCATGCTGTGCTGACCATTCCCTCGGCCTAGATCCAATGCGCTCCCAGGGCGGCATCGCATCGCACGGCCCACTTCCGCAACCCAACCCGCTCCCGTGGCTCACTTGGCAATCCCGAATGGTCCAAAGCTGATTCAAGCATCCCAGATTCATATTTCTGGACCGACGATTGAACCGGGGGCATTTTCACCTCATTTCTCCGTAGATTTGACATTTCCCAATTCAAATCTCACGCTCGAAGTCCATTACACTTCCACTACTCAAGGAGACGTATATCGTCCAAGCTCTTCTAACCCGAATGGCGAACCACACTTGTCTCGACAAGTCATAGAGTTGACAAGGGCCCTCGCACAACAGATGGCCTTGGTGAATGAGCTTTTGCAGCGCACCAAGATGCCATGTGCCCTAGAAGAGGTGTCCTGAAGCATGACAATGGCAGATGATGAACCTCTCCAACAGCGTCCCGGGAAGCAACCCCTCAACCAACCACGATCCCGCTTGGGTCCTCGGGATAGCGTATACTATCGTCTTAGAGCGCGGAGGAGCGTGCACTCTCGATCAAACCCACGGACGAGCATACATTCACGGTTGAGGCCATACTCTGATTATCAACATGGACAACCTTCCAGGCGAAGTGTTCATTCACAACTAGGCTCTTAAGGAGCATTCTCCACCTCATATCGGAGTAGGCAGCACGACAGATGGAGAAAAGTAGTCACTCAATTTGACTCAAGTTTAATCGGCAGCCTGCAAACAGTCCGCTCACTTGCCAGAAATGTGCCATATGCACCGCAGCAATGGCATAGACGAGTAGAGCATATGGAAGAGCGGCCTAGACCAATAGGTCACGACTGGGGACGGCCGAAAGTTCCACTGCCCCAGTTGAGGCAAATTCAAGAAGAAGTTGACAGGCTCCTGACTAAACAATTGCGTAATTTCCAAGCAACGAGGCTGCTGACGATGCGTTTTGACGAGGCATGACCAACATAAGCATGTCACCATTCATGGATGAGATCGAGCGGATAGATCCACATCACGGGTTCACTATGCCTCACTTCACTCCGTACAAGGGAGATGAAGATCTGGATCGATATCTCAAGCACTACTGCAGTACGATGATCCTCTTCAGGAACGACGACCCGCTTATGTGGAAAAATTTTCCCACAACTCTGCAAGGCGAGGCGCAAGATTGGTTTCACACCCTACCTCCACAGTCGACACAGAGTTTCAACGAACTTTCCTTAGTTTTCACTAAGGAGTATTCATCTAACTGCTCAATCAAAATGACATCTAACCATCTCTTCAGCATCGTAAAAGACCATTGGGAGATAATTCGCAACTATGTCAAGAGGTTCAAAGCGGAGAAAGCCAAGTTTTTTTGCTGCAACGAGGACATAGCAATGACATCATTTAGAAATGAGCTTCCCACTGAACACCCTTTATCAGAAAACTGATCATGGGAGAAGAACTGACCCTAGCAGCTTCACATGCTATAGCGAAAAAGCACGCACTATGGGACGAGGCCAAGTATTCTAACAAAAACGAGTCGAAAAAGAAGCACATGGAATGTTCCCCGACCAGAGAAGACTTAGCGCTTGAAACATTCACCAAGTTCATAGTTCCAATCGGCCAAATTCTCTGCAAGCTCAAAAACGAACCTTGGTTCGAACTGCCGCCACCCATGAAAGGTGATCTTACCAGGCTGAATTATACAAAGTATTGTGCATTTCATCAAGGACCAGGCCACACTACCAACGACTGCCTAAAATGGAAGTAGTATCTTGAGAAGCTGACAAATGAGGGCCGGTGCGATGAGTATCTTGACAAGTCAACAATACGGCCTGAACAAGTAGGGGAAGTCTCCATTACCCCCTGAACCCCGTTAGGGCTTCTCCAAATAAGTTCGAAGTCTCAAGCAGCTTGACGAACAAAGCCTCGCAAGCCGAGGATTATCTAGTTTGTTATGCAGTTTCTACCTTCCAGCACAGTTGATTCATTTCTTTATTCTCAATGAAGATTTAAGTTATTCATAAGCCTGGCTCAATTGCTGTCTACAACAACTACTCAAACCCTCATCTAGGTTTGCTCTCCAGTGTAAGAGGGTAAACTAATTTCCCGACACCCATCTAGGTTTGCTCTCCAGTGCGAGAGGATAAACTAATTGCTCTCAAGTGCGAGAGGATAAACTAATTCCCCGACACCCATATGGGTAAGCTCTCCAGTGCAAGAGGATAAACTAATTGCTCTCCAATGCGATCGGGTAAACCAATTCCCTGACATCCATATGGGTAAGCTATCCATTCCGAGAGGATAAACGAATTGCTTTCCAGTGCGATAGGGTAAACCAATTCCCTGACACTCATATGGGTCTGCTCTCCAGTGTGAAAAGTTAAACTAAGTACTCTCAAGTGTGAGAGGGTAAACCAATCCCCCGACAACCATATGGGTAAGCTCTCCAGTGCGAGAGGGTAAACTAATTGCTCTCCAATACGAGAGGGTAAACTAATTCCCCGACACCCATCTGGGTAAGCTCTCCAGTGCGAGAATGCCACATAGCTCAAAAGATCGAATGCTTGAAGACCAACTAGGCAGTGAATGGTCAGGGGGTAGCAGCCACTTTGCACTCAACAATTCGTTAATCCGACACCTCATCTTCAGTAGCTCCGATCTTGGCAGCTCTATCTTTGACTGTTCCATCTACAGTAGCTGAGAAATCAAACTTAAGCAGTTTCCTCATTTTTGGCAAGCAGTCCAGATAAGACAGCTTAAACCGTGGCCCATGCCACGCCAAGCCGACTCTTGGCCCCCGCCAGCCAACGTGCCGCACCAACCTGATGGCAGCCCCGTGGCAGCACCACCCAAGAAGAGGACAAAGAGAATTAAGTTTTTCTTACATCGGTGGGGCGTGAAGAAGACAAAGGAATCAACGGAAGACGATTCTTTGCACGGGCAAACAAAGAAGAGTGCTAGGGGAGGGGAACAAATATCCACTAGTTTTCTCTCTTTCTTTTAGGGATAAATAATTGCCCTCCGAAGTTGATTTAATCCCCTACTTAAGGTAGGCTTAAATAGGCTTTGTAGGCGATTTATTTCCCTTTCCTAGAAGAATCTAATTCCAAGTCTAAGCGAGAATCTGCATCAAAGTTGGAGATCTCTACACATGCTGCCCTTTCCTGTGAGCAGCTTAGCAGGTGTATGGGCATTTGTGGAGCCAAAAATAATCGAGAAAAATATGGAAGCGACGCGTGGATTCTAGGGTAAAAATGACAAAATTCCAACTCTCTTGCAAATTCTCTAAATTCTCCAAACGCTTTTCCCTCAAAATTCTAACTTTGGCATCGAAGATTCTTCGGCCAAAGCCCCCCTCCCCCCCCCCCCCCCCCCCGGACCCCCCAAATTCATCGTGGGCGTGTGAGGCTCTTGGCCTTGACCTAAGGTGTTATTTGTTTTGTAGGTGCAATTTTGTCCAAGAAGAAAAAGACGGAAATTTGCATCCACATATAGGAGTCTCGAATATACAAATAAATACTAACTAAATGTACACACAGAGTATTGATTTGTATATTTAGGGTTCATTTGGAAGTGTTTTTAAAATGACTGATAACGCCTTTGGTGAAAATATTTTTGAAACCAATTCTGAGTAAAAATGCAAGCAAATCCTAGAAAAGCACTTGAACTAGTGCTTCTTACATGAAGCACTTCAAGTGCTTTTAAAACTCAAAAACATTTTCTTTAAAAGCTTTCAGATATTTTAAAAACATTTTCAAACAAGCCTTTAGTTAATATTTACTTGTATATTCGAGATTCCTGTAATTAGGTGTCTAATGTTGTTTGGCCTTACAAAAGAGTTCAGTAAACTCAAGTGTTGACTAGCTAACCACTCATGTTCATGTAGCTGAATTCCCTTATGCCTTGTATTTGGTATATAGGATGCGAAAAAGGAGATTAACTTACTGAAACAAGAGATTGAAATACTCCAAAAAGGCCTCAGGTATTACAAATTATAATAAATAGGATGCGAAAAAGGAGATTAACTTTACTGAAACAGGACATTGAAATACTCCAAAAAGGCCTCAGGTATTACAAATTATAATATCTTACTTATTCTCATGACATCAATATATATAGATAATTTCTAATAACTATGGACTTGTTTAAAAATACTTTTAAAATGACTGAAAGCATTTTTTATGAAATGTTTTTAAAACCAATCTTTAGTAAAAATTTAAGTGAATCCTGGAAAAGCACTTTTAAGTGCTTCTTGCATGATGGTGTTTCTTCCAAAAAGCAACCTAAAATCAATTTCACTAAAAACATCTTCAATCATTTTAAAAGCACTTCCAAACAAGCCATATAGATGACAACAACATATATAAAGCTAAATCCATGTAATTTACTAATTACCATAATACAAGGGCAATGCAAATATCTGGTATATATCATGTACCAAATTGTAATTGTAGACCCTTATATAAAGCACTCCATTTCTTGTGGTATGATTAAATCTAGCAACGTCAAAGGTCTGTAGTTTTTTTACCACAAAAAAAAAGGTATGCAGTTTAAATTAATTGAACTCAAAATTTAGGAATTAGAGAATTAAAACTTTCAAACATATATATCATACTAACAGATTAGGTATTATTAGTTTGGTAATGGTTGTTATTTAGGTTTAAAGGGAATTGGATTACGAATGAAAACATTAATTACAGGTATATGTTTGATGGAGGTGCTGGGACAATGACTTTGGATGAACTACAAGTGCTTGACAAATATCTTGAAATATGGATTCATCATGTCCTCCTAAATGTATCGTTTTTATTTTAAATCACTGCATTATTATTATTATTATTATTATTATTATTATTATTATTATTATTATTATATCACAATATATAAATTATATTTAAGCAATTTTTTTTTTTCATGTTATGTAAATTAATTCGAAGACTGAGTCGTTAAAATTTACAGATGGACGTTTTGTTCCAAGAGATCCAGCTGCTGAGGAACTCGGCACGTTTGCCCTCCAAAGTTCCTACTTACTTCTTCATGAGATCAAACATTGTTGTTTTATTATACTAGCACATATGTCAACTTAGATAAATGTCCATCAATCTTCCAAAACTGTTCGGCATAATAGTTTTTTTAACTTTTTTTTTAATTTTTATTTTATATCAATGGGAAGGGGAGTGGGAGTGGGTGCAATTGTGAACATGCTAACATACCGTTTGGTACGTGGGACATGACGGAATAGAGTGGGACGAGGTGTTCCGTCCCACGTTTGGTGCGCCTAAAATGGATGGAACACGCTGTTCCACGGGACAAGTTTTGGGTGAATTTTCGTTCCACCTCCCCCCCCCCCCCCCCGGAACGACTTGTTCCACCTCCGTGTAACACAAATTTATAACATTTTAAGACAAAAATACCCCTTATCTTTTTCAATATATACACCATCGAAATCATAAAACAAACCCTAAATCCATTCTTTGCCGTTGCCTCTCTCTTCCTGTAAAAGAGTTTCTATTATAGCAAAATGAACATTATCTATTTAAATTTAGGGAACAAATATTCACTTGCTAAATATTAAAAAAATAATAATAAAACTTAGAATTATTCACTTGTTTTAGAAAATGAGTGGGTTGTTGTAGGCCTATTTGACTGAATTGTATTTAGGATAGATAGGGAGAGGGACCGGCGGCAACAGAGGGATAAGAGAGATATGTAATTCTGAAGTGTTTGTTGTATCACCCCCCTTATGCCTTTATTTATAGTAGTAGGATAGGTAGAATCTTTACCCTAATAGGATTACATCTCTAATAGGAATTAAACTACTAAAGAGAATATACAAAGATACTCCTAGATACACTAGGATTTACACAATCACATTCCTAATCCAATAGGACTGCAACACTCCCCCTTGAGTGTGTAAATACTCAAACAAAATGTCGCATCAGATCTTCAGCAGATGGGGTAGAATAGTTGATGAAGTCGTAGGCACAACAGGTGAATGCGAGTCTCAAATATAAGAAAGTAAATATGCATTGGTAGTAAAACTCACAAACCCTCGCTATGGTAAAACCCAAGGTAGGTAAAAACCCATAGACTAAGGAGAAAAGTGAGAAGTATGCATAATGTTAAAAACAAACATCAAACATGACGAAAGTATTGAACTCAACAGAGTATGATCATCCCAAGATGGGTGCCTCATCAAAACCTCATTAGGTAGCAAAAACCCAGTGGGAAAAATGCTCCTAATCGTAGGAAAAAGAGTACATTAAGATCAAGTGAGTATGCTTCAAGATACTTCCCCTGAGTTAGACATAACTTCTAAATAAGAGAACTACAAACAATTCAACTCAGATAATTTACGCATACCTATTCCTTGGACAAGCTTCTGAAAAGTAGACTTGAGCAATGACTTGGTGAAGAGATCGAATAAGTTGTCTTGGGAATGGATTTGCTTGACTTCAATGTTCTGATGCTGTTGTTGCTAGGGCTAGTTTGATATGGGATACCGAACCGAAAACCATGTCCCGATTCCCAAACCGAAGTTTTCGAGAATCCCAATTTCAAGACCAATCCCAAACCAAAATTTCGGGAATTCCAAATTTCGGGAATCCTGAAATAGTTTCAAATAATATATGAAAAACAATGGTCTTGAAGTACTTGAGGAAATACCTGATAGAAAACAGTAGAAGTTGAGATGATTCATTCATGCTAGTTGATTGTAGCAAAATAGTTGCTGAAAAGCCATCTTATCCAATGAATTTCCTCATCAAAATGGTACTAGATTAAATCACTTGTCTACTTTAACATATTAGGCCTATAGATCAACATTGTAATCAAAGAAGCAGCAGGAAAAAAAAACGGATGGAAATCCATTCCATCATTCAAACAATATGAACTACGAAATCCAACCTGATTGACAGCGAGTACAATCTTTGCAAATTTAAGCAATTGTTTGATTTGTGAAACACTGAAATTGCTGACCCTAATAGCTCTCACCAGACCCATCTTTTTTTCTTTTTCTTTTTTTGGACTCAAATAGATGGAATTAAGATCCAAAGCAAACGTTTTCGATCACTTGCATATCTAAACAAAATTTTAGAGATCCAGAACCATATCCAACTACAAACGTAAACTTAAAAACACAACATTGGTCCCAAAATTATAAAGATGAAGTCTTCATACAGGCAAAGCTCTGAACAAAAATCCCTTAGTCGAAAAGGCTGAAACCCATATCCTCATATGATTCTTCATTTTCTTCCACTTTCTCTTTCTTCTGCTCAGCAGTGGCAGGAGCAGCAACCCCACCACCACAGCTGGTTGCGGGTGCAGAGTAAGCAACTGCACCACCATTAGATGGAACAGATGCCAACTTCTCATTTCCAGATGCAACCAGACCCATCTCAACCAGACCTTCCATAGCTTTCGATGTTTTCTTCAACTGATTTAAGAATTGCCTATTTTGGGACTCTTACCCAGTGAAAATCAAAACCCTTACCTGGATTTTGGGACTCGATTCATGTCGGATTCGTATATTCATGCGTCTGTGTGTGTGACCGGATGAACGCCTTTGAAGTGGACGGAGGAGCGGTGCTCGAACTGGATGGGCTCGACAGAAGAGCGCTGAAGTGACGTTCGAACTTGTTTTCTGAGAAAGTGAGAGTGAGCGATTGAGAGAGATAGAGTCTGAGGAATTGAGAAGAATACAAAAGAAAAGACGCAACTTAAACTTACAATGGATGGTAGGATAAGAAGATTTTAGGATTTCAGGATTTCGGGATTTCGGGGTTACCGAATAAAATGAAATCTAAAAACCAATCCCATACTGAATATTTCGGTATTTTTTGGTACAGGATTACCAAAGTTCGGGATAGTTTTGATTTGGGATTTTTCGGTTTAGGTTTGGGATTTTTTCGGTTTGGTTTGGGATTTTCGGGAATTTTTTCCAACCCTAGTTGTTAATGGTGAGAATAAAAGAACTTCGGCACTTTGTGCTTGGTGTTGTCTCCCTTAATGCATCATTTCTTTAACTGCTGGATACATGCTACATTGTCTTCAAAGATCGTCGTAGGAAGATCAATGACGAAAGTAAGACCACTAGTGCTTCGAATATGTTCCATAACTGTTCTCAACCAAAAGCACTCTCGCGAGGCTTCATGTAAGGCGAGAATCTCAGCATGGTTTGAAGAAGTCGCAACTAGCGTTTGCTTGGTAGACCTCCAAGATATAGTGGTGTCTCTAATGGTAAAGACATAGCCCGTTTAAGAACGTGCCCTATGTGGGTCAGACAGATATCCAACATCTGCGTAATCAACAAGGTGAGAATCAACCCAAAGATCGAGCGGGGCAGCGGCTCCTCTCGAGGATTCGTGGGTGTAGAACAAGCCCAAATCTATCATACCCTTGAGGTAGCGGAAGATGTCTTTCACACCATTCCAGTGGTTGCGTGTAGGCGTGCTGCTGTATCTAGCCCAAAGATTAACAATGAATGAGATGTTGGGTCTAGTGCATTGAGCCAAGTATAATAAAGCATCAATTGGACTTAGGTATAGAACTTCAGGCTCCAAAATCTCATCCTCATCCTCTTTAGGACAGAAGTGATCTCATTTAGCATCTAGAGTCCAAACGACCACAGGAGTACTCGAAGGCTTCGCTTTATCCTCATTAAAACGTCGCAACACCTTCTGGGTATTGTTCAATTAATGTACTATGATTCCATCCGAACAATACTCGATCTCCAGGCTGAGATAATATCAAGTTTTTCCAAGATCTTTCATCTCAAATTCTGATTTCAAGTGCGTGGTAATTTTCTCAAGCTCTGCAGGAGTTCCGATAATGTTCATGTAGTCGACATAAGTTGCAATGATCGCAAATCCGAAATGTGACTTCTTGATGAACACGCATGGGCATAGTTCGTTGTTCACATAACCCTAACTTGTCAAATATTCACTCAGACGGTTATACCACATCTGTCCAGATTATTTCAATTCGTAGAGTTATCTCCTCAATCTAATCGAGAGAGAGTGTTCTGTGGTCTAGAACTATTTGAACCAGTCAATGGAAGTTCTTCTGGAACTTTCATGTAGATTTCCGTATCTAGATCCCCATAGAGATATGCGGTTACGAAGTCTATAAGTTGCATATTCAGTTTTTTGAAAACGTAGTGGAACGTTATGACGTCCATTACGGGGGAATACATCTCCTCCTAATCAATCCCAGGGCGTTGAGAGAAGCCTTGCGCTACAAGGCGTGCTTTGTATCGTACTATTTCATTCTTCTCATTATGCTTCTTTACGAAATCCCACTTGTAACCCACGGGCTTCACATATGGTGAAGTAGGAGCTACAGGCCCAAACACCTTACATTTCGCAAGCGAATCGAGTTCGATCTAGATTGCTTATTTCTAGTTTGACCAATCCGTTCTACGTTGACATTCATCAATAGAACGTGGTTCAATATTATCGCTAAGCATGATGTTGGAAGTAACTGTATACGCGAATGCATCATCGACAATCATCTTATTCCAATTCCAAACCTTATCCAAAACTGCGTAATAGACCGAAATCTAACGATTCTCGGGAGGCCAGTATGTCTCATCTAAGACATCACCGTAATCTAGAATAACCTTATGCGTTGAAACAGATGAGTCAGCAATGGTCGGATTCATACTAGGTTGTGGAGCCAAAAATAATCAAGAAAATTATGGAGGCGACACATGGACTTTTGGGTGAAAATGACAAAATTACCCTCGAGGCACACCGGGATTCCCACGCGCATGCAACGGATAATAACGGCTCAATCAAGGTCAAATGTGAACAAAATAGTATTTATTCAAAACTCTCTCATCACTCCTCATCAAATCTTCACCCACAAGGTAACTCCCAATTATTCTTTTCAAATTGGGATTAATTACCGAATTAATTGCAAGATATTATTTGACATAATATCTTGCAATTATATTCAAAATACCACCATAAGAGGCCCGTCCCTATTTCTCCAAACAGGGTCGACCACACCCTTATATATAGCCTCATATTCACACCAAAATGCAAGTTCATTCTCTCCTTAAAAATTCCTAAACATTTTCTCTCTCAAATTCTAACTTTGGCATAAGAGATTCTTCGGCCAAAGCCCCTTCATTCATCATGGGCATGTGAGGTTTCTGGCCTTAATCTTAGGTGTTATTATTTTGCAGGTGCATTTTCGTCAAATGAGAAGATGGTGGAAATTTGCATCCATATAGGTTCACTAGTTTGTGCCATTTTCCTCTTTCAGGGTTGTGAATCCTTTAAACCAGGATGTCTGTCATGCTTCAGGGTAGAAGCAAATGATTGGCTAGCCGCCAATGTACCATGCCGTGTGGGAGGTGCGGCCACCCCACCCTTGGGGTTGGTCTGGCCTTCCATGGCAGTTATACGGTATACGTTAAGTACGTCAACCATTGCAGGTGCGTTTACAGCGGGTATATGTGATCTCGTCACCTTTGCTAGATCAGTAAAAGCATCTGACATGCTTTGAGCAATCATCTGAAGATCTAGAATACATCACACTTCAGTTTCAGACTGAGGGGTGCGGGGATCCAAATGAGACATAGTGGGAGTAATCCACGACAATTCGCGGCGTCCTATAGGAACGTTAGTGATCTTATCTCCCCCTAACGACGGGAAGACTGTCTCATCAAAGTGACAATCCGCAAAACGTGCGGTAAAGAGATCTCCTATCAAAGGCTCTAAGTTGTGAATAATGGATGGCGAATCATAACCGACATAGATTCCCATTTTTCTCTAAGGACCCATTTTGGTACGTAGTGGCGGCGTTATTGGCACATAGACTGCACACCTAAACATAAGTAAATGCGAGATGTCAGGCTCGTATCCAGTCACCAACTGTAATGGTGAATGAGGTTGGGTAGTGGTGGGCCTCCGGCGGACCAACATAGTTGCATGCAATATTGCGTGGCCCTAGACAGATACCGGCAAGTTGGTTCTCATAACCAAAGTCTGAGCTATCATTTGAAGGTGCTTTAATGAAAGCTTCTACTAAGCCATTTTGGGTGTGAACATGGGATACAAGATGTTCAACTTCAATCCCAACATACATGCAATAATTGTCAAAGGTCTGTGACGTAAACTCTCCAGTATTATCCAGTCGAATTGACTTAATTGGATAATCAAGGTGATCCCTAAGCTTAATAGTTTATGCTAGGAGTTTCACAAATGCAGCATTGCGTGTGGACAATAAGCAGACATGTGACCATCGTGTCGATACATCAACCAACACCATGAAGTATCTAAATGGTCTGCATGTTGGTTGGATAGGTCCACAAATATCCCCTTGAATCCTCTAAAGAAACTTAGGGGGTCGTGAATAATCTTTCTAATTTAGGGTTGAGTGTTCAACTTCCCTAGGGAGCATGCTTTGCAAAGAGGATGGCCGAGATAAGATTTTAAGTGATGCCCATGAGATACTTTGAAGATACAACGCATCATATCTCGTTCGGGGTGTCCCATTCGATCATGCCAAAGCAGGAGAGTGTCTTGGAACCCAGCCATAGAGCCGGCCATATGGTGTGTCTCGAGGGCTCAAATGGTTGTTATGTACAACCCAGTCGGGAGACGTTCCAGCTTCTCGTGAATACACTTCCAGAAGTGATACAAAGAAATTCAGAACCATTCTCTTTAGTGGTTTCAACATGATATTGATTATCTCGAATATCTCTAAAACTCAGTAACGTTCTTCCGTAACGTATAGAATAGAGTGCCTCTTTAATGGTTAATTCAGTACCATTGGACAACATTATACGGGCATCTCCATATCCTTCTATCAGGTTGGATGAGCCTGAGAGGTTTGTTAGAGGTGCATTCTTAGGTACAAGTAAGTAAAATAGTGTTTCTCACGCAATATGGTGTGCGTGGTCGCACTATCAGTCAAACAACTAACTTCCTCACTAGTCATACCTAGAAATGAATTAATTGAATCGATCACATGCATAAATATATTCCATTCTTTCAATTAATCAATTCCAGAAATAATGTCCATAAAATAATATCCAAAGTTCAAAACAAACCAATCCAAACAAATAATTCCAAATACTTACAAAAATTGTCCAAAAATTAAACCATAAACCTAAAAAATAGGGGAGGGGTTCGGCCACTTCTAGTGGGTTCAACCACTAGGGGTAAAACACCCTAAAACATGTTTTAGAAAAATAAAACTTTATTCTTCCATAGGAGCGGATGCCTCCTTAAAATCTGAAACCTTTAGAGTTGTAGTAGCATCTTTGGGATGTTCCACATGCACAAAGTTAGTCTCACGACGGGAATGATACTTGGCTCTCACGACAGGAATGAAACTTGGCAATAGCCTCGAGGGTAGCTCGGCATACATGTGACCAATGATCCTTTGATCCACAGCGGTAGCACATGTCCATTTCAGTGGAATCCGAATGAACGGTAGCTTTTCCCCTGTTCTTGAAGTTTGGGGCCTTAGGGGCAAGGGTTTTGCGCTTCTGGGTCAAATTTCTTCCTTTGCGATCACCAGAGCGAGCCAGAGGGTATGTAGATCCTCCTCCGCGAGGTACTCGGTCTACAGTGCATCATGGATGTGTCTTCCGATGAAGATCATAGCAGTAACTTTTTGAGCTTTGTCAACGAGTTCATCGTCGATAGGTTCCTCGATCGTAGCTCTAAAACTCTTTGCAGTAAGATGGAGCTTCACGTCTTGAACCCACTTAAGGTAGTTTCTTCCAGAGCGGTGAAATCGAGCTTGTTGAAGTTCGACATGTCCCTAAAACAGAAGGTACAACAAGACGTGGTTAGTCATATGGAAAGCCATAAACATATATCGTAGAACATACGGGTTCTATAGACATGTATTGGTTTAATTTAAGCATGAAAGCTACAGGTTTCATGTGGTAAGTTTTGAATGAAAACTTTGGGTTTCAAAGGCACTAAATTCGAAAGTACAGGTTCGATTTAGTTATGAACGTTTAGTTCATATAAAAGTACCTGCAAGAACACAGAATACAATATACAATAAAGTGTAGTGAATTTGTGGATTGCTTCAGGAACCCAAGTGTGAGTGTTTCGGGACTACGAAAGATAGTCAATAGTTCAAAGAAACGAAATAATTTATTGAATCGTTAATGCCAAAAAGTGGACTCCAGGCCAATAATTTTGGATTAATTATCAGATTAATGGACTGTTGGTCACTTTAATTAATTCAATAGATCGGAACATACAGGGTCGATCGTAGAAGCAAAATAATAATAATAATAACATTCGGGTTAAAATTATAGAGAATGCCAAAAGTAACATTAGATTCGAAAAATCATAGCCCAATAACATTGGGCTTGGGTGCTGTGAGTAGGGCAAAGCCCTAAAGGCATATTAGGTTGGGATGGCTGTAGAAACAGCCCAAAGGCTGGCTTGCAGGTGGTGCAAGGAAGCCTCAACCAAAGCTGGGTTTTGGGTCATTGGGGCCGCTGGGACAAGCCCAGCCACCTGGGCTAGCGTATGAAGTGGCAAGTCTTGGCAAGGGCAAGCCCAACAGGCTTCTGGCATGCTGGTGTGGGTCGAGGCTTCAGGCCTGATCATGGACAAGCCCATCATAGCTTTAGACTATGCTGAAGTGGGCTGGGGTGTGGACCAGGGCTTCAGGCCCCTGTGCAAGTCAACCCAGGCCGAAGCCTAGTTGGGTTCAAATGGCAACAAGCCCAAAAGGTTGCTGCGCATGGTCCAGGGACACCGTTCCCCACACGGCTATTATCTTTACACCCATTCCCTTTATAAAATAACTTCTGTAATTGATTTTTTTTTTTTAAAAAGGCGTCCTTGCCCCACCCCACCTCTTCCCACTAGCATTTCCATGGCTACTTTTTTTTCTTTCTGCTACCAAACCTAGACATTTGCCTTTTTTCTTTCTATTGATGTGCATAAGCAACAAATCAAACAATTCATCCCCTTATATTTATCAACAAGCAAGGAAGTTTATAATCGAAGAACATTGGTAAGAAGTTTTTCCTTAGAATTTTCCAATTGCAGAAAGTTTAACAAAACATTCGGGATTGATGAAAAAAATTGAAACCCAAATACTCATCTTCTAAACTTAAAAAATTGAAATCAAACGAACAAAATATTCATAAATTGAGTCATACCTTAGTTGGAGGATTCAAAACTTCAAAATCACCATCCATCAATAAAAAAACTTGTTTTTCTCTACAAGACCTAATAGGGTTTTAGTCAGAATGAACATAGGATAAACAAGAAGTGATGGTAGAGTTTAGTGGGTTTATTGATAAATTTGAGTTTTATTATTAATTTCATTTTGTACTTAATAGTAATTATGCATTAGGGTAAAATAGACAATTAACAATTTAAATTTAAGTTGGGTGTAGAAAGAGGTTAAATGGGTCCAAATAAAATTTCCCTTTTCTTATTGTTAGTCTAGCAATGCAGGCCTCTTTTCTAAATTCTATATTAAAAAAAGTAAGTTTTATAAAATAAAAAAAAACCAAAACTGAACTCACCCCTAATTACCACGATGACCATTTATCCAATTGAGCATTACATTTATGTCCATGTATATAAAAAGACATTTATGTCCATGTTCTGTCAATTTTTTTTTTGGTCAAACGATAGATTTTGTTATATTAGATGTTAAATTAGTCACCGACGGAGTTTGAACTCACGTCTTCATATAAAAGCTCAACACTTTTCCATCACTGTGATAAAGGACCACTTGCATTTCATCAACTTAATTAATCAAAATTAATTACTGGAACTTAAATTGCAAACAACGAGAAATACAATGATCAATTTTGTAAGAAATTTTCGTGGAAATTAACCTTCCTTCTCTCTTTTTGCATATTTCTTTTATTTGCGTCCATTAATTAGTTAATTCACTTTAGAACCCCGGTGAGTCGGTGACCAAAGTATTTTGGGGCCTAAACACAATTTACCAAAACTGTGTTTTACTCAAACCCAACCCCCTTCCGAACAAAAAAAATAGAAAAACACAGCCACTCCGTCTCCCTCCCCTTCCCTCCGCCTCCTTGAAGCCGCAGCCCTCACCCACCCAAACTGCACAAGTTTCCTTACACCACCCAAACTTTCTCTTTCTTCATCTTCCTAGACGTCGCTGCAAACCCTAATCTTCCTCTCTTTCTCTCTCTGTTTCCTTCCCACTGAAACTTCGTCCGCACAATGTCTACCTTAGAAATCGAAGCTCGAGAGTATGTCTTTTTGTTTTTCCTCTTTAACGTTGTATTGCACACACATAAATCCTATGTTTATGTTTTTCTAGAGTTCAATATTTAAGTTCTTGTGTTGTTTTCTGGGCAGACAACTGGGGGAGTAGAGTAGGGTTAAGTTAGGTTTAACTGGGTTATGTTTGTTTTTTTGTTTTGGTAATCATTGGATTCTGTTTGTTCAAAGACAAACAATGCCTGGGAAGTTCTGGGATGTTGTCGAATATGTTGGCTTTCGGTAACAGGGGTATTGACTTGTTTGCTAAAGATTTAGTGAGAGTACAACGTTGTACTGTTTGAGTGTACTCGAAAATTCGATGTCGTAAATCTGTTTTATTTTTCTCTCTTTTCAGTGTCATCAAGATTGTGCTTCAATTTTGCAAAGAGAATTCTTTGCACCAAACGTTTCAAACGTTGCAGAGTGAGTGCCAGGTATCTTTGAACACTGTCGACAGCGTTGAGACATTTGTTTCTGACATAAATAGTGGAAGGTGGGATGCAATTTTGCCTCAAGTGGCTCAACTTAAGCTTCCCAGGAATAAATTGGAGGATTTGTACGAGCAGGTTTGTAACAATACTTACCTTTGAATATGTATATTGCAAGCCTGGTATTAGTCCTTTCACTTTCCGACATGTTTACACTACCGTTCAACTCTAGCTGCTGTGATGTATGAACAATGTTACTTGTTTTGCATATTCTTCAACTTATAAGCTCACTGTCACGATTTATAATGCTCAAGATTGGTGTTAGTTGTATTGAATATGATTCTTACAGGGCTAGTCCTTTTTGTGTGCTTATATAACTTCCAATTTACATTATGCCAATATTATATGAGAGAATTTCTCCTGCTAGGATGCATGATATGGCTACCGGGATTAGAGTGATCAAGGGTTTAAAGTGTAGGACAGAAGCAACAATGCATGTTTGATTTAGTTGTACAACACAAAAGTATATTTCTGATATAGGAAAGTTTTTCGAATGGCCCATCCCATGTATAAAGGTATATTTGAGGTGAGGAACTAGTTAAGACTCATGCAAGAGGAGAAAGTAGGTTTAAGGTATTCTGAAGTCAGCAATAGGATTGTATTGATATTGTAAGGTGGAAACATATTCTGTATAATTTGAAATATTGAATATGAAAAATGTCCCAACAAAAACAAGTGTACGCATAGGAACACACCACACCTAGCCATTGTCTAAATGCACAAATAACATTGTCAACTTCTAATCCCTAGAACCTTTGACAAAATGGATCAAACTAGTACGGATGTAAGAAGGCTCAATCATATTAAAATTTCTAATACTCTTAGGAATGGTAGCGCCTAATTTTGTTGGTTTTGATCAGATTCATGCTCATGAGAATGAATGACAGTAAGGCAAATCAGATCATTGTCTATAAACCAAAGTTTGTGTGGTGGGGTTGGATACTTTTTTCCCATTTTTTGCTGCTGTCGTTGTATGTCTTGGATATGGATTTTTCAGTTTGTGTTAATTTGGATTGCGGAGTTATGTCTTTGTTTGGCCCTAAATGTTAGTATGATCGCTGTGTACCTCTGCCAGGTTTAGTTTGCTCTACTTCCCTGAAAGCCAACTTGAATGGATTGACAGTGGAGTAATTTTTACAATGTTTCTTCTGTTCATGTTATGATTTTCATTTCTTATGTATTGTGTAGATTGTACTCGAAATGATTGAACTTCGAGAATTGGATACTGCTCGTGCTATCTTAAGACAGACTCAGGTAATGGGTGTAGTGAAGCAAGAACAACCTGAAAGATTCTTGCGACTTGAGCACCTTCTTGTCAGAACCTATTTTGATCCAAATGAGGTATGAAATAGCTTTCGAATAATTATTTGACTCACTAGTTATTGAATTATTGGTCATAATAAGATAGATCAACTTTTATTTCTTTATTGCTATCTACAATGAGAATGTGTGCAATGAAGTCCTCCCAAAAACATGTGAGTCAGTTGAAGGTTCCCAAACACTTGAATGTCCCAAAAACCTTAATATCACAAACACCTGAAAGCCCCAAACAACAGCCAGTACTCCAGAACTAATGATGCATTACATTTATTCAGCTCGAGGAAAAAAAAATGATATTGGTCTGGTCATAATTTTTGTCTGTTCTCTGTAATGCCATCAAATTAGATTGAAGGTTAACCAAAATGGTGCACCTGAATCTTTTGCTGTTAGCTCATTCCACTGTCTTGAAGTATGTTGTGCTTTCATTTCAATCAGTATGGTGCTCTATTAGAAACTTAAAGGTTATGTTGTCTATAACAGGCTTATCAAGAGTCAACAAAAGAAAAGCGGCGTGCTCAAATTGCTCAAGGTTTCACTCCATCTCCCTTCTATAAGTGAACTTTAAATATTTCCAATAGGTTTTTAATCTCAATGAATACATCAGGTATCTCTCCTCTATCATTAGAGATAAAATTTGTCACTGAAAAATCACTTAAGGAACATAATTAACGGAAGAAAAAAACCCTGCACAATTTGGATTCGCTTCAATCTTCAGATAACAGTTCAATTTATAGTTTCGGGAGAAAAAATCTGATATGTTTGCCACCTGAAGACTTCTAGGGACTGAAATATACTCGTATGGTCATACAATGTCATAATGCATTAAGGAAAGCAAAGATCTGTTATTACTAAATTTTCCGTTTAGCATTTCCTTTAATTTGTTTTTACTTCTTGTTGTTTATGGATTTAGACCAGGCCTTGGATACGGAGAGTTTAAATGTGAAATACAGTCAGAGGTGTCTGACATTGAAATCTGACAAAAATTGTAGATAGCAAATGAAAAAATCTTTTTAGTTATTGAAGTTTATTCTTTGAAGTTTGTGGTCTTTGACGAGTTTTATTTTCTTTTGAATTTCTCAGCACTTGCTGCGGAAGTTAGTGTGGTGCCACCATCAAGATTAACAGCTCTAATTGGTCAGGCTCTGAAGTGGCAGCAGCATCAAGGTGAACTTTTGCATCTGTTGATTTGTTTTGTTGATTATTTGGTACGAGGTTCTCTTTGAAAATTATCCTCCCGTAGAAGAGCTTTAAAGAAAATCCTCTAGTGCATATGTTGCTTAACATTCATTTCTGCTTTACTCTTTTCTCCCTCCCTCCCTTCTATTTCCATCCTGTCATAGATGAGAGTACTTTATATTTCTTATAGATACCCTTCATGGCTGTAAAATCTATACTCACTTTTATGCATTGTGAATTTTAGTGCCACTGAAACCAAGTTTTATCTATCCGCAAGAAGTTTTCTCCGTACATGTTAGGTGAGGATACCGAGATTTTTGTTGTTAATTTAGCTTCAGCATCTTGCCATACCTTGTCCCTCCTTAATAATTCTTCATCTGGATGGTTCACATATGCATTGAGATGAAAGATTCATGTGCCATATATGTGGATTCCATCTGTTTTTTTTCCTTGAGAAGAAACAAATTTTATTAAATGCAGAGTAAGCAAAAAATGAATGTTACCCCTTCTGTACTTTTGAATGACACTTCCTCTTGTTGAAGTGATTGATGGACTGCTTTTCACTGTACATGTAATAGCTCTTTATCTTTATAACTGTAATGCTGCGTTCGTTTGATTGGAATGTTAGAATAGGAATAGGATTTGCATACAATTTCAAGGACGGAATGGCTATGATCATTTCATTCCACCATTTGGCATATATGTTACGAATTGAAAATAGGAATAGGCTGAAGGACTAACATATTTCCAATTTTACACTTTTTTGTTTTACAATTTACAAATTTTCAAAACTCAAAAGAATCTTTCAAAATCAGTATCAAAACTGCTGTCATGATAATTGAGATGTCCAACTACTTCTGCATATATGAAATTAATATATCTTTATATAAAAGACCAAATTTATATATATGTAATATTATGTTTGGTATAAAATGAGGACCAGAATCGAGAAGAAAATAAAGAAGACGAACATGATTGTTCCTATTGACATGGTGGAGTTCACCTCCACCACCAGTAAAGAAGACTATCAAAGAATCTATCCTGGGTTCGAGCCCAATATATCTCAGCATGGCTTGCTGGTGATAAATTGATAAATGATATTTTTTGCACATATTTGCTTCAAGTGAGAATTGCACATGTTCACAGAAGAGTTTCACGAAGTATGTAGATTAAAGAAAAAATAGGTTTAATATACGAAGGCACAAAATGGTAGAGAAGACAGTTGTGGGAGGGTACTTTTCTCAAATTTACATCCCATTAGAAGTACATAATAGAAATTCCATCCTTCCACCTGTTTCAATTCCACCTAGTCAATGTAGTTGAGTTTAGTCAGTACCTTAACTCTATTTTCATTCCACGCTAAATAAACATCCAATTTTGATGGAAAGGAAACAAATTCCTATTCCATGCCTTGCTTACTGCCGAGCAAATGAGGCCTAAGTTAACAGTCTCTTATTAAAAGAAGTGGACTTCTGGTTCACTTCGTATAGGTTTTTTCTCTATCAATATATATTCTAATCAGATTCCTTTTTTATTAACAGGAACGGTCACTTATGTGGTTACTTTTTTTTCTTTCAGGATTGCTTCCCCCAGGAACACAGTTTGACTTATTTCGGGGAACAGCTGCTATGAAACAAGATGTGGATGACTTGTATCCAACAACTCTTTCACACACAATAAAGGCAGGGAATTTATATGTAGCATTGTAGCTATATATCATTTTGATACATTGTTTAGCATCCTTTATTGGTTTAGCATTCAGGGCTCTTAATGCTGGATACTGAACTTTGTTTTAAATCAGATTTTAGGAACTTAGACTACAGTAACATCAATATTCGATGGTAGTTCTTTTATCCATGCGTTGGCCTATGAAGAAATTTGAATAGATTAGAAAGATCTTACCAATTTATATTAAGTAGTGGCCTGATTATTTGTAACAATTTCTTTCTGAACTTCTAATCTGTTTTTGGCGGTGTTTTGCTGCAGTTTGGGACAAAAAGTCATGCAGAATGTGCCCGGTTCTCACCAGATGGGCAGTTTCTTGTCTCTTGCTCGGTTGATGGATTTATTGAGGTATATATGATTAAGATGCTTTTGTTAATATGAAATTATTTTGTGTGATTTGAATGCCTTTTTTTCCAATGTTTGTGTCACTTCCAGGTGTGGGATTACTTAAGTGGGAAACTCAAGAAGGATCTTCAGTACCAGGCTGATGTGAGTATTTATTTTCTTTCTGAAGTCTTGTGCATTCTACAACAATAATACATACATAGATATTTAATATAAGTCTATATTTTCATTGCAATTGTAAGGTTAATTAGTTGTAAAGTTGTACCATTATGACCTTGATATCCTTGGTTCTGAGCAAGAAACATGCTATTGGAAGTGGGGATAATGTTGTGTTTTTTACCCTCTCAAAGGTCTGGACGAATGCAACTTGGGCACTGGCCTGCTTGTCGTGTTCTTATACACACATATGTGCCTACACACACGGACCGTCGATCAATTGTGTTTTTTTTTTTTTTTTCGCAACTTGCCTTCTGCATTTTCTGATGCGCTGTCTATATTGCAGGAAAGTTTCATGATGCACGAGGATGCTGTCCTCTGTGTTGAATTTAGCCGAGATTCAGAGATGCTTGCATCTGGGTCACAAGATGGAAAGATCAAAGTAAATTAAGCTCATTTTTCTTGGATGGAACAGTTTGGTTCTTGTTTTTTCTTCCACAAGTTAAATTCTCCATACATTTTTCTTAAATTTTTGTTTTAATTTCCCATTAGAAACCATCATATGACCACATGTATCTTCAAATAATTAGAGAGTCCTTCAAATTTACTCCCACACCACACCTGTCTTCAAATACTGTTCACAGTCCAAACCAGTGCCCTCTAGTACTAATCTGAGCAAATGTTGCCATCTGAATATGGGGACGGCTGCCCTATTATTATAAAACTGGTGTTAGTTTTATGTAGTTACTTCTCTTTCAGAGAGTCCATGTGATTCTCCCACTGCTTTGTAAGCATTCATTACTGTGTACCCTAATTTTCTTGCATGTCAGTGGATAAAGTTGGTGTGAATATGACACTTAGGTGTTCCAGAAATTGTAATGAGTGACAAATGGAGTTTTTACTGTCGGATTCTGGTTCTGATTATAGTTCTATTAGTATATCTCCCAAGCTGTGGGTTAAAGTGCATTATGAGGTCGTTGCTAGGAAAGATAGATCGACCGCCAAACTTTTGTTTTCTTGATTCATCTCATGTTATGATCACATGTTGCTAATTGTTTCACATGGGTGTTCTATACATGGTATCTCATTGTATTTAAATTTCTGTTTTATTTTGTGTTATTACATTTTTGTATGGGTGTTTTTGGAGTGTATAGCCCATTTCATGGAAATGTTCTGTTTGTTTTGTGATTATATTTGTGTGTGGTTGCCTCTGGTCAAATTTTATTGTCTATGATATGAACATAACTCAAGCTGTGGTTGTTGAGATTTCTGAGTATGCTTCCTTTTTCTTGTCCAAGATAAGGCCCTAGTATAGTAATTATGATTTGGCGTCTTATCTTGAAGCTAGAAGATAGTTTGCAGAATGTTATTTAATTTTTTTGGTTCCTGTCCATATTGCTACTTAGTATTTTGACTTAATTCAGTTTTGATATGTTATACAGTTTTATTGAATTTGTTCCTGAACTTAATTTGTCTAAATTCTTCTTACAGGTTTGGCGTATTAGGACTGGGCAGTGCTTGCGCCGTCTTGAACGTGCACATTCAAAGGGTGTCACCAGTGTTTCCTTCTCTCGTGATGGAAGCCAGTTACTTAGTACATCATTTGACAGCACTGCAAAGTATTTTTTCACATCTCTTGTTGCATATGTTTCCTAGATTGGTACATTAGTTATTACTTTACATGTCAACATTTACTCTTATCACTAATATTGTTTCAACATTGAGTTTTGACTGTTCCTATGTTTTCATTTTTAATACATCCGTTGAATTGTATTAGTTATGTAATAGTTATTAGTTATGTAACAGTTATGCATCACTCATTGTCACATGCATCTCCTTGTTTTTCACTTTTATGTTTTGGTTACTATGATTTAATGTCAAAAAGTGCATTATTGGCCGCCACACGGATCTCCTCTTTTCGTTCATATATAATTATATTTATATTCATTGCTATTATTTTAAAGGTGACTGTTTATGACTGATGTAGAATCCATGGCCTAAAATCTGGGAAGGCGTTGAAAGAATTTCGTGGACATTCATCTTATGTAAATGATGCAATCTTTACAAGTGATGGAGCTCGTGTAATTACTGCATCTAGCGATTGCACAGTCAAGGTAAGTTTATTGCGATATGTATTTGTATCTCGTAGACGCTGTTGTTGCACAACACCTTTCCATTTTCTGGGGCAAAAATATGTTTTTTTTGTTGTTTAGGTCTGGGATTTGAAGACTACAGACTGTCTGCAGACATTCAAGCCACCTCCTCCTTTAAGGGTATTCCTGTTTATTGTTTTAATATTTTATATATCATGAGCTAGAGGAACCTAGCTACATTTCCTTTGAACTTCTGCCTTTTCTTTTATTGTTTTTGCATCTAATATGTGGTTTTTTTGTTTGAACTGTTAGGGAGGTGATGCTTCTGTGAATTCTGTTCATCTTTACCCAAAAAATACAGATCACATCATTGTATGTAATAAGACGTCATCCATTTATGTCATGACACTTCAAGGGCAGGTATAATTTTTTCACTTTTGTTCAACGTGTCACAATGTATTTGGCAGGCAGTGATGATTGGTTTAACATTTTTTAAAGTTTGTTTTTAAAAATTTCATGTTTTAAAGCCAAAATATTTTGTTTTGTTGTTAAATGCAAATGAATTTATTATTACTGTGACTGTGATTATTATGGCTTAGGTTGTGAAGAGCTTTTCATCTGGTAAAAAGGAAGGTGGAGATTTTTTGTCAGCTTGTGTGTCACCTAAAGGGGAATGGATTTACTGTGTTGGTGAAGACAGGTATTCCAGATGAACTTTTGTCAAATTTTCATCATGCTCATATTTCATTTGTTTATGTTAATATACGTTCTTAAAATGCATGTTTTTGTGTCTGTTATGTATGAAATCTTGCCAAATTCAAAAGATCTCTTGTACACTTTGCGGTGTTTATCCTTGTCTTCAAGAGAACTATTTTGTTTTCTTAGCATCATTGGATAGATAAAGTTTTGCTTTTCCAACATTAGAATTCCAAAATTAGAATCTAAGAGATAATTTGGGCTTCTCCTTCACTAGAGTCAGAGCCATTTGTGTTATTTTTTGTCCTCCAACGGGTACTTGCCAGTTGGAAACTACAAAGACCGTGCTACCTGCTTTGTTCTTGTGATCATCAGCATGCAGGGTGCTTACCAATATTTCATCTATTTGCAGGAATATGTACTGTTTCAGTCACCAATCTGGTAAACTAGAGCATCTAATGAAGGTATGTATTTTGTTGATAAAGATAGAGTTGGTACTGAATTTTTTTTATTTTTCCGAACAAAGTACTGAATTAGCTTTAGAATGATATACCTGTTGCATATCTGGAATCACAATAATTATTGACAATTTTGTTAATTGACGTATGTATTTTGGTAATGGAGGTTGAGATGGTACGGAACGAGGGCTTAGAATGCAAATATTTGTTGCACATCTGGAATCACATTAAACGAGAATTTACGTATTTGTTTAAACATGGCTATTGCTCTAAATTCACAAAGTACTTTGAAAAGACAACTGAATGTTCTAGTGATGATTTTTCCTTGGTTGAGTTAAATTGGTGTTTTTCAAACTTCATTGAGACATGGATCTTCTAGTATTTCTAACCAGTTTTGGTTGCTTCACTGGTTGAGATCCGATCACTCAGCATTGCAAGCGTCTTATTATATTCTTTCTGCTTGGCATGAAACCCTATATTTGAAGATGTACATTGATTAAGTTTCATAGCTTATAAGGTGTGAAGGAGAAATCCTGTGTATGTTCGCTTAGATAAATATCCACCCCGTCTCGTTTAAAATACTAATAGAGGTATGTGATGACATCTTTGTTTGTGCTGGCCGATATAACTATTTGGCCCTTGTCATCTATATATACCTGTAAGCATACTGCATGCAGATGACATCTTTCTGGATGTGTATTCATCCTAGATGTGGCAAATTTAAGACAAAGTCTACTTTGATCCCTGAATGGCTCGTATGTTTTAAAGGAGTGGTAGGGTAATTGCAATTCTTGCCACATTCTAATTCCAGCTATTTCTGGTCCCGAAACCTGCACGATTCACATCCGTGGGTGTGTGCATGTGTGGACGTCTGGGATTGCACTGTTGGTTGTTTGCTGAGATCTGACTGCGCATGTTAAATGATCTCCGTATTTACAAAATCCTCTTTTGATAACCTAAAAGCATAAATGAATGCCAAAGAGTTATAAAGTGCTTTCTATTGTGATTTGCAGGTCCATGAAAAGGAGGTAATTGGCATCAGCCACCATCCTCACAGGAATCTTGTCGCCACATATAGCGAAGACTGCACACTGAAGTTATGGAAGCCTTGAATCTCTGGTGACTTGTATGTACTGTATGTAATTTTGTTTATGGCTGCGTGAAGTTAGATTGCTGACATGCATATTTGGGTGGCGTTTGAGAAACAGAATATAAGCGGTGTCTGCAAAAACTCACTCAGACCCAGAGCCGATTAGGACGTTGGATTCGTAACATTTACTCATCGATCAATCATGATTTGGACATATTGTATAGCTTTTCTACTAAGCAACGTTAGTAATTTTGATTCATAACTCGTATTCGTGTTATGCACTCTAGAACCAAGATTTGGCATAATCTGTTTTCGGTTAAATCAAATCAAGTGCTTAATTTTATAGTCATGGTTTGCTAAGTACTTGTGGGAAGAATAGGCTTTGGTTCGAATACTTGAAACTGTCTGTTATTTAGTGTGTAAAACTTGGTTGATACATTTGAGTGCAGTGGTCCTCTTATTTAAGGAGGTTCCAGCGTATAGCACATGACTAGCTAGTCTAGCTGTATTGGATCTTGACGGAAGAGGAGGTTTTAGGTTCGGCTCACACAGAGCGAGAAGGATATAAGAAGTTGCCTCCATTTTATGCTTCAATCTTCCGATCTGAATTCTGCATGGCATCGAATGACCTCCAATCTGCAATCTGACTTGTGCTGTGTTGATGGAAGGGAGTGAATGAGAGCTTTTTGGCGTCAATTTATATGCCTTTATTAGTCGGGACTGAAACAATTGGAACATTGTCCCCCATTTTTGGGATGAACATATGGAAAATGCTCGAATTTGAAGAAAAATCACCAATAGAATATGAAGAGGAGCTCTGAGAAGAAATCCCTAAACCCCAGTATATTGAATTAGAGTTGAAAATCGTAATTAAGCCAAAAAGAAACCACAACTCTTTTTTTTTTTTTTTTTTTTTTTGTACAATGATACATTTTACATTAAGGAGAGGGGTAAGTTCAGCTAAGCCACGTAATCTACCTAATTTAGTATCGAATTTGCTATTCATAAGATTCGAACCTAAAATCCCTTGTTTACAAGTAAAGAAGAATACTACCAGACTCTAGTACTGAATGACATACTGTCATTGATTTAGCTAATAATCAAACATGGACTCAAGGCATACTGCCATTGATTGTTGAGTAAGAAACCACCGGTTAACTAATGGGTTGCCAACAAGTTCACCATTACTAACCCACATTAAGTCTTCACCCGTTATTTAAAATTTTTGCGAGCAAATTGAGTCGTGTTGAGTTGGGTTCATTTTGCCAGTTTTATTCCCTAACTAGATGCTTCATTTAGGTTAAACTATAGATCAAATAGTAATGTAAATTATACAAAAATATTTTTACTTACTACCTTATTTATCATCGTAACAAATTTAATTAAAATTTATATAACGAATAAACACAAATTTCAAACTTTAAACTCATTCAATAAAAATAGCGAAACCCAAGTTGGAGTAGGGGAACAACAAAGTTCATGTTAACCGTTGAGACAAATGACATACATGAAGAAAGAAGAGTCAACTTTGTTCTCCCCGAGAGAATCAATTTTTTATTTATTTATTTGGGAGAAAGGTTAAAGTACATAGTAATGCTGCCCCCTACCAACTGTCCCACAACAACACAGGACTTAGGAATTAGGAGTGGCATGGCAACCTCTGAATCCGCCTTGAACACCACCAATCGATCAGCTCTCTCTCTCTCTCTCTCTCTCTCTCTCTCTCTCTCTCTCCCCTTTCTGTTAGTCTCACACACAGCTTATTTGCGCAAATATTTAGGCCTATTTGAAAATGTTTTTAAAATTATTAAAAACGTTTTTGATAAAAGTATTTTTGAAACTAATTCTTAATAAAAATGTAAGTTAATCTCAGAAAAGTACTTAAAGTGGTTGCTATGATAAATACATAACTGATGCTTCTCACAAGAAGCACTTTAAGTGTTTTTGGAACCCAAAATTATTTATCTAAAAACGCTTTCAATCATTTTAAAAACACTTCCAAACGAGTTCTTAATTTCTAATCTGAGTTTTAGGCATACCCTTCAAAGGGGACGTACACGGCACAGATTCTGTAACAGTAGTGTCTATATATCTAGTACCAACAAGAATATGTGTAGATTTTTATTTACGTATTCTTGTTTCATTAGTACAAACGCTTGATAAGCTCATATTTATATATATTTTACATCAAATTTACTTATCTTTTCTTAGTTAATTCCTTATATTTTTGAGCTATTTACTTTGTTTTTGTGTTTTGTAGGACTAGTCAAGCAAAGAAAAGAAAAATAGCACAAATGGGATTTTAAGTAACAAATTCGTCAAAACTGCATGTGCAGGTCAGTTGACTTTGGAAGCAAGTTACGAACAGCTCAGAGTGAATTAGAGAATGAGCCTTATATGCGTAGAAAGCTATGGATGTCTATTTTCTGGTGCATTTTGCGAATTCCTAATATTATTTTTCTAGAAGAAGTTATGGCCATTTTAACACTGAAAGGTTCCCAAGAGACTGAGCAGTTTGTAACTGACAAGAAAGCATTGAAAGCAATAAATCCAATAAAACTAGCAGCCAAAACTGATGCAGCCAAAAACAAACCAGCTGACATCTATTCAAATATCAGAGGAAATGAAATTAAAGATGAGGATTAAGAGGGAGTAATTGGCATAAAGACTACCTAAAGGGTTACAATTCTTTTACCATTTCCTCTCACTTATTGTCATCACAAAATGGCTATTAGTAGGGGAGAATGGGGCAGCAAGCATGGGCATAAAGGCTGCAGGTTGCAGCAGCAAAAGAGTAGCTTTTTAGGAAAAAGAAGGAAAAAAGGCAAGGCAGCAACGTTGGGGAAGGAAGGAAAGGAAGGAAGAAATCTTGGCATTCTCTTCTTTCGGTTTTATCTTCTCAAACTCATGTCTTTCCTTTGGTTTTATTTGAGAATTATGTAACTAATTTTTAGTAGTTAGGGGTTGTTTTGAAGCCCCGAATATGATTGCAAATGTGTTATGACATTTCGTTTCAATTTCTTTTATGAAAGGATGAAAATTGGTTCACTACTTGTCTCATTGATGAATTCTTTATGTGTTTTCTACGGATGCATACTTAGTAAGCATATTTAGGATTCTAATGCTATGAATATGTGTGTGCCTGCCCTTGTCAAATGAGGACCTACATATGTTCTAGAGTAGTACTTGTTAATAGCGGTTAACATGTGAATCAATTTCTAGGATGAGTAAGACAACGCCAGTACTTACGATGCCTTGTGATGACTCAAACTCTTTTCGTTCTTAATGATTTCTACTTGTTAAATCTATGAACATGCCATTCTAGATTGCATGCTAGGGACTAAGTTAAGTTGAAAACGCCATTCTCTTAACATACTACGTAAGAAAGAATAATAGGTTGAGTTCTAACATTGAGCCAACTTCAGCATCTTCATCCGGAAATAAAAGGAATTTGAATGAAACATAACATGTTTTCATGATTATCTGGTGGTGGATAGCAATTCTCCTAACTCGTTTTTTTTTAATTTGTGAACTACTTAAAATCTGTTTCTGTCCTGTTTTTGTTCAATTTAATTTAAATAGAAAATCAACTCCAAAAATCCCAAAAATTTGTATGAGTGTAGCTCTGTGTGTCTAGTATCTTCATATAAAATTTCGTAGACTTTAGATAAGTGTAAGTCGGTCTAATAATTATTTTTCGGTGGCTGGTCAGTAGGGACAGCAACCCAGCTTTTGTGACATTTTAAGTAATTAGATAAAACAATCTTCTGCGGGAAAGACTCTTATTTTCATATGCTACAATTGACAAATCTTAGTATTAATAAGGAAAATCAATAGGACATTTGTGTGTTACTTTGTGATGTGCATTTAATCCTATCAATGCGTGCCATATAAATTGTTTTCCTTCACTGGGATTATTCATCTTGATCCTTAGGCACGTCACGTGTTGACTTCTTGCGTTCATAACTCAAGGTTCTTATTAAGAATTATGGCACCTGCCCCTGGATCTGGATGCATACATGTGAAACATCATTTGGATATGGGGTTAATTAGAGTAAGTGGCCAAACTTGGAGTTCCAAGGACTCAAAACATTTACTAAAAGAAAGTCTTGAAGAGTTCTAGACATGAAGACCATCAAGGTTTTATTTCCCAAGGTTTTATTTTCCAGCAACAAAAATGGAATTTATCCACTACTTCTCAACGAATTCCACAAAACCACAAAAAAAAAACGCAGATAAATATTGGTCGACTCACATGTTCAGTTTACGTGACTGCACGTATGTCTTGGTTGGTCCTCTCCTTTCTTTTGCGCGCTAAGTTTTGGTGTAGCTTGCATTGCATGTTCAAATTTCCACAAGTGCTGCTAGTGCACCAGCTCAGTCCCGAAAAATAGGTTTACGTGGAAGAGTAACGCAAGAGAGATAATCACTACTAGAAATTTGGCTATAAGCCACCCTTTTCATTGGTGGCTATTGTCAAGTGTTGTCATTCACATTGGTGGCAAACCTCTATGGCCACCAAGCACCCACTAAACTAGGAGTGTGGCCTATGTAGATGACTCTATTGTAACAGTGGCTACCAATATTGCATTGGTGGGTATGTGAATAGTACAACATTTTAATATTTTTAATTATTTGTAAAATTCAATATATGTCATTGTCTCTCTTATTGGTGGCTAGATTTGAGACTAACATTGGTGGCTTTCATACTCATACACCCACCAATCCTATGTGTCTCTATTAGGATTAGTGGCTTTACATCTATAGGCACCAAAGTTGGTTTGAGGCTACAACATTCCAAATGGCCTTTGGGTTCGAATTGTATTACATGGCTGTTAAATCATAGCTCTGTACTATATTAAAAATCAGCTTCTTAATATAAACTTCACATGAAATTTAAATTTGCAAAAGAATTCACATTGACAACCAACCACACTTTATATCCCATATGGAATCAATAACAAGGTTTGTCCCTTTTAAAGAAAGCATATTACATTCTGATTTGATGTCCAGCACATCCAACTACCCAAGGGTGATGAGGTTACATTTTATAACACCAACACTACATATGCACATCCACCAACAGCAAACTGAACTAACAAAATCCACCCAATTGGATCTATGCCTTCCCAATGGCATTTGTACTAATACATCAAGCAAAATTCACAAAAAGGATCACAGTTAGCTTATCACTTACTGAAGCCAGTGACATTCACCATGCATGGACGATAGACCATGTCATCATCCATGCCATTATTCTGCAGCACAACAATGTCGGCATCCTTAACTTCTCCACTTGCTTGGATCTCCAAACCAGTCCCTTGTTCAATTATATCCACACAAACCAGTCCCTTGTTCAATTCTATTCACAGAAAAGCACAGTTAACAAATGATTATTCACAGAAAAGCACTTTTACCAAATAATCAGGCAAGCATTTGAATTGTATTCATTCTAACAAAAACTAAAACAAAAGTTAAAATTCATCAACAGATAGATAAGCTTACGCACCACATCACATAATTTCCTTGAAGCTGATAAAATTATGTGCCCAAGAATTTGGGGAGAGAAAGAGATGCAGGAACCTTTAAGTGGAGTTGATGAAGCATTAAATTGGATTCGGAACTTCGAAACCCAGGCATGGTAGAACAACACTGTGTAGATACAGAGATTAAAATGTACAACCAAACCCAATTCACCAAAAGGAAAAAAACATTATGGTTGAAGAAAGGTATATGCAATTTTTAACAAAGTGTAGAGAAATGAGAACCTATGCATGTATAGCACATTTTCTTGAAATGGTTGAAGAACCATTTCAATCAAAATAGAAAGGTATATGCAATTTTTAACACCCCAACCACCATTATCACTTTTATACCCTGTTGTGGTTTCAGAAGCTTCTCATTTTCTTAGTATGAAGCTCATTTTGTGGGAAAAAAAATTATAATAATAATAATAACAATAGTAATTCAAAAGGTAATGGAGATTACCAAGGAAATGAGTTTTAGGTTCTGAATGGTTTACTCATTCCCATCCAGTTGGTGCGAAAACTTTCTTTGTTTCATGTTAGGTGATGCACAAACTCTCACAAATGGTGTTCCTGACAACCGACCTTGCTCCTAACAAACTACGAGAACATAAATTACATCACATGAAAGTAGTTTAAAAAATTTATTTAATCGTAAGTCATAAAGCTCGAAACTCTCTATCAAAATAATTCAGAACCTCAAATAGAGAACAAAACTTCTACATTGACAATAACAACCCCGAACAATGAACAAAACATTGAAATGAAATCAAATCATGTGATACATTTTCAGGTGATATGTCACACCCCAAAACTTGAGGTGTGAGACTAAGAGAAATAACTACAACAAAGTAGTTGTTCAAGGGTGTATAACAAATCTCATCTTAAGATTATGTCAACGAAAATTTAAATTTCACAATTCCATTAAATCAAACTACAAAAGTCAATTTAAAGAAATAGAGTTAAAGATCTCACAGTAATACAAACTACAAAAGCGACCTGAACCATAAAATTCATTGAAAATAGCTCGTTCAACCAAAACGAGTGAAAATTTCCAGATCCAAAGTAGACACATGAAACTAAGTTGTGTCAAAATTTCATTGATTTTCGAGTTCGGGAAGAATAGGAAAATTTAAAACTAAACCAGGCATGCTGCTGTTTTCCTGTAAAAACAATTTCAGCAGCACCAAATTACTTTGTAAATAAAACTGTGTATATTCCAAAGAACAAAAATCTGAAATTTTGCAAAATGCCACTAATGTAGTAGATACACACCCACAGTTTTAAACATAACCAAGTTCATCACACATGTAACAGTCCGTTCCGAACTAAGGAATATATTATATGTGAAATGACGCTTTTACCCTTGCGGGAGTGAGAGGGTGTGTGAATAAGGTTAAAGTTTTGTAGGGGTACCCATATTTGTTTGTTAATTTTATGTGGATGGGATTGGATGAGAAGTATATACACACACACACACAACACGTGTGCAGCCCACCCTACCTCCCTGTCACTCTCTATTTCCTCTTCACGAACTCTCTACCCTTTTTACCTAAAACCGTACGGACAATATTGTTTCTTTTGATCTGGTCACGGATCAAAGCTCTAAGTGCCATATTCTGAACCTAGAGGACCTGGTGGTCATAACCATACCTTTAGTTTAGGTTTAGACCCACGGAAACCCCAAGAACCGTGAAGTACCGTGAAGGGTATTGTTCATGCACTAAAAAACTGTGGTGTTTTAGCCTATTTTGAAATCATAGGAAGGTTTAGAATCGTCTTGTGATGTTCGGAGGACAAAATTGGGGGATTTTGGACGTCGGGATCACCAGTTTGGGAGTTGGCCAGAATTCTCGATTTTGCTCCGGCGAGATTTAGGCGAGTTTTGGGTTTTAAACAGGTATATACCTCTTCTCCTTGTCCTAAGGTTCATTTTGGTGTAAATTTCGTGAAATTTGGTTGAGAATTGAGCTAGAAATCATAGTTTGAAAAATTTCCCAGTTTCCAGCGACGCAGCGGCGCCAGCGCCGGTCGCCGGAGAACTGAGGTTGAAAGTGACGGAATATTCCGTCAAAGTTGACGGCATATTCCTAACGGATGGTAATGACGTCAGTTAACCTTAACAGGATATTCTAGGGATTTAACGGAATATTCCTTAACGGCGTTAAGGATTCCGCAGTGTGCATGGCATGTGGCCGCCCGTGGGCGGCGCGTGTTGTCGTGCCTTGGCCGGCGCGTGGGACTCCCAAAAATTATTTTAAAAATAAAGGGGTGTTCGTGGGATTGAGTAGAGCATGTTGGTATATTCAAACACCCCAATTGGGCAATGTATGAGAAGTTATTATCTGATTTGGGTTATGTGTGTAATTAACGGTTAAATAGTTGTTTCGCATATAGGTGAGACGTATCCTGAGGACGAGCACAGCCACGCGAGGCTCGGGGGCTACGACCCGTCTACCTATCAGTGAGTGGGCTTTTGTTTTCAGTATATATATATACACACACTTGATTGATTCCCAGAAATACGTTTTAAAATAATTTTATGAAATTGAGCCATGTCGAATGCCATATATATTTATTGCTATGTTTATATGATTATATGTTGAGGCATTGCGGGCGCCAGGTAAGTCAGGTAAGTATGTATCTTTGATATGATGATTGTGATGATATCGATGAGATTAGAATATGGCTCATTTACCTGCACATCGGGGTTTGTGCCACCAGAGTAGGGCTTAGCTTTCACGTGATCGTTCACCTCCCGCACCATACGCTCACCTTGGATCCAAGGCAGGTGCCAGCCTTTCATACAGACCACATTAGGTGGTTCCGATTCATCGCCAGCCTTCACGTGATCGTAGCACAAAGCGTTTTATATATACCCAGCTTGACGTACAGACCACATTAGGTGGTTCCGTCATGGGTGCAGGTTATTGATTGAGAGATGAATTGAGGATTTGGTTGAGGAGCCATAGATTCAGCTGTACAGGTCACTAGAGGTGACTCCGGCTGACTGATATACATTGCCGGCATGATTTGTGTTGAGATATCACCTTATTGATATGATGATATTTGATGCATGCTTGATATTGAATATGGTTTATTCAAACATGGCATTATTTGAATGATGGTTTTCAGTGATAGTACGTATATATATTTTCTGGGAAGTATACGGGTTTTACAGAGAGAGGTTACAACTTTTATATCGAAGTGTTTTTGGTAAAGCTTTGTTTTTGCCCACTCACACTTTTGTTTTGTGCCCCTCCAGGTTTTAGATAGCGTTGGTGGCAAGCGAGGTTTCAAGGCATATCTGACAGTGCACTATCCATGTAAATGTTATGGCTTCCTGTTTATGTCTTTCTGGACTGCACCTAGGATGCTCGAACTTTGTAAATTATGCTGTTAACTTTCACACTCTTTTAAACTCTTGTATCTCTAGTTGTGCTATTCTAGTCCTTCTTATCTATATTTATTCTTCCGCACTGCGCACATGGCTACGTCACGCTCACGTGACGGCCAGCATGTCCCGATGTTCAAGTCAGGGTGTGTCAACACACCACTTACAAAATACCCAACAGCAAACCCTAATTCAAGGTTAATTGAGGACTTTAATCAGACACTTGGTGCTCAACTCTAAAACTAAAACATGAACTATGATACTTTCATGTTTCCTACTCCCACCCAAACTAATTCATGGGTTATCAAACCAAATAACAATTTGATTCCAAAGGTAAGAAATAGATATCTTAAATGGAGACAAAGGAAGGATCCTCACTTGTTCTGATCTTCACAAGCTAGGGAACTAAGCTCCTCTTCCTTATATTTTCTTTTTGACGAATTAAAAGCTAAAAGGGATAAACTCTTTCACCTCCTTTGGCTGGAAGGGAAAGCAGCAAGATGAAAGGGTTTTCTAGAAACCCCATCTTCCTTAAGTCTCACTCACCAACGTCAGCAATCCTTTTTTTTTTTTTCAGATGGTTAAAGTTGCTTCATTTTTCTCTCAAATGGTGGTGGTTTTTTCAGCTGCTTTCCAATCAATGAATTCAAGACAGATGAGGGCCTAAAAATGGTAGTTTCCTTCATCCACCAAAACCAAACGGAGCTTTACACGTGTGTGGGGACCTTGACCTATCATACATCCTCAGAAACAAAAATAACAATCACTCAAATGGAAAGTACGAAGAAGCACTACATCAAAAGGTCAAGTGGCGTACCATAATTTTGATTCCGATGTAATGGTTGAGAACTTCTGCATCAAAGGCAGCAGCAGCAATAGCAGATGATGATGCCGCGATGGGAGTTCAAATTAAACAGCAAAAAATAAGAGAGAATTGAAGCAAAGAAATACCCAAAAAATTACATTCACATATCCCAAAACAATATAAAACAAAAAAAAAATGGAACAGAAATCTGGAAGAAGATGAACAAATCGAAGCAAAATTATATGTACTTGGCAATTGAGAAAAACACCCTGCTCACCTTAATTTTTTTAGCAAGAACCCTCTTTACCTTGGTTTCACCCACAACCTTCCAAGGCTTCCATTCTTCTCGGCCCTGGTTGGAAACAACCTTGATTCACCTTCCTCGTCCCCAATCTTCGACATGCATACATAAAATGGAATTAAAATTTGAAATCTAGAATCGATCCAAAAACTGAAAGTTTTTATTTTGAGAAACCATGAGGAGAGGATCATTTTTACCTCTTGGTTGAGGTCCAATTTCGGCAGACTTCGCCAGAAATTGGCCGGAATACCCACGGTCACCGTTTATTAGATTTGAAAATGAGAAAATTCGGCTACAAATTTGGAGAAACTAACTTGAGGGTTGGAAAGAGGAAGGGAAGAGGATTCTGGAGGTATAGTTTGACGCTCATTGGTGACCGGAGGACGGAGCCGCTGCTGCATGAAAGAGAAAAGGGAGAGAGAGGATACGGGAGGGAGGGGAGAAAGATTGAAAGGAGAAGAGAGCGATAAGAATGAAGGGGAGGAGGAGTTGGAATTAAAAGGTAGATAACAAAATAAATAACAAAATAAACAATGAAATTAAAAAGTAGAAGAAAAGAAATTTTAAGAAATAAAGATATTTAACAACCACTAATCATTGGTGGCTCAATGTTGAAGGCCACCAACATCAGCGGCATCCCATGGTAAAGCCACCAATAAATAGTAAGAGTAGCAGCTTTACATCTATGGCCACCAATTGTAAAGGGTGTGTAAAAAATGGTGGCCTCTGAGCCAAATTCTAGTAGTGAATATGACATCCTATTAGTGTACCTTTTGAAGTGGAAAAGCTAAGTGATTTATACCATTAACTTCTAATCAGATAAATTTATTAATCAACGTGACATGTACACATCACTTATCACATCAAATTATGCACTAATATGACATAAAAATATTATCTTCCTAGCATTTTTCATATCGAAAGTTTAACGTATTTAGTGGGACATTTTAAACTTTAACATGAAAAAAAATTTCCACTAAAATAAAATATTTTTACATTTTAGAATATTCTAATGGAAACTCTGTGAGTCTTCCTAGCCTCTAGAATTGATGGATAACCGTGGCTTAACACCAATTGTCACCCTTTTTATAAAAAGAAAAAAAAAAACAAACAGTAGAAGCGTCATTTGCATCCTCAGTTTTACATCTTTAAGGTAAATATTTCTAATGGAACGTAATTTGCTATACAAAGAACATTCGTGTTGTCTACGACTAAGCAAGAACTTACGCCACATTTACTTCTCAAGAGACCAAAATTTTAAATCAAATTTTGTAAATTAAATGATGTGGATGTTGATAATTGAATTATTACTTAAGTGTTGATTAATGTGCTTATTTCATATTGATGACACATCATTTGGTTAAAAAAATTTGGTTTCTCTAACATTATACTTACGAAATTAATATCTAACCTACCAAATTAGAGAATTGTTATTGTCACTCTAAAAATCTCATTTTGCACTCTAATTTTTCTATAATTATTAAAAAATTAAGAATGTAGAATGAAAATTTTGAAATGCTAACCGTTCTCCCAAATTATACGACAGATATGGAAGCTCAAACTAGCCTTAATAAACTTAGCCAATTATTTGCTTGTTAATTTTGTGCAACACCTCATTAGGGTTGAATATTAATTCGTTGCATGGAAATGGCTATCAATTTATGTGTGTGCGTGTGAGAGAGAGAGAGAGAGTTGAAAAAAGAGTAGGATTTTCTCCCTTCTTTTTTTTCCTCTTCTTTTCTTCCCTTCTAATTGAACAGTCAGGGTTAAGTCACGTCAACATATTATATTAATTTTTTATAGCAAGAGAAAAACAAAATAAGAGAATATGAAAGTAAAAGATGAAAATAAATAGAAAAAGAAGAGGAGAGAATCCTAATCCGTTGGAAAAACTTCAAGGAAATAGAACAGCGGTAGGAAAAAAGAGAAGGGTGCTTGGGAAGGGAAATTTTGTATTAAATTACTGCAGCTGATAGACGTGAACATTTATTACCTTCACAACCACCACCTTGCCATTCCTATTAAATCATCACCGCATGCTCCTCCTGCAAATACAGCAACTACATTTCTTCTCTCTCCCTCCCTCCCTCCCCACGCGCCCCCCCACGTTACCATCTCAAAACATCAATATTCAGCCATTGATGGCTAGGCACCTTCCAAGTAGCAGTATTAGGTTGTTCTCTGTGGTTGTTTTGGTGATGGTGGTACTGGAAGCTGGAGAAGTTTGGTGCCGAGACGTGAACTCATCATCACTGTCAGCCGGTGGCGGTGGCGGTGGGAGGAGATTGTTGTCAGAAACGGTGCCTGCCATGTTTATATTTGGAGACTCTCTAATTGACAATGGGAATAACAACGACCTTCCGTCATTTGCCAAGGCTAACTATTTCCCTTATGGCATTGATTTCAATGGCGGTCCTACTGGCCGTTTTTCCAATGGTTACACCATGGTTGATGAAATAGGTCTCTCTCTCTTGCCTGCTGCTTTTATGTTAATTTTATTCGTTGCTTTTATTTTACTGTTTGGTTTTATGGGTACTCTATTTGCTTAATATAGAACAGACCAATTGGGTTGGTATATGATTTGATATTAATCCCTGAAATTTTTTAGTTAACCTACTTGTTAATTACACATAAATGAAGTCATGGAGATCCATGTTATTTGCTCATTTGACTAATTAAAGGGCACCTTTACATTCCTCATTAGGGCATAAAAACCAGGCAATACTTCCATAAAATGATGAAAAAAAGAAAAAAAAAACATTCTTGTCATTTATATCTCTTTCTTTTTTTTTAAATTTATTTGATCTTCCTGCAGCTGAACTGCTAGGACTTCCCTTGATTCCTGCTCACTCTGAAGCTTCTGGTGATCAAATGCGTCATGGAGTCAATTATGCATCTGCAGCTGCTGGAATCCTTGATGACACTGGCAGAAACTTTGTAATTTATTACCCACTTCATGCTTCAGAATTTAATTAATTAACTAACTCAATATATTTATCTTAAACTTTGCATGGATTTGGCAGAACCACAGCTTTGCATGTTTGATCTGAAATTGTTTCAACTTAATTTGTCACAATTGTTTTCTGCAGGTGGGAAGAATACCTTTTAGTCAACAAATAAGGAATTTTCAGACTACACTTGATCAGATAACAGACAATCTTGGTGCTGATGATGCTGCTCGATCTATTGCCAAGTGCATCTTCTTCGTTGGAATGGGCAGCAATGACTACCTGAATAATTACCTTATGCCCAACTATCCAACTAGGAATCAGTACAATGCCCAACAATATGCTGATCTCTTGGCTCAAGAATATACACAGCAGCTCACTGTAAGAACTTCACCTCCTCAACTAGACGCTCCATATGTTTACATTGCGTATAACTATCTTACATTGTGTATTTGAAGCGTTATTGCATCATAATCGATAAAAGTTACGGGCACTATGCGTACTGTAAATTGGTTTTCCGTTGGATGCTCTAACTTTCACAACGCATGCATAACTTCTCGTACAATTACCCAAGCATCCTATTAAAATATGTGACATGTTCCAGAGACTTTACAATCTTGGTGCCCGAAAATTTGTCATTGCTGGATTAGGGAGAATGGGTTGCATTCCAAGTATTTTGGCCCAAAATCCAAGTGGAACCTGCTCGGACGAAGTTAATCGCCTTGTTCTACCTTTTAATACAAATGTGAAGACATTGATCAACAATCTTAATACCAACTTACCAAGCTCAAAGTTCATTTACATAGACATTGCTCGTATGTTCGAAGACATGCTCCTCAATTCTAGATCCTATGGTATGCTTGCTACTGTATATTTAATTTGAAGTCATTCCTGATTGAACTTTAATTATGTGTCGGTCGACACTAGCAATTTCAATATTTGTTCAATTCTGTTTGTAGGATTCAGCTTTGCAAATCGTGGATGCTGCGGTATTGGGCGTAACAGAGGCCAAGTTACATGTCTTCCTTTCCAAACACCATGCCCAAATCGAGACCAATATATCTTCTGGGATGCATTCCACCCGACATCAGCGGTGAACATCATAATTGGGAGGAAAGCTTTCAGCGGGGACCGTACCGAGGCTTATCCCATGAACATACAGCAGCTTGCCACTCTTGATATTGAAAGGAACCAGTAGAAAGTGCGGCGCTTCAAATTTACCATTTGGCTTTATCTTTCTATTTTGTTTCTACTAATTTATTCGAGTGCTGCTGAAAAATGTTACAAATCAAAGACTTTGTACTTTATTGGTTTTTGAACTTTACATTGTTGTTTGGAATTGGCTACTAGTAGTAGTAGATTATCCTTTTCTTCTCTCATTTATTATACATTTTATTCTTACGCTCCCAGTCTCAAGTCCGAATAAAAGTAGAGAGAGAGGGTGTCATGTAATCGACAGACGATATTCCGTTTTCATGTCAAATCTCTATGATTTATTATACATTTAATTCTTCTTTTTTGTTTTTCATTCTTGCGTTTTTGTTTCCTCTTTCTTGGAGAGTTGGTAGATTCATTATCCCACCATGATCTTATGAGATCAATACCAGTAAACAGGCCCTATGGGAACCTTAACAAATATAATTTTGGGCTTTTGCAAAAATAACTTTCTCAAAAATATCTTCATACTCAAAATCACTTAAAACACTGTTTTTAACACCGTTTTTAGTGGAAAAATGAAAACCCTATATCCAATTTATTGCACCTGAAATTATCAATTGAAATGTGTTGGTTTTTTTTTTTTTTTCTTTCGTTTGATTCGTATAGAGCTTCTCACAAATCTTAACAAAGATGGCTACACTAATTAAGTATTTAATTGTCATAGCTACCTTAAGTTGAGCTGTGATTTGATTTGATTGAGCATGAATAAAGTTAACCTTCTGGACTAGATTTTCTGAATTTATCCTTCACTTTTCAAGCTATAAACCTTTGGATAGATTCAAAAATCACCATGGCCTAGTAGTAATACTTAATTCAAGGGAATCCTTCCTAGCTTGAAAAGATGTATGATTCAATTATATATTTCCACTAGTGGTGATATACCCACTTGAATTGACAACACTTTAAGTACAAGCAGAAATTACTAAAACAGAAAAATATTTATTAACATTATTAAATTAGCAATCAGCTGAAAAGCATCAAAGCTCAATTAGTTTTGCAGTGAAATTTCAACTTTCTTCACATCACATCTATCCTATTTTTACTTCGATGAAAAAAAAAAGCATCAAAAAAAGAGCAAATTGTAGCAATGATCCCTTAACTTTAACTCAATTAAAGAAATGGTCCCTCAACTAAAAATCCATTACCATTAGTCTATCAACTCATCAAAACATGCAGCTATAGTCCCTCAACTAAAAATTTATTACCATTGGTCCCTTAAGTTTCATCCAACTAGAGAAATGGTCTCTCAACTTTAACCCAATTGGAGCAATGGTCCCTTAATTTTAACCGAATTGTAGCAATAGTCCTTTCAACATAACTCATTTTGACAAAATTCTAACGAAATTGACGAAAAAGACCATATCTACACATTTTGATGAGTTGAGGGATCCCAATTGTAGCAATGGTCATTCCAACATAACTTATTTTGATAAAATTCTAACGAAGTTGACGAAAAGGATCATAGCTACACTTTTGATGAGTTGAAGGACCAATGGTAATGGATTTTTTGTTGACGGACCATTGCTCCAATTTGATTAAAGTTAAGAGACCATTGCTACAATTTACTCAATTCATAAGCAATCAATCAGTGATGAGGTTGTTGCATGCAAGAAGTTCCAAAAGATTTGTATTGTCTTGGCTTTCATAGCATAGCCCATTGTTGAATGTTGATTGGGTAAGCATATGATCGTGTATTGGAACCACTATATGGTCCCTGCCCAACATAATGTTTGCTGCCTCTGTTGGATAGAAGCAAGGTCTGAAATATCGATATTATCTGCGAAATATCGCCGACAATATCGTTTTTTTTAGAGGACGATATTTTCACACTTATCCACTTAATTATCGTCAATATATCGCGATATTATCGATAATATTGCCACTGTCGTTGCAACTGCAGCCGAGGCTTCGTCGTCGCAGCTGCCAAGATCTGCGCCTCTTCTGCTTACCCCTAAAACCCTTCTCGCTCACTAAATTCTGAATACAACCCAACTCAAACCCTTTCGACGAACCTGAACCCGAGCTCGAGCCCGCTTCCGATCCACCACTAGTTGTAGAGCTCGTGAACGGCTTTTCAGAACTTTCAGTTTCAGCCACTGCCCGTTCCAAAATCTCTGCGGCCTTGTTCGCGTCTCCATCGGCTTCGCGATACGCATAAATGGCATCGTCAAGCAATACCAACGAGAAAAACTCCGTAAACGTGCGGATTACCTTCTGTTTGTCATCTTCCTTGGCGACCCACGTTGGATTATCCGAGCTCTTCCTCTTCCTTATCATCTTCATGTGCTTCATCGCCGCTGCTGAAATAGCTAGGGTTTGACTAGAATCCGTCACGATGCCGACGATTGGAGACTGATGATATAAAACCCTAACACAAAAATCTGAGGATTAGGGTTTCTGAGACCGACCGGTGGGCAAGGAATCAGATCAGAAACCCTAGATTGGGGAGGCGGAGCGGGGGCAGAATTGGAGAATTAGTGAAACGGATATGGCTAATTCGGGGATTTCCCAAAATATCAGATGCAGGTGGTGGTAGTGGGGGTGGTGGTTGGCGAATGGTTGACAAGGATTCATGTCTTTTTGTTTGTTTTTTTTTTTCGTATTGGGGGACAGCTGTTTTGGACTTCCCTAAACAAAAGGAAAATGGGGGTAATATTCACACATCTCATCTTACTTTTCACACATTTTTGTAATTTTTTGCCGTCGGATCGGACGAATTGAAGAAAATCAACGGATATAAATTTAAAAAGTATGTAAGAAGTACTCTTTCACATTCCCCGAGGTGGAGTATCAGATCATCACACCTTTTTTGACCCTTCGAAAATTTGAAAAACCTTTATTACACCTTTTCATTTCTTCTTCTTCCCTTAGCCTTTTCAAAGCCTTTCCAGAGCCCTTTCAGAGCTTCAAACTGAATAAATATTGTACTAATTCATTATATATAAATGATTATGGTGTGTTTAAACTTCTTTCATTAATTACTACATATTTTCTACATTCACAATGTTTGCCAGCTCGCTATATAATCAACTTAAATCAGTTAAATCCATCATGCAATGCATTTCCTTCTAATTTTTTGTGATAAACTAATAGATAATTGACTAAATAAACATCCTGCAAAGTTTCAATAAAAATTTTCAAGTTTTTCTTACAATTTCCGTGGTTTTTATTCAATTTTTATCGATTTCGATAATATCTCGATATTTCCATCGAAATTTCCGTGTTTTTGGACTACTAATATTTTCGATATCATCGATATTTTAAACCATGGATAGAAGGCATCCCAAAACAAGTACTATGTGCGATCCTTACAAGCTTGCTGAAGAGGTAGACAAGTTATCTGCCCATTGTTGCTTCCTACTCCATAACACCCCTTGTCAATCACTTCACTTCACTTCAAACCCTGCACCATTGTTTAAAAATTGAAGTGGCGTAGATCCACATCGGAAATTTGACAAAATACATTACTACTTATAAATGATGGTTTCATTACTAATCACACCGGAACTTTTGTGATATACTTTACTATGATGATTTTTAAATGAGCACGATTTGGCTGATTGAACCATGTTTCAAATTCGTCTCATTCATACAGTGAACCCCACTTAGTGGATAAGATTGTGTTGTTGGTAAAGACCTTAATCATCTTTTGACAAACGACGTGATCTCAAATGTGATATGTTATTTCTAAGGGTTGATAACGCTATATATAATACATATTCATCCTTTGATCACAAGTAATGACATATCAAGTGGTATGAGGCTACAGTTGTACGTAAAATGGAACCCGAGAGAAAGATATTGTACGAGTATTGTGCCTCCATAATCCATATATGCATCAACAAATGAAATGCCCTTTTTCCATACTCCTCCATGATAGCAAGCAAATAGATTTTTCTTCCTTTTTTCTAGACAAATAGACTTCGCGACAAAGATGTGTTGTCAGTGAGATCAAATTTCTCAATATTTAGAGACAATTATCATGGTCATGGATAGAACATTCAAGCTAAACAGAGTCAAAACTAGAATTACAAAATGTTTATTACTCAACTCTATATTCCTCAACATGCATCAACGAACTTTACGAACTTTTTCTTCCTGTCCTATCCCAAGTGATTTTTGCGCATTTGCAATACCTTCAGGATCTGCAATACAAGAAACCAAATTAACCAGATTATAATGTCAAAGGTTTATCATATGTCCAAGTTTTCAATTAACTAGCTTCTAAGTAAAGGGATCATGCGTAATGTGTACGCATATCCACGAAAGTTTTGACTCTTGACTTTGGTTCTGAAGTTTCCAGGCCGATCATGAGCAGGAAAGCTTCCCCTCAGATATTGGAATGTAAATGAACCATGGCAAAATAAAATCTCTCTCACTGTAGTATAATAAGATATAAACAGTTATCACGCTTTTAGTACTCGTAGTATATAAGCATGGCTATAGCATTGCCACTTCATTCACAGAAACAACAGGTTGAGGGCAGGATCCCAGATTTTGTTATTTATGCTTAATATTTCTTCAACTCGGTGTCGGTACCCACAAAGTGTAAGCAGATATACGTACCAAAGAACTGTGTGAAAATACGAGTGAAGAAGTTCAAGTTGCGGGAGACATTGTATGCCATGGCGGGAGGAAGAGGTTTCACGACAGTATCAATGCTGAACACCCGTTGAAGGAACTGCAAACCAAATTTGTCCGGAATAAAATTATCAAAGAACAAATTTTAGACGTAGATGCTATACATAAAAATGAAATGGAACATGGAAATTATATGCCAAATAGATAATCATAGAGAACCAAGCATATCATGATATAAAAGCAAATAATCTACAACACATAACTGAACGGCAGCTAGATAGTCAATTCAACATGAAGACCATACTTAGCTTGGACTGTCTTCTAAATTACTGAAACAAGCCAGAAACACTAGTAAAGTCATCTTCTTATTTTCTTTGTCCCTTAGCTTCAGGAAAGGGGGTTTTAATCGGGGACTCTAGTACAGAGTTGGAGAGGAATGCCAGTAGACCAGTACCTAGGTGGTTCCAACAAGTCCAAGTTTTACCATCCTACTTGCATACTATTGCCATGCCTTGCTTCCAGATTTAGTAAGGGCATGTCCTTCACTAATTGAAACTGAAGAACACGAATTGGTCAAGAAAGAACTCAAATACTCCTGAAACACTAGCAGAAGGGGTTTACTGAAATCTGGTTTTGGCAGGCCATGCCCCAGTTCTCCGTGCATTCCACTGACAGAGGTTATTAAGTATGCACGGGAACATGAGGGGCCATGTGAATACATGTAAATAAAGTACCTGAAACACCCAATATGAGATATATGTGTGACAGTATGACTTATGAGCTATAAGCTACATCGTTACTCTACCCAAGATGCGCCACTCGTAAATCATTTCTTGTAACCCTTTTTGCTCAAGCATTTGAAGCGTACAACTACAAAATTTGACAAGAACTTTGCAAGCAAATGGCTGTGATTCTCACAAAATCTCATGCGTAAAGCAACTACTGACAACCAAATTTAGATAGAAAATTAATTAAATCACAATAATCACGCACAGCCCAGAAAAGTAGAAAACCCAAAATCTTCAGAATCATATTAGGCTAAGGCAAGAAAAACTAAACTGATATTAGCAATTAACTGCAGAATAACCAAACAAATTGTCAATTGGATATTTAAATAAACACATTTTTATGTGCCAAATTTGATAATTCCAAAAAATAAACAAAACCAACCAAATTAAATGATACTCTGAGAGCGCAACAGCAAGAACTGATGAAATTGCGAACTGGGTAAACTTAAAAGGACCTGAAAGTTGCGCTGGAAGCTGTAGCGGAGCTCAGGATCGATCTCCGTAAGAGAATCTTGATCGTCTTGGTCCTGAGAGCGCTTGGTTTTCTTACGAGGGACGTGCATGGTTGGAGTCGACCCTGGCTGACTCGTCACCTTAAGCTTCCCTTCTGGGAATTCATCCTCCGCCTCTTCTTCCACCCTCCACGGAGCTGAAGACATCAACTGCTTCTTCGACTTCGACATGTTCGATGGTCGCTGTACTTTCCTGGCGAAGAGCCTGAGGATGAGAAGGAGCGTGTGTTATAGATAGGGGTCGTGTTTGGATGTGGGTGCGGTTGTGCTTTGTTCGCCCATCAGGAATACCTTATTCTCAACTCTATCGAGACGGCTTATTGACAAGGATAGAGAGATGCTTTTAGCCAAAATCATTTGGTAAAGGGTTGGCCCCTTTTCTAATTTTATGTCAAAAGTTGGGCAACTCTAAGTTAGGTTACGTTACGTTCACACTGATGTAGTTTTCGTTTCAAATAGAATATAATCAAGTGACTGATATTATAGATGGACTCGTGAAAGTTCTTTTTTTCATAAAAATAATAAGGAGTCTTAAAAGCCTTAGAGAGCGTAAAAGTGTCTATGTTAGAGCATCTCCAATGGACTCTTTAAATCTCTTGGAATACTAGTTTAAAGAGCTAAACCCATAAAAATCATCTCCAAGAAACTCTTTAACTTAAATGATTTTCAAACTTAACAAAATGAGTAGTGACTCATTATCAGTAAGAGAGAAATAAATATATAATATATAATGGCAATGACGTGTACTTAAACGTGGCATCAGAGTTTTTCTAGATCGTTAACTAGGCATATTGTGTGAGAGAAGTGTGGATGTAAAAATTAAGGGTCAGGTAACTAGCCATTTCTCATCCCATGCATCCTAAATTAAGGGAGTGGGGCTTAAATAAAGCAACATGAATCAACCACTACTAAGGAACATGGAGTGAGATAATGGGACTTGGAGCCCAAGCTTTTTCTACCTAAAAAAGCCTAGGATCCCACCAGAACAAGAGGAAGAGAAAAGGAAGTATGAGATCGTTCTAAATTTTATAAGCATCATGAACAAAGACTGACTTGAGTGGCAGATTGTTTTCTTGCAGATCCCCCTTATGGTACCCTGCCCTTAATATTTACGTATTTGTATTATTAAATGTGTGAATTTACCAAATTGCCCTCGTAGCATGAACGTTGACTTTCGTTGACCATCTCATCATGACGCGCATGACTAATTTTCTTAATGTCGAAATTTTTACGATTTTCGAAACATCAAGAGTATTTCGGTAATTTCACGTTTCGTCTTTAGTGGTCTTATTTTGTGAGCCACTGGGATCCACTCCTTGTCTCCTGTCCCCCGACCCTATCCTTTCTCTGTGAACACCCCCTTTTTCTTTTTTTTGTCAACTCACTCCCTCCCATCTTTAAACTCTCTTCTCTCATCTCTCTCACCTCTCTATCTCTCTCTGAAACTGCCCTTCCCGAGGGCACACACAACCCACGAACCTAGAACAAGGAGGAAACCCCCCAAACCCTTCTCTTCCTTTCGGCACCATCACTGTTCACCGAGTTTCTCTGGCGAATTCTCGCCTTCTCCGGCGAAGGTAAGCCTCGAAACTTGTCCAAAACTTGTAGATCGTGTCTTAGTGTATGTCACATCACAGACCGGCTCCGCCGTAGCACGATATTGTCCGCTTTGGGCCACGCCCTCACGGTTTTGTTTCTGGGAACTCACACAAGAACTTCCCAGTGGGTCACCCATCCTAGGAATGCTCTCGCCTGAACTCACTTAACTTCGGAGTTCCGAAGGAATCCGAAGCCAGTGAGTTCCCAAAAGGCATCGTGCTATAGGGAAGTACATATAATGCACATCACCCCATCTCCGTTGGTCGATGTGGGATCTCACAATCCACCCCACTTAAGGGAAACCTGTCATCCTCGTGGGCACATCCGTACCGAACGGCAGAGTGGCTCTGATACCATTCTTTCACATCCTAGACCGGCTCCGCCGTAGCACGATATTGTCCGTTTTGGGCCACGCCCTCATGGTTTTTTTTTCTGGGAACTCACACAAGAACTTTCCAGTGGGTCACCCATCCTAGGAATGCTCTCGCCCGAACTCACTTAACTTTGGAGTTCCGATGGAATCTGAAGCCAGTGAGTTCCCAAAAGGCCTCGTGCTACAAGGAGGGGAGCATGTACATATAAGGCACATCACCCCTTCTCCGTTGGTCGATGTGGAATCTCACAGTGTATGTTTAGGAGTAGTTTAGAGAAGTTTTGGTAACATTTGGACGTAGGAAACCCTCAGGGAAACCTTCCTCAGTTTTTCATCGAGACAGCCCACTTTCGAGCCATTTTCCAGCCAAACCACGGCGAGTTAGCCATCAAGAAGGGCATCATTCTCTTCGTCTCGTTGAGATGTATGATTTTCATTTTTGAATCACTCGATTTTGTTGAGTATTGAAGAAGTTATATCCATTTGAACTTTCCCTAGTTTTCGGCAACCTCTTACGCTTTGCAAGCTTTTTCCGGCCATCTCCGGCCACTTTTTAAACTCCAAACAGATATAACTTGTTCTACACTTCCCTAGCTTCATTTTGATATATTATGGGTCGAATTTGGTAAAGAAACAACGAAATTATGAAGCTTTGAATTTTGCCTAAACTTCCTGCCAAAAATTTTAGTTTTCGGTGAGCTCCGGCGGCCCCGTTGAGTCAGCCGTTGACTTCTCGGTCAGCAATGACCATCAACGTTGATTCTTGGTTGACTTTTTTAAGGTTTCGGTCGGGACCCTTCATAGATTAATTTCGACGTCTTGATTCCAAATATGTGCTCCGTTTTCCGAAATTCAATCGTTTTAGTAGAGTTTTACTAATTAGTCCTTTTATGTGCTTAGATGCATTTGTTAGTGGCAACCCCGTCCTCTCTAATTTGAACGGCTCTTCGGTGACGGAGTATTGGTGAGTGGACCCCTTCCAAAATGCATGTTTTTTATTACTAGAAATGCATACATGAAAAGCATGATTTTATGACTACGTTTTATGAAACGCTTATTGAGTTATCGGATTTACGCTTTTATGCAATATCATGCTTTATCGAATTTACGTTTACTAAAATATTTATGAACATGGATTTCGGATAGGATGTTTGAGCTATTGGGCTCCGATGATATATATTTTGGAAAGATTATGTTCATGATTTTCTATGCTTACTTAGCAGATATTCATACAATGTGCCTTCGAGCGGGCGATGTGGTGCCTTCGGGTGGATGATATATGTGCCTTCGGGCATGCGATGTAGGTGCCTTTGGGCGGGCAATGGATGTGTCTTCGAGCGATTATGATATCACTACTAAGCACATTTTTTATGATATATATTTTACGAAGGTTTTATGGCATGCTAGGGTTTTCGGGAAACCTATTACTTATTATGTTATTTGAGTTTTCTAAAACTAGAGGTTAGTACGTTTGAAAAGAAAGTGATTTCGTATTACTTATATATAAACTTAGTCCACTCATGTTTTGTTTTGCGCTCCCTTTAGGACCTAGGAACGAGGCATACGATCTAAGCTACGAGGCATTCCCATATCAGTGAATTTGTGTCCTCCTCTCTGCGTAGGACATCTCTTGTAATCGCACTTTCTAATACCCCTTCCGCTTGTATTTCGACTTAGTAGTATGCTCTAAAAATGTTCATGCATTATCACTTTTTAAATGTTAGCAGTTGAATATTCTCCTTTGGTTTAGTGACCTGTACCTTATTACTATTATTTTGTTAAGGTTTGTATTTTGATATTACTTTGCGTGGTTACACGCGAAAATTATATGCATGTTTTACATGTTCTCGGCATATGCATTAAATGGCTCGCGTCACCATTGGGCGTCGACCAACACGTGGCCATCCTGTTGTCCTTTGGACACCGAGATCGGGGCATGTCACCCCTCCTCCCTCATTGATGGTAATCGAAGATGATGTCTTAAGCTTCTTAATATGTTTGAGATTACTTGTTAGTGGAAAATTGAAATACCCGAAAGTTTCCACTCCAACAAAAAATAAGTGAGTAAACCCTAAGCACAAACCCCACACACGAACCCCAAGTACCTACGACAAGTTCTAGCAACTCAAGTGGCTCTACATGTCTCCAAAGATAGGAGTTTGGAGACTTTAGAACCACTTGAGTTGTTAGAACTTGTCGTAGTTACTTGGGGTTAGTGTTTGGGGTTTGTCCCAAGTCAAAAGGCCCAATTGTCGTATTAAAGCCCTTGACCGAAAAGCTTACATGAACGCCTGCCCCGTAATTCAAGTCAGAGACAACTTTTCAGGCCTCTGTGTGTGTGCGCGCTTTCGGAGCTCGGCATGCTTGCTTTAACTCCAGCAACAACATTTTTAGTGTCAAGCAGCAGCAGCGGGGACGGCGTCGGTTAAGGTACCACCGTCACCAATCCACCGAATTACATACTAAAAATGATGATAAAGCAACTACCTAAACTGTACCCAAGCTGTAATTTTCCTTCTCATGGCTTCTGCGTTTACTCAAAGCTCTTCTCTTCACTCCCATCTGTGACTTCTTCCTCCGGTGTCGAAACCCATTTGAGGTTTCTTTGTGGCAAGTCCAACCCTCAGGTTTCAGAGGCGGTTTCTGGTTTCCTCCGCGCCATCGATTCGAACAGCTTGCCCCGCGCCGTCGATTCGAACAGCTTGCCTTCTGGGGCAGCCTGCAATTTGCTCTTGCACACTCTCACAAAGTCGAAAAATTATGAATTGGCGTTTTCGGTTTATAGTAAGATGTTTCGTGTTGGGTTCGTCTGAGTTTTATATCATTGAGTTGTTTAGTTGCTTGTTTTGTTAACACCCATCACCCCGAATTCGCACCCGGGGTATTGGGGTTGTTGTTAAAGTGTGGATTTCAGTTGAGTCCGTATGTTCTGAATCTAACACTGAAGGGTTTGTGCGCTAACGATGAAGTTGACAAGGCAATGGAGTTGTTTTGTGTAACGGGAAGAAATTATGTAACCCCGGATATTGTTAGTTACAACACTCTTATAAATGGACTTTGCAGGGCGAAAAAATTGAAAGAAGCAACGGAGTTGCTGGTTGATATGAAATTGTCTGAATCTGACCCGAATGTGAAGACATACAGCACTTTGATCAATGGATTCTGCAAGGATGGTCGAGTGGATGAGGCGATGGGTTTGTTCGAGGAATTGAAGCAAAAGGGTTTGGAAGCGATGTTGTAGTGTACAATACCATTATAAGTGTTTTTTGTGATAAAGGGAGTTTTGATGGAGGCAAAGAATTTTTGATGAGATGTTAAAGAAGGGTATTCCTCCTAATGTGGTTATATATAGTTGTTTCATAGATAATCTATCCAAGATGGGGAAATGGAAGGAAGCCACCGCGATGTTAAATGATATGATAGAGTATGGAGTTCGCCCTGATGTTGTTACTTATACAGGCTTACTTGATGGGCTTTTCAAAAATGGAAAGGATACAAAAGCCATGGAGCTATTCAGTCTAATGCCATCGAGGGGTGAAGAGCCTAACACTGTAACGTGCAATGTTATGATTGATGGACTGTGCGAGAAAGGTTTGGTGGACGAGGCTTTTAAGATTTTCGAAATGATGAAGGGTAAGGGGAAACAGCCTGATGTAATTACATACAGCATGTTACTGATGGGACTTTCTTGTCATGTGAAGGTAGATGAGGCAATGAAACTTTTCAGTATGATATCAAAGGATGAGAACCTTCTTGAGCCACATGAAATCACATATAACATCCTGATTAATGGACTGTGCAAGGAAGGCGATCTTGATAAAGTTATGGATATTTACAATACAATGGTTGAAAGGGGCATTGCAGGTAACTTATCTACTTATAATTCTTTGATAGATGCATGTCTACAGGAAGGATTTGTGGGCAAGGCCATAAAATTCTTGAGACATGAACTTGACTTGTGATTGGTTCTGAACGGAATTACTTATGGTGTCTTGATCAATGGGTTTTGCAAAACTCACATGCTTAGGTTTGCAAAAGGACTCTTTAGTCAAATGAGAGCTGCTGGGGTTAGTCCTACTGTGATTGACTCCAACGTTTTGATGGTATTTGAAGAGATGAGGCGTACAAATTGTATGCCAAATCTGGTCTCATTTAATACAATAATTGATGAAACTCTAAAAGCGGGAGATGTTGTATCTGCTCAAGACTTGCTACAGGATATGTTTAAAATGGATTTAACTCCTGATGCCATTACCTTTTCCATATTAGTAAGCGTTCTCGAAATTTGGGCTTTTGGATGAGGCTAAAATGGTTCTCAAGAATATGATTGCTTGTGGTGTTGAACCTGATGCCTTTGTTTTCGATTCTTTACTAAAGGGCTATCGTTTAAAGGGTGACACAGAAGAAATCGTTAATTTGCTTCATCAGATGGCAGACAAGGGTGTTGTTCTTGACTCAGAAATAACTTCTACCATCTTGGAATGCCTTTGTGAAATCTCTGACGATGTTGATGTGATGAAGATTCTTCCAACTTTTTCCCAAGAAACATCAAAAGGAGCCAGCATTACCTGCGATGAGCTATTGGTGAAACTCAATAACTCTCACCCAGAACTTAGATTATATGCTGCTTGATGTTCTTCATTCCAAGAGGGACCTTCCAGTGCCACGATAAACCTGCTGCTTGTTCTATCATATCATATGTAAGTCTTGTATTGTCTTTTGTTTTGTACAGTTCTGCAGAATACCCTATTAATTCTTTGTCTCATGAAATAACCAGTTTCCGGATGTACAACAATGGAATAACCAGTTTCCAGGTGTACGACAATCATTTCTTTTAAGATAAAATTATTAAGTATGGAATTTTTAGTTGTCTAGTTCTGTAGAACGGAATGTTTTTTCCACTTAGGATTCAGTGTCTCCGGATATGGTGTTTGTATTACTTTCCAGATTTTCCTCCTTCTATCGTGTCTGTAATATACTATCTGTAGTAATTGAGGCATCCTTAATCGAACATTGGTTATTCTGATGCTATGCATACCCATAAAGTTTGAAACTATGTATGTGAAAACATGTGAAGAATGCACAATAACGTAAAAAGAAAATAATATGAGAGGATGATTGACAGAGTAATACAAAACATGGATGAAGAAAAAACAATTTGAAAGTTTAGATTTAGTTAGTTATGGTTATAATGTTTTTCTAGTAGATTGAGGGGTAGGGTTAGAGGGAGGAAAATGTTGGTTAGGTGGGAATTACTCCAATCACCGTCCGGGCCTAGGTTTATAAAGGCAAATCAAACGAAAAAGCCTTTAGGAAAGTTAAGAAACTGATAATACTTAAAGTAAAATACATCCAGCCTAACTCCTTCGCCCATGGGACTTTCCCTTTTATACTACATTAGTAATTCCTAGACCCTTCCAAAATGACCTGTTAAACTTCCCATACATCATTAATACCAACAACTACCCATTAACATCAGTAATCCGCTAGACAAACCCATTAGGTTTCCCATAAATAGTTATTACTTAGTACTTGGTAAGTTTAACCAGACTCATAATACTTTTACTGCATTACACAGTATAAGTGCACCTGCATTGGAAGCATTTAGATTGAGGTCTTTGGACAAACAACACTGATTACTTCAATTTGTACATATTATACTTATTTTGGTTGTTGGTGCCACTTGGTTGCACTTTTTCGGTTGCTGGCATTTGGAAAAGAGAATGTCTGCACTCTATCCTGTTCTGAAAAATTCTTGTTTAAGTCAAACCTTATGTCAGTATCAGTGGTAGCCTTAAATTGAGAACTCTACCGAGAGAAATATCATTGCTTTGGTTTAGTGTTCTATGTGTAGAGGAAAGGGGTGATGTGGTGCATCTATTACTACACTGTCCTGTTGCTAGGCTCTGTGATCCTTGTCCCTTTTGTTCGGCGTTTGGGTGAGCTCATGTCAGTTGTGGGTCTTTCTGACTTTGCATGATGTTGAGCACAGTTACTCTTAGATCAAGCGTTTTCTTTAGTTTGTTTATGTATAAACACAGTTGAAGAACATTGTGTCATCACTGTTCCTCAGTCTTCTACTTTTGTACTTATCGTACGTAGTTAAACTTTAGTCCAATTTCTTGACAAAAGAAAAAAACTTTATGTGAAGTTCGAACTTGTGGATCAGTTTAAAGGACAGTTCAAATGGAAAATAGGTAGTTATTCTTCTGAAATGGAGCTTGTACGTAATTCTTGCTTGCATTTTGCAAAAGTCTATTATACTTCTGCTTTTGATGCTTATGAAACTCAATGCTCGTTAGAGTGAGAATAAAAGTTGCATATCGTCACCAACATATCATTATTGTTTTCGACCTACCACCTGCTGGTACTCCTCTTTATAATTTGACTTGAATTCAAGCTTTGATGTGGTATGAAATCAAATCATCTCAAGATGTTTAATGACTACAATGGCACTGCATCATGACTTCCTTTTTTTTTTTTTTTTATGCAATGCAATTGCAGTTTTAACTGTGCAGCATGGAATTCATTAGTCATATTGAAGCTGCAAGGTGTGATGAGACTGATAAATGCGTTATCTGGGACTCAACCTATCCCTTGAGATCTCGATGGAGTCATCTCCACTGTCCCTTCACGTTACAGGTGCTCTTCATCTCCTCTCTAATTGCATCTAAGTTTCCATCCCCAAGGCATGTAGGTACAAATGAATGCTTTCAAGGATGCGGTCCAGATCGACATGATATGTTGTGCTTTGAAGAGCCTGCCGTAGTGAAATGTATCGCCAAATGTTAACTACGGAAACAAAGAGAAAAAAGACATGATGTATGGATGTGCATGCACATCTAATGAACAAAGAGCTGAAGAGAAAGCCAAGTATCAAAGAATACCTTTGGAAGTTTGTAAACACACTTGAGAACCAGACCAGAGAAGTGGCACGACTAGCGTCGTCGTCCAAGCATGTGGGATAAGAAGGAAAATGACTTGTTAACGGCAGATAATCCTCATCAGAAAAATGAGTCGGCTTTGCATTGCCATTAATGTTAGTTATGCACTCCTAATCATGATTACTATCGTCACCAATCATATTACTTTCAGTTTTATCACAAGGCACAACAGGGAGAGTATTGCGCAGTAGTACTTTGTGATCCCAGTTCTTTCTGGCTCTCTTTCTTTTAAGGCTTTTTTTTATCCAAAAATGGTTTTTGAGGCAGGCATAACTCTTATGTTTCGCCTTTGACAATGAATATTGAGGTAAGCGGATCCTGAATTTGTGTACGGTAAACCTTTTTTATCATTTCGTGAAAAATCTGTCCACATTTTTAAAGTATTTTTGTCAAACCAACATCTCAGGAGAATATTGATAGATTTTTTACAGAAGAACCAAAATGATTTACGACATATAAACTCAAGAACTATTTCTATTGATTTTTATGGTCAGAATTCGATTTTCGTCAAAAACGAATTTAAATCATATTACGAGGTTTAGTCTGCTCTTCTACCGAGGGTCATATAGACTAGCTCACGTCTCGTACTACACAAACTTAATTTTCAAAACTAAACACTTCTTACACACACATAAGGACAGTTGTTTTCGTTTTATTATTCGTTCAATTCGAATAATTCGATGAAGAAAAAGAATCCTGTTACTTTCGGCTCCTTAAATGATATTTTGTCTCTATATGATTTTTATTTTTTATTTTTTATTTTTACCTTGCAATAGCTTGACACGGACAGTATAATAACTTACACGTACGCAAGACATGAACACCTGTCCAGCCCGTCGGCCCACCCTTTATTTTGCATAAATTACAAGAAATTTTAAAAAGAAGAAGAAGACTACCTACTTTTCAATAAACAAGAAAAGAGAAATAATATCAACCATTAATTCCACCCAGGTCTCTGCTGGAAATCGACCGATCAGATTGATCGAGAAGATGATAAAAAATCAAGATCATCATCTTCTAAGGGCAAAATGGTCTACCTAATCGAGCCCTGTGACTGGGAATAGTGAAGTGCCGGATCAGGCCCTCCTGCTCCGTCAAGTACCCCTCACAGAGAAAAGCCTTGGAGAAGCTGTCCTCAACCACTCTATTCACATCATGCACAAACACATGAGTTTCCCCCTCCTCCCTGTTCCTCCCCATCAGCCCCGCCGTGTATATGGCGCCCATTCTTCCCGGAGCTCCGTCGAAGTACCCCGTCGGCGCATCCACCATGATCAAATCCCACTCGATATCGTACACATCGCTCGGCAAGTTCTTGAGCGCCAGCTCGCACTTTGAAAACCTCGGATCCCCAACAGCTTTGCACTCTTCCTTCCTTCCGATCTCCATGAGCTTGTCCGCTTGGTGGACCTTGGTGTCGTATGTCACGTGGTAGGCCTCTAAGCCCGGCAGCTTCTGTTTGATCTGGTCGATCCATGAACTATCTTCTTCGAGGAAGACGGTTCTTCCGCCGTGGTTGAGAGCCGTCCACATGAGGCTGTCGAGGCCGAGGCCGAAGACTAGAAAGTTGCAGGGTGATTTTTTGGAAAGGATCGCGGCGGAGACGGAGACTTCTTTGATAGTTTGTTGTGGGGTGACGTTTGTTGTGGCGTAGTGGATGATGGCGTGGGCGAGGGAAGGTGGAATTTTGGTGCATGTTGGGGTGAAGGGTTGATCGCATGGTTGTTGTTGTTGTTGGGGTTTAGGGTTTGGGATGAGATGGGAGAGTGAGGAATTGGCCGTGGACGGTGACGGTGATGGTGACGATGAGAAGGTTGATCTGACAATGAAGACAGTGAAGAGGAAGATGAAGAAGCAGCAGAGGAGGATGACCTTGAGATTGATGCCACATTGAGCTTTGGACCTCATGGTGCTTGATGATGAGAGAGAGAGACTGGACTGAGGAGATAAGATTGATCTGAGGTTTTATGAACAGAAGGTGGGGAATTGGTGGGGAATGGAAGAGAGGGAGAAGACAGGGGTTTACTGTTTGTTTCTGCTCTTCAAGGAGAGGTTAGCATAGTTGGTACATTAAATTAAGGAGGGTACAGAACTTGAGAGTTGATGATGGCATATTACCAGATCCATGGTAACGTAGTGTGTACCCCAAAAATGTGCACCAGTATTTTGTACCTTCACGTCCACTATAAAGTAATATTTTTGCGAATAACACTCAAGTGATGGTGAAGCTCACCATTTTATTTTTATGAGTTTAAATTTCGATATTTGTTGAGTGAATAGATTCAAACCTCAAAATTTAAACTCATCGAATGATAATAAATAGGGTGTTAAATATTATCATCACTTGAGAATAGTGAACAAAAATGCACCCCTAATGTAAAACTCAAATCGAAAGATCGTTTAATAAACATACCGTTTTTAGTTTTTAGTTTTTAGTTTTTAAGAAAATGAAAAATAAACAAAAATTGAAAACTATTTTGATAAATTTTTATAATTTTGACTTAATTTTAGTTTTCAATTGTCATTATTTAATAAAAACTGAAAATAATTATCAAACACGTTTTTAGTTTCTAGCTTTCTTTATCACCCCTGCAACTATTTTGCACCTGAGCTCTCCCACACTATTATCATCGTAGTGGCGTTTGACCACCATGTTTGGCTAGACCCCTCGTAGAAGGACTACAACCGTTTTCTGAATCTATATAGTTTCCAACTACGTTTGGTGTATAAATTTACAAATTCTTTTAAATTATAGAAGTGCTTTCTAGAAAAGTTGATAGGTACTTCTTCAAAAAGCACTTCCAAGTATTTGTCACGACTCATGAAGCACAAAACAATTTCTAGAGTCAATAATGGCCCTAATCATGGATATAATTCCGTGAATGGGACCCGGATTATATATGTATTATTCTCTTAATTAAGGGAACTAGAAGTAATTTGGAAGAGAGAGACAGAAAAGTAAGTATTAATTATATCTTGCTCTCTAATTGAAATCTGAAATCTTCATCCTAGAAGTGAGAATTGGATCCCATTTGGATCCACTTTGTAAGGATCTTAGGGATCCTCACATCTTAGCCGTTCATCGTATATCGTGTGATTAGAAATTATTTGATTTTTTTATTTAAAATTAAACACAAATAATATCTGACAAAAATTAACCGCACGATATACGATAAATGACCAAAATATAGGAATTCCTAACATTCCCACAAAATGGATCCGGATAGGATCCTCATCTTGAAAAGTGAAGCAAGATAGGTTGTTGGGGACTTGGATTGCCTGCCTCCCACTTCTCATCCCCTCCTATTTGTACGGTCATAGTTAAGCTACGTCAGCATTTTATATTCATATTGTTTTTTGTCTTATTATTTTTATAAAAAAATCAATATAAAATGTTGACGTTGCTTAACCGTGAAGATACAAATAGGAGGAGATAGAAAGGGGAAGGGTAGACAATCCAAGTCCGGTTGTTGGAGGGTTGATGTAGACAGAAAGGCCACCACTGCTGTTTCGGTTGGTAGAAATAACACGGTTGGTGTATCGGCCGCTGATTTTTGTTGATATATTTCTGGTTTTTTTTCTCTTTTATAATAGGGAAGATGTGATGCTTTTGATTATTAATGTCTTTTGCTGTGCTGCAAAGCTTTTTAAACTTGAAATGCGACATGTAGTAGTTATAAAACCTTTGTCTAATTGCGACATATGAAGAATACGTTATGAGGGTTTGACTCCCAAAAAAAAAAAAAAAAAAAAAAAAACCATTATGAGGGGAGAGATTTTTCAATATAACGTGTTATAATACAAGTAGAGACACTAAAACATATATCGTTTTCGTTTATATTATGACACGTGATTTACCGATTTCTATTGCGGTTGCATAGGAAAAATCTTTCGTTTAATTTAGTTATTAATGTTTTGGATTGAGATTCAAACATCTAGAGAGAGGTTTTTCAAAATATACTTGTAAGACAAGTCGATACATCACCTGTTATAATATAAGAAGCCTCTTCACTTATATTATAATACACAGTATCGATTTGTGTTTCGATTACTAGAAAAAATCTTCCATTTAATTTGGTTATTGATGTTTTGGATTAAGATTCAAGCCTTTGTGTGAATAATGAAGTGGATCGTGTCTAGGAAAGAACACCGACAAAGAAAATAGAACAGTTGGAATGAACATTTAAATTGATAACCTTAGAATCTACCTTTTTAAAAGAGGGATTTGAGTTTAATCATTGAATTGAGAATGACATTTGTGCTTTGCTTAGTATAATTTTCTCTTTTTTATTTATTTTGAAAACGCAAAGGATCGTGGAACTCAACTCAAAAGAGAAAAACAATTTCAATCTTGCGATGCAACAGTAAATAAATAAAATAAAAAGCAAACTAGAACACAAGGATTTTTTTTTAAGTGGTAACACCCCACGTATAACGGAGAAAATTCACGGGCACACTGACAGGAATAATTCACCAAGATCAAACAATAAATACAAGACTCAAAGACTGCCTTGCCTTCTTGTCTTCGTATTTGCTTTCTTCGTCTCATCTTGATGTCTCATCTTGATTGAACGCAGTCATCTCAGAGCACGAAGGTTCATCCATGGCTAGAACACAATATGAATGACGATATGAATGCATATAGATTTCTTGCCTCGAAGCTTTTTCTCACACAAAACTTGACACACCCCGTTCCAGAGGAGGGCATGCTGGCCGTCACGTGAGAGTGACGTAACCATTTACACAGTTCGGAAGCTTTAGAGATACAATTACAAAGATATAACACCCGGAAGTGTATCATACTTTTGTGAATTCTGTCAGAACACCGTTGGATTCCTCGTGACCACCAAAGCACTGCTACTTAGAACCTGGAGGGGCGCAAAACAATGTTGAGTGGGTCAGTAAAACAAAGCTTTTCCAAAAATCATCTTGTTATCAAAGCGCTAACCCCTCGCTGTAAAACCTGTATACTTTCCCAGAAAATAGCATATAAACATATGTATATCATCATATTCAAAAATCATAACTCAAAAATCAATATTCTGAAAGTATGCCATGCCAGATGCATAAATATATATATATATATATATATATATATATATATATATAACAGGTGGAATAACAAATCAACCAGAGACCCTGCAGTGGTCCTGTACGGCTAATCATATAGCTCAATACATATGCCTGCACACGAGTCGGAACCACAGAAGTGGTCTGTACGATAAGACTTGGTGTAATAATACGCTCTAGTGCTACACTCATCAAAACGGCCGTACGAATAATCGCAAGTCACCTACGAGTCAGAACCACAGAAGTGGTCTATACGACAGGACTTACACCTACTTGGATCCAAGGGAGCGTGAGGTGCGGGAGGTGAATATCATCATAAGCACTAACACCGGTGGTGCAGGTTATGAGCTCTCAACACAAATCATACCATCAATAATTCACACAATATAACTCACCTGATACTTACCTGTGCGTCCACCACATCATTTCATACATATGCATCATATATCAATTCATACATTTCATATCAATTCTATGCATGGCATTTTAAAACATACTTTCAATTAAATTCGATTTCTGGGAAAATCAGTAAGTATATAGGTATATAATGAAAACAACTGCCCACTCACAGATATGTAGCCGGATCGTAACCCCCGTGCCTAGCCTGGTTACACTCGTCCTCCGAATAGGCCTCACCTATAAGCCTAATAACCGAATAAACGTTATTTAACGCACATAACCAACAATAGGTAATAACTTCTCATACGTTGCTCAAATGGGGTGTTTGAATATACCAACGTGATCTACACAACACCACGAACATCCCCATATTTTTAGAAAAATTTTCCAACGTCTCACGCGCCGGCGAATGCACGGACCTACGCGCCCCCACGCGCGGCCACGTGCCAGGCACACTAACGGCGTCAGTTAACGCCGTCAGGAATATTCCGGGAATATTCTGTTAACTCCTAACTGTTACCGTTAAATCTAACTAACGGCGTTGGAATATTCCGTCCAACTGACGGAATATTCCGTCTTCGTCTACCTCTGGACTCTGGCGACCGTCGCCGTCATCGAAAAACTGGGAAAATTTCTAATCGTCTAATCTCACTCATTTTTCAACCATTTTCTTCCAAATTTGTACCAAACGAAAGCTTAGAGTAAGGAGAATGACGTTATACCTATTTGAAGCTTCAAATCTCGCGAAATCACGTCGGATCAAGCTCGAAAATCCGGCGATCTCTGCAACTCCTCGTATCTGGGTTTTCCGACATCTGATTTTTACCAACGATGCACTCCGAGCATCGAGATAAGGTCCTTAAACTTTCTATGGTCCTGAAAATCGAAGAAACTCACGGGTTTAAAAGTTGGTGAACAGTGCCACCCTCGGAGGTTCGATTTCCGTGGCTTCCTTATGTTCAAACTTAACCAAAACTCGACCAAAACACTTAGGAGGAAGAGAGAATACCTTTAGGAGCCTTGAAATGGTTTGAAACCTCGACAATCACCTCGGTGGTACTGTACCTCGACGGACCTCTCGGGTCCTAGGGTTTTTCTATGGTTTCACGGCTAAAAACGCTATAGTTGTGCTCGTGGACCCTCAAGGATCCCAAATACGGCCTCTGCAAGTTCGATCTGAGAGAAATGGGGGGGGGGGTTTTGATGTTGACTGTACCAAGAAGGAAGAGAGGGAAAGTGTACAGGAGAGAAGAGAGAAAAAGGATATGGGAGTGTGTGTGTGTGGTCCAAAGCCACTAATCAAAACTTAAGAAAAACTTAGTTTTAATTTGGTTCACTACTCTAAGATAATTAACCCAAAAATATCTCACACACATTAATTAACGTCCGAGGGCAATTTCGCCATTTCACGACAACGGGAATAATTTTTCGGAACGGGCTGTAACAAAACTTATGATTGGCAAAGACAGAAAACCTCCTGAAAAACCAGCAGTATACAATGAGCATGAGAATCAAATTTGATGCCTACAATTAAGTAAATTCATATTATACTTTATAGTAAACTGATTATATCATATAAATTGATTTTATTTGGTCTGACTCTCTTAATAAAATATAAACGCACAATTTATATTTTTCCTAAAATAATGCACATGAACTTTACCTTAAGTGAACCACGAAATCATATTGCCTTTGATTGTCCTTGACTTGCAAGTCTTCAAACCTAGACACTAGAAAATGCCTAAAATCTAGCACTAATCTATTATAGACACATTACACTTGTCTAGGAAATTAGCCATCACAAAAGCTTGAGCTTTCAGCTTTTGCTTCTTGCACATTATTATTTTTTGATATGATTAAAATACATTTGTACAGTAACGGGATGAGACGTTTTCAATAGGTTGGTACTTGTTTGGAATGTTAAAAAATGTTGAGGCCAATTTTGAAAGACACTAAATTTAATATTATACTTTTTAGCAGATTCATTTTGGTCCTTAACTGGAGACAAATTTTGCATAAAATTTGGATTAAAAGGGCCCATTGCCATAATCCGAATTGAAAAATCTGGTTCTAATACCAATTATTTACAAGCCATGAATATAAAAATTAGAATGTAAGAAAAAAGAAGTTGGATTACAAGTAGAATTAGATTTTTAGAATGGTAATAACGATTCCGAAAAAAAATTGGGTCAGAGACTCAGAGACTCGCAAAACCCTTGTATTTGCCGCCAAAAGATAGCAAACTTCTGCAGAACCCTACAACTCCTCCTCCTCCTCCTCCTCCTGCTCTTCGACTCTAAATCCAAAGCTGTTTGTCTCCGTCGATATGAAATTCGCAGTGAAGGCATGGAGCGGCGGAAGAGCGCGGACCGGGGTTCTCCACTTGGGCAGCTGCCCGACCCCAATAGAGACCCCTTCTCTTCTCCTCTCCACCCGAAAGGGCCTGCCCCAGTTCACCCCTCCTGACCTTCTTCCTTGTCTTCCTTTCCCTGATTCCCGTCTCTTCCATGTTAGCTCCCTCCACTTGTAAGTAATTATATTTATACCCTCCAGCTTTTCCTTGTTTCTACTTTTGCCACATTGATATTGCATTCTACCTGTTTGTGAATTGGTCTGTGAGAAGACAGTTCAACATTTCAAGCATTGTTTGACTTTGCAGCTTGGAAGTCCCCTCACCTCAAACAATTTCAAAAATAGGAGGACTGCATCAGTTGCTCGGCTTGCCCGAACACGGGTTCGTGTGCATACCGAGGGACTCCATTCAATGCCTTCCTGAATGTAATAGCAGTAACAAATTTGGAGCATCTTTCGAGACTCCTTCTGGTCGCCGTTTGGTAATTGCCTCATCTTGCTTTCTGGAATAAGTTGATTTCGGGTTGGTTAATAATGGTGACTCTGGTGGTGACTGTATAGTCTTTTTATGTGCTTGTAGATGAAACCCGTAGAGTATGTCGAGTTGATTACTTCCTTGAAGCCCAATATGTGGACCACTTTGGCAGATGAAGTTCCTGTATGGGTCTCTGATAAGAGGAACAAGACCTCGGTTGATCGAACTATAAGATGGCTTGATGAATGCATTGAGCTAAATCAGGTAAAATACCGTACTTTTGTGCCATTATGAAAGACCCATTTTAGAGAGGTAGTGGCATCATATATGCTTATACAATCACTGGCATATGCGTTATATACTAGATGTGCTGCTAGCAGACCTAGACGTTTTAAAATGAAAAAGAAATTGTGCTACAATATATAGAGCATTCTTTCTTCTTCTTTTTGTTGATAATATAAATCTGAGTTTACTCTTTTCTGTTTAGACTGAATGATGGACATATATTGCTCAAAATGTAGGCAGGTGGACCTGTCTTTGGATCTATTGTTGGTGGGTCTTCCGTAAATGAACGTGAGAGATGTGCCCAAGAGGTGGCTAGCCGAAATGTATCAGGTTTCTACAATTCTTCGTTTCTTCCTTATCACCGACTTGTATGTTGCATCATTTCTTAGAACTTACTTGATTTTTTTTTTCAAGAAAAAAGAATTTGTTCAATCAAGAGAACCCTGAAAAAAGTTGGATAAGGAAACAAAATTACATGGACTAAGTTTATTTAAAGATCAATTAAAAACGATTAAAACCTAACAAAAACTTCTGACTACCAAAAATAAACACAATTTATAACAGCTAATAACTTCAGCATAATACCTTACGGAACTGAACTTCCACTTTGGGTTTTCTTGTAATTTTCTGAACATTTGAAGCTTTTGTGAACATGACAAAACAATAGGAAATTAGTGCCAAACAATTTCATTTGGATTTCTTTCTTACCAATATTTCTAATAGTTTGGTGTATTAAAAGGGCGCTGTTATTGCACTCTTAAAATCTCATTGTGCACTCCAAACTTTATACATTTAGAAAGAAAAATAGAGGAGTGCACAATGAGATTTTTGGAGTGTCATTATTAACACCCTTATTTAATTGCGTTGCTATATAATTTGCTATGAAAATATTTTTTTCTCCAGGTTATTGGATCGGAGGATTTGGGCTTGGAGAGAACATGGATGAGCGTCCTGCTCTCCTTAATGCTGTTACTGTAAGTCACAAACTGGAGCCTTCAGTTTTCCCCCGAACTTGATCAAACCCTATTCTCATACTTCATACATCAAAACAAAAAATGTCTTCATTTATATTTTGATTTTTGATATCTAATACTCATATAAATGTTCAGGATATCTTACAAGAAGAGAAACCACGCTTGATCAGTGGGCTTGGACTTCCAGGTAACAGGTCAACCATTGTTATAATAAACTGGTGGTCTTACCAATTTGTTGTTGGTACATCTAGACTTCTGAGGACATTGTTATGGTTCGAATGTTTTGTGTGAAATTTTTTTCAGAAATAAGCAGCCTAATTGATCAAGAAAAATTTCAGGACTCTGAATGTTTTGGATATTGGTTTGCCATCAGTTTCTTCCACATTTTGTAACTGCCCTTTCTTTTGTTAAATTGGAAAAAAAGTAGCTGGTTTTAGAATTTTTTTCATGTAGATTGTTTGATTAGTTTTATGGTTTCTTGTAGGATGGGTGCTGTTTAGCTCCTTGTTGTGTTATTGATATTCTGTTTTTTGTTGGTGGTACCTTTTGAGGACGATTGAAAAGTTGAAAATTCATTGTGTTTCTTATTTTTTATAAAAATGGCTAATAAATTGCAGTTTTCCAGTTATTATGAACTTGGGGAGATCCGTTAAAGGAAAATGTTTTCAACAGTTAACTGTACCTTTGGTCAAATGCATGATTATTCATTCACAATTATCTGCAAATGAGCTTTTTCTTTCTATCTCACAGAGGAGGTCTTGCAGGGAGTTGCTGCCGGCATTGACGTCTTTGATTCAACGTGAGTTGCTCAGTCTTGTAACTAATTTGAATGTCTTTCTCCTTGCTATTACCATGATCCAAAAGGGGATGATATGTATCAATTTTTGCAGATATATATGCCATCTTACCCTCGGCGGCTTTGCACTTACGTTTCCCCTTGATGGAGTTGAGATGAATGCATCTGGTATTGAGTTGACTAATATTGGAAGTGACCAGACAAAGATTAATCTGAGAGCAACAGCTTACAGGTAATTAATGACGTCTATTTCTACTTGTACCACTAACAGTGTTCATGAGTTTGTTCAATCTCTCCCTTTTGTAATTTTAATTAGTAGATATCAAGTTTGACATAAAGGAATAAGGCGCATGGCATGTCGATTGTCGAGTGATTTAGGATAAACTTTCAGTGCAAAGTGTATTAAAGCAACATAAAAGAAAACGCAAAACAAAATTTGATAATATAAAAGTAAAGAACTCGAACGCTGTAACCTGTGGACTCGCATGGTGCTTTAGAAGTTTTTGCATGACATTGTCATGAAGGGCGTCTTTGCGTTTATGTTTTAAATTTCTTGAAATGTTACCATATTTAGTTTATCATTTATTGCCAAATGGATGCAAAAATAATTAGTGCTGTAACTCTTAACACGATATTTCCCTACGAGATCCTTGATTTTTTTTTAACTCTTTCAGGAAAGATGTGTCACCCATTGTTGCAAATTGTAACTGCTACACGTGCAAGAATCATACAAAAGCTTACATCAATCACCTGCTCAATGTTCGCGAAATGCTGGCTCAGACTCTACTAGAAATGTATGCGCTGTTTTGCTTCCATTCAATATCATTATTACTTGCATCACTACTGTTATCATCGTAGCTGTGATCATTACTGTCGTCGTCGTCGTCATCATCATCATCAGATTGTCCTTCGATTGTGCAGACATAATACCCACCATTATCTGGGATTCTTCCGTTCTGTAAGGGAAGCGATTAAGTCTGGTAATTTTGAGCAGTTCAGACAGAAATTCGTTGAGAGTAGATGTTATCATGTTGCTGCTGAAGCTGCTGCTGCTGCTGCCTTCATGTGAATTCGTTACGCGCATTTCAGTTTTGTAATCTATAGACATCATAGAGCGTCTGCACACGCGTGCGCGCCTGTTTTTTTTTTTACAATTATACCATATTGATGAACCGGTGGTAATGTGAAATTTATACAAGCGTCGCTTTCGACCGTCATTCCTGTAGTTTAGATGAATTTGGTATAACTTATCATTTATCAGAAAAATCATCGATTAATGAAATAAAAAATAAAACTAGAGTATATGCTAATGACGTGTCATATTTTAATTCGCTATATTACTTTTATGGCCAAAATGAAAAGTAAAATGGGGGAAATGTGAGACTTTACAACATTATATTGCCCAAAGCAAAACACACATCCAGGAGGAACAAAGAGAACAACAGAAATGCCAAAGTGCGACATCCATGAACCATGATGATGTAATTCGATGTCAAAGACAAACTCCCTTACGGCACGAAGGGACGAACAAGGGTGCCACATTAGTCCGACCATCTGGCAGCTCAATCGGGCACGGTTTAATGATGTATCGGACCGAATTTCGAGTCTTGAGACAGAGTGAGCAGCCATTCTAAAGAAGAAGGAAAAGTTTTCCCTCAATTTCGGACAGATCTAGGTTTTAACAATGAGTAGCACTAGCATAAAGATCAATGCATGAGAATAAAAAACCGTGTACCATATGAATGAACGAGAATCAATCATTTGAGGTATACAGATACGTACTTAAACAAGGCCCGAGCTGATTAGAGGGCGATCAGATTCATCTCAGCTTCCGAGTGCAACTAAATTTTATAACTATACAAGAGTTGCTGCTGAATATGTCTGGAACAAGTATGACAGAATCTTTTTGTAGTCACCGACATGAATACCGGTGTTAGGATCAATCAGGTAAGGAACCTATAACAAAGACAGTTTTCGCAGTCATCCTTAGGGTTCTCAACAGGAGATTAGCACGTATGCTAAGAAAAATCATCTGAGGGATAGATGTTCTCAAATGCTAACCTCTTTGGATCCAGATGCCTCAAGTAACTTCAACCGCAGGGACCCTTCTCCCACGTTTTGAAGGATGTAAGGAAGTTCCAATTCACAAAGTGCCTCGCGCACAATTCGTGCATACTGGAAACAAAGGAAAATGAAGGCGTGTGTGTGAGGGGGAAGAGAAAGATGTTACAAATCACATGAAATGCCACAAGTCATTGTAGGATTTATCTGCAAACTACTTCCAGCATAAAATACAGAAAATGATTGTCAAATGACCCTGGAATTTGGCCTCAACTGTGAATGTACAATGTCACGCTGAAAATTGTTTTTACTGATAGCACTTGGAAATTCCATCACCGTTTATGAACAACTAAGACTACATAAATCGTTGGACAATCACATCCTAATTTAGCCAAATGAAGGCCCAGTCTCAAATTAAAGCAGATTGTGATTTGTGTCTCTCATTTTCTCTCTTCTTTCTTATAAGACTGTCATTTTCTCTCCTCTCCCTTGAATTTAGGCCGTTAGAGCTCAGTAAAACAGATTAAAATGACCATTTTATGTGCAAACTAGAAATAAATTTAAACAAACCGGTAAATGATGGGGAGAAAAGAAGAGAGGATTGAAGCCCAAATTGTGGCAACAGGCAAAAAGACTTGTTACAAGTAAACTACAATTCTCATAAGAAATATGAAAACACATGCGGATGCCTAAATCATGGTATATTGGAAACGATTCAATGAAAGACCATTGTCTGACCGGATTGTTTTCATATGAGTAAAGTTCCAGCTTTTTGGGTGGTGGGTCTGGGCTCGCCTTTTCCCACAATGTCAACCCTCTGCCTGCTCGCAGAATTGTTGGCATCCATCCCGTGAATAATGTGCTACAGGGAGCAATATTTAATATGTGAGAGAGAGAGAGAGAGAGAGAGAGAGAGAGAGAGAGAGAGAGAGGGAGAGAGCCAAGGTTCAATACCTTTCCAAAAGCCCCACTGAAAGCTTTCTGCCTTTACCATATTGCTGGAATAGGTATTTCACAATTTCACCTGTAATCAAAAGCAATAAGGTTGCAAATTATACAACCTTGATAAAATAATTTCGAACAACGTAAGATAAACATGAATCAGCATAATGTTACAAGTTCGATGTACATTATAGAGTGTAAAACTCTATGCAGATTAGGTTAAACTTCAAATACGGTGCAGAAAAATACTCTCAACTACAACATTAAGCTACGCTTAACGTAGATGTATTGATGTAAGCACTTGCTGATACTTCCCCAACGATGGGACTAATTATTGATTCTATACCATGTCAAAAAAAGAAGAAAAGAATGGAGGTGAAAAGAAAATGTAGAAGCAAATAGCTTGTCTAAGAAGATAAAAACCAAGAATTACGAAGTATGATGACGCTGCTCATAAAACCTATTTGATTAAATGAACTTGACAATTGTTGAGGCAAGGAAGTTTGGAGATGTTTTATTTACCTATAGTACAGAACATTCAGATGAAACAGCTTTACAATTAAACCACCCATGCTAATCTAGAAGACAGTACAGCTTTACAATTGGTTACCACTTTCATACATGGAGTGCAATCTGTGTGTGTGTGTGTGTGTGTGTGTGTGTGTGTGTGTGTGAGAGAGAGAGAGAGAGAGAGAGACATACAGACAGAAAGAGACCGGGATACAAAGAGATGGAGTGGAATCCGTGTGAAACAAAGTTTAATAACTTACCACTTTCATACATTGAAATACCAGTATTTGGATCAATGAGAAAAGGAAACCTGCATGAGAATATTCACAATTCCAGTTACAAAGGAGATGAAGAGGCACTGCAACAAAAGCTAGTAGTAGCCATAATAACGACCTTTTAGGCAAGAAAATGCATGATACAAGCATGTTAAATTTAAACAAAATAATAATATTGTCACGTTTGGTGGATTTAGTTGTGTTAAATATGCTCTCAGTTATCATCTGTTAGTTCCAATTTGAGATACATATATAATAACCTGACCTCAATACAAACTTAGCTCCAATTAGACTTGATTCAACTTTCAGAAAATATTATTAAAAATTCTTTCTAGATGGTATAAAGATTAAAGAAATGAGAATTACATACAGCTCTTTGCCACCGAATCTTTTAACCATTTCTCTATGTCTTACCGAACCTTTTGGACAAGGATATACCTGCAAATGTGCGGTTACACTTGACATTTGAAAATCCAAATACCAATTAAGCATCAACAAGGAATAACCACTATGATTACTGGTTGAATTGATACGTGTTACTCACCTCTACAGAAAGATCGAGCTCAGTCAAAGCTTCTCTAACCCTCCTGCAAAAAGGGCAAGCCTCTGTTGACAAAACCAGTTCGGGAATTCAACAAGGGAAAGATTATATTCCGCAATGAAGTTAAGTCAACAATGAAATAGACTGTACCAAACAGTAAGAACTAGTGTAGAAATATTCACATTGCCAACAAAACAATTAGCTTCTTAGTTCTTAGTCATATGATAATCATGCTAATACATAAGTTTATAGCCTTTGATTGGTCCACTAAACAAATTTATACCATGTTTGGTACATTGGTAACCTCAATGGTGAAAATCGTTGTCCACAACACAAAAACTCCAAACAAAACAAAGCTACAATTACTTTATTTGTAGTCTTATAATCAGAAAGAAAAGCTTACCAAATTCAAAAAGCTGCAAACGCAAAGGAGGATCCAAGGTAGTGATCTCCTGGCTGTCCATATTATTTGACAGAGATCTTGATCCCCAAGGGAATCTAGCCAAGGTAGACAACGAAGACGTAGCTACCTATTTTGAGATCCAAAACAACGGAAGTCAATTAGGGTCAGCTAAGAGGTAAGTTGTTCACAGATAGGCATATTCCTAATGAAAGATTATGGTTAGACCCAAATCCATGGATGTTTACAACACCTATAGGGCAGAAAATCAAACACACACTGAAAGGAATCAAAAGCTGTGATGAAGTTACAGTCCAATCCAATGCTATGAAATTGTAAAGTTACAGTCCAATGGTTCTTTAGCCACTGCAATTTCACAGTAGGAACAAACGATCCATGCAAAGTTCCGTTATTGAGAATGAATTTTTGAAGTGATTACCTCCAAAGTAAAGTTCCGTTCTTGAGAGGGATCTCCTCCCTGCACGAAACAAGACGAAAACAATGGTGAACAAATGCCAAAAGATCAACACAGCATCTCAATTTTGTATCATAAACAAGAGTATCTTCACATGCAGTTGACATTAGTAATTAGCAAAAAGTAGAGATCAAAAAAAGACCATCCCATACTAACAAAATCAATTAGCTATATGCCTTGCATGCTTAGGTTTTGTTACACTATAGTGAAAAGGAAAGGAAAAGAAAAGGATAGGAGAGACCGACGGAGAAGAGCTTGAGCAGGGGACAAAGCAAAGACAGAAAGCTGGTTGATGGGTTGCCGCCATTTTCGCCGGTTGACGATTCGTTTTGTGCGTCGGAGTCGGCTGAATTTGCAGGAAGAAATCTGTTTCTGCGAGGAACCCAGTTCCCATTCGTCAGCAATGTTGGAGAATATGGGGATAGTTTGAGAGCAGAAACTGGAATTGAAGTGGTTGGAACTAATGGAGAATTGTGGGCATGTGTGAGGAAACTGTGAGGCGGAGAAGGCGGCGGCTTGGAGGAAGAGTAGTAGACTAGTGTTTGAGAGCACGACGTCAGAGATGCTAGTGACATGTTTGGACCTTGCTTCTCTTCTGCTGTTTCAGTTGAGTTGTTGCCTGTTGGGTGGTTACCAGTGCTTGCTTTTGCTTCGCAATCTTTAAAAATCTCTCTCCATCTTCTTACTTCCTAATCCTAGCGGCACTGTCATTGATCACAAAACAACAACTTACATGCCACGGTACATCATCACGTGTGCTAACTAATGAAATAACAACATACGGAATACATTAAAGGAATTAGGGCTGGTTTGATATTGCTGTGCTTTGAAAAAAAGCTGCTTCTGCTGTACTGTGAGAATAAGCAGCTGTGAAATAAAGCAGCAGAGTGTTTGGTAATCTTTTTTGTAAAAGTGCTTTTGAAAAAAAAAATGTAGTATTATAGTGTTTGGTGAACTTTTATGTAAAACAGATGTGAAAAAAAGCCGGTTTTTCAAAGCTGGGTTTTGCAGCTTCTTGTTTTTGGCTTTTTTTCACCCAAAACTGTGAAAAAAAGCTGAAGCTGAATGTTTACCAAACACCAAAAACTGTCACAGCTTTTTTTCATAGCAGCTTTTTTTAAAATCACCTCAACCCCAAACTAGGGCTTAGACATAAAGAAATTTTTTCCCATGGAGGATTAGAACGGATAAATTTTATTCATGATTAATTTAATCCTCTATATCAAACGACGTTTCCAAAATTAGTTATTTTTATTCCTTTGCTAATAAACACAAATCATAATCATTCCTTTCAAATCTGCCATAATTATTTGGCTTTTATTTTTTTATTTCTTAAAAAGGAATTTACCCTGTTTGAAAATTAAAAAATCATTTCAGCTTTTAAGATTTTGATCTCATTCACTTTCTTTATTTCTTCCCCTTCGTACCACCATCTTTTCATCTCTCATTTCTCAGTTTATTTCATTTTCATGAACGAAATAATGTGAAGAAAAAAAAGGTCTATTTTTCGTTTGTTTGAGTCAATAGTGATTTATTTATTTATTTTTCAAATAAAATTTATGGACCTATTTACCCTTATCATTGTTCGTATCTCATGATGAAAAAGGGTACAAATAGTGAATTTTAGGGTACAATTAACAAACTAGGAAAATAGCTTTTGTACCACAAAACTCATGAACAATGCATGTCCGGAATAGACCAACTACAGAGAAGATTGCTGTTGAAGCAAACAATAAGGCCTCGCGAGAAAACAAAAACAAAAACAAACCAGAACCCGAACCCGACCCCGACCTTGAAAACTTCCTTTTTTATAGTTTCAGTGAACGAAGTGCCGCGAATCTCTCCATTGATCAATCTACCATGAAAAAGCACTTGAGGGCTCAATTTTCGCACGCTACGCAAAAAGGGGGAAACCTACGTAGCAACCTCTGAAAGAAAGCATGTAAAGAGAGACACTGCCTCTTGCAAATGACTCGAGCGATTGTCTTCAGGAATGGGAGCACTAAAAACAGTGTCAAAGCAACTTAATTGAACATCTCGTGTTGGTCCCTCGCCAATATCAGATAAAAGCAAATTGCATATCTCGTCCGCCATCTTCGAATATACTACCCTGTTCGGTAATTATGTAAATTTCATGATAACTGTAAAGCTAGCTACGAACAAAAATTAAAATATCACAGTACTAAAAAGCACGGGTTGTCTTAATAAAACCAAACAATTTTGCCTCAATCCGTGCAAAAGCTAAGTCAAAGGTTGTTGAACGTACCTCCCGTCAATTGGTAACCTTGCACCCCAAACAGCCAAAGACTGGTTTAACTCACCAAGAAATTCTCTACAAGCAGAATTTCTGCTTTCAAGTGAATCCTGCAGCATACATAACACAGTGCTGAGCACTCATTGGAAAAAGAAATACCAAATACCAAATGACTACCCCAATTTATTCTCGAGTACATGGCATCGATTTGGGCCTAGAGTATGAGTATCCCTTTCACAAATATATTAAAACATAAAAAGAAAAGAAATATCATCATTTTCTAAGCCTTTCGACATCATAAAGATCCTGTTGCATTGAATCTTATCAACAGCCAATTGAGTATTTACTATAATGCAGGGTTGACTATCATGCAGACCTACAAAACATTTATAATCTTATCAAGTAGGATAAGCTGTCGTACCAATTGATTCATGGTATCGTTCACTTCCTGCAATGAACTTCTAATCGAATAGAATGAAATATAAAGCCCAGCTCCGAGGTCCCAATTTTCAATTTCTGATTTGTGGTCCTCCATGGAAGTTGCAATTCTCCATATATCTGAGTGTTCGACTGCATTCAGAAAAGGAAAAACAAAATTACAAACCAATTAACTAAAGCAATTGAGGCCCAAATCTAGTGAGTAAATAGTTCATATATTCAAAATTTTGGGAACAAAATCAGTTAAAGGTACATCATCCCTAAACCAATCAACTACCTGCTTCTAAATTCAATAGGTCGAAGACTGTTCAAGTTATATGCATATACTTAACAACAGAATGAAACGTATACTTTGCTATAACGGATTCCTATTCAGTGATTCTACTAGAGTACATTCGGAAACTTAAGAAAGACATAATGAAACTAAATGGAAAGAGAAGTTATTAAACCATACCAGAAAAGAATAATTTGGGAGCAACAGAAGTTACGAAAATAGTATGTGCTCTCTGCCAATTTGCACATTCAAGAAAGTGTTCAAGAGCCTTGGCAAGATCCCCATAGTAATTGAAATACACAGCCTGCAATCCAGGAAAAAAAATCATTCAAACAGTAGAATAATTAAGTCAGAAGACTGAATTCGATTTCCATTTCCAAGACTTTCAGATAAGCAACCAACCACAGATAAATTAAAGGAAAAGAGCCGACATCGAGTTTTTGGCTTCTTTTTTTTTTTTGTTTTTTAATATCAACTGCTGTTTATGAGACTTGAAACTCAGCATACATCAAATATTTAATTAGAATCTTAAATAGTGATCTTCTGATGAGAATCAACATAGGGAACTCCAAACCCTGGGATTCAGAAACTGGAAATTGAGAATGTCCCTTGTATGCGTTGTAAATATGACAATGATCATCTTATTGCCTCTGTCAGCAATTTAGACCATCCTACAATTTTAATTTAGATTTTGTGCTACGAGAAAGGACAGACATCCTATAGCCTCTATCAGCAATTCAGAGTAATATGATTTTTAATTGTATGATTTATTGAGCTTCACCCCAGTGCCTAGAAGTAGGAAAGGGGAGGCATTAATTAACAGCATTCCGAAACAATATACCAAAATGTTTGTTTTACTTTGTTACATGCCTGGTAATCCTAAAGAAATTAAAAGTCAATAACAGCAGACTGGTAGCCAACAAATTTTCTTCTCAAAGAAAGGCTCCCAAGTTCCCCGAAACAGAAAAGAGAGAGCCAAGCATGGCATTTCAAAAGTAGGAAAAAGAAATATTAATTTCTTATTGTTAGTAAACCCCATATAAGCATTTACTTATTTAAAAAAGAAGGTTTTTGAAATATTCAAGAGAAAAGGATTTGTTTGCAATCCCAAATTTTTTTACATGATCAAATTTATTCGTAAATATCATGGGCATAAGAGATTAATACTTTTTAAAACACCAAATAAGCAATTTACATTGACAACTCAAATCCGAATTTCTCATCTTAAATCCTTGCATCCAAATGGATCCTTATAAGATTTCCAATAAGATGAAAAAGACTTAAAATGAAAAAAAAAAAAAAAAGGAGTTTTAAAATGAAAGTAATAACAAACCATTTCGAACTCGAATAGGGTTTCAAAGTGAATATATGGTCAGTCATTGTCAATAAGCTACTAAGCTCATTGTTTTTTCATAAACATGATTTATGTTCCAAGTATGTTAAGATAGGACATCAAAATAAATTTTGGTATACAATTACAACGGTACATTGAATCAATAAAATGAGAATATAAGACATACCATAGCCTCATGAAGCCATGCCTTAGGAATACCCAAGTCTACAATGGCTTGGCGTTGTGATTCTTGTGAACTCCAGGATTCACAATATTGGAACAAGATTTCCCGAATAAGATTAGAATGGAGATATGGAAAATCTTCAGACTGGGGCATGTGAAGGACCACATAGATGGCCCAATGACACTGCCCAAGACACAACAGCTGGGAAACAAATCCCATGTCAAGAACATGAAGATCCTTAGAGCTGATAACACCAACTGCTTCCAACACTGCACGCTGATGCCAGATCATATGGTAATCCAGTGGATCGTGTGTTGACGAGAAGGCACTAAACATGGGCTTCAGAAAGCCGACTTCACTTTCTTCACTGGCGTGAAGCAGCATCAGATAATAAGATAGATCGTAACGTTTCACCGCATTCGAATTCTCAGCCTCTTCTACCAGTCCTTCATCAATGTAGACTGGCACTGGGTATGGAGCTTTACCATCATCAAGAAGATGTTGATAGGTGTGAAAAATCGTAGGCAGTGAAGTGCTAGGTTCTAATTGATACCACATCAACAACCCTAGAAACCTCTTCCAATCAACGTTAACATCGTGAAAAGCACCATGGATATTACCAGCAAGCAACTCATAGAGCCTTATCCTATCTTTCTCAATGAAGTCGAAATCGAGCCCATTGATCCTCCAACGATCAAGTTGTTGGGCAACATCAGTACGATTGACTATGGACCCACCGGCCTGACTCAACAAACAAGCCAATCTCACATCTCCCCGAGAAGCAGCAAGTTCCACAGCAGCATCCAGCTGACGCCCACTCAAAAGTAACAATATATATTCTAGATAACTGGACTCATTCAAGGAGCTTGTCTTTTCTTGTACTCGATGGGAAACATTCTCTTGCAACCAATAACTAAACTCTGCCCTCCGAATAAGAGGTAAAGCTTCCAGGTCTACTTGTTGAGAAGCTTCCTTCACATCCTGAACCATTTCTTCCTCACTATCAGCACCCAAAGATTTCAATTTTCCACCATTTTCCCTATCAGAAAAGAGAACTTTTATCAACTCCCAAATCATTATTTGGTGTGTCAAAACCAAACGGGCAGAGGAAGGTAGGCTGGGAACTTCCAGCTGCTTCTCAATAATATCTACATAGCTCCTACAAATCTGTGGAAGCATCAAGCGGTTGGAGACAAGCTTTTGAAGCCTCAGGTTGAATGATCCAACTTCAATCTCCTTTGTCTGATGAGATATTCCCTTGTGAAGATCTAAAGGAGAATCAATAGCCATGTCAACAAGTTCCTCCCTAACTTTGTTGTTTTCATCTCGACCAACACTGTCAATAGCAACCTTCTCTATATTGATTATGGATGATAGCATCATTGGAGAACCGTTACTCCCGACTGGTGTTCCAGCATGGACAAGGGTTCCATTTGGGCCCCATCCTACTCGAAATGACCTACCCATAAACAGACCAGCATCAACTATGTTGCGAGAATGTTTTCTGATTACTGGTGTTTCATGCTTGAGATCAAGCTTAAAACCTTCTTTCAATGTCTTAGGGGGCATGGCCTTATTTTCTTGGGCCATTAGAATGGCTCCAGGAGAATTTGAGTCAAAACTACCATGCTTGTACTCTAGCAATGCCAGTGGGGTTTTTCGCACAGCTGGTGGAGTGGATCTCTGACTCATCCTCTGAGAAGCAAAGGATGAATTATAATGTGCAGGGATATGATTCAAATCCTCAGCCTCCTCTTCCTCATCATGGAACATCAACATTCTCATTTCTTTCACCTTTACGGGGTCAAGCCCAAGATGTACAGGTAGAGAATGCGAAAGCACAATTCCAGTGGGATCCATTTGGTTTTCTTCATCACCATCAGAAATCTCACCATGGTTCATTTCCACAAGATCTTGAGCTGAAGCACTATCTTCCATCATGATGTCTTCATCATCATCATTCAACCCAAATCTGCTGAAATGGTGAACAAAGAATTTCCATTCCCCGCTTTCTGGATTAAACGAAATAAAGCGAGCTCCTTGTCCCTCCGCACTCTGCCTCAACTTTTTCACAATATTATATTTTTGTCTCTCGTCAATATTTGATGGTCTTGTTTGCAGGAACAAAGTTACTTCAGCAGGCTTGTTAAGGCCCTGGCCAACCAAAGGCTTGACAGCTTCATCGTCATATACAATTACCTCGTGTCTGTGGAACTTGACAATATTATCTAATTCCAAACACCTTATGTCAGTCTTCCCAGGATACTTGACAGAGCCATAACCAAGTCTCCCAACTGTGAAGTCCAACACTCGGCTACAAAAACCAGGATCTGCATATTCTTGAGCAGCCAAATCCTTCAAAGAGGGCTGTGTATAGTAATCAGCTGCTTCTAAAGTTGGTAAACAGGGTACGGATGCTTCAAGATGGCTAAAAGTCCCAGACAAAGAAAAGCAAGTGTCCCGAGAAACCCTTCGTTTCTTGTGTTGACATGCAATATGTGAATTAGGAGGAGTTCCAGAATCAATGCCCATTTTGCAGGGTTGTAACAATTGATACGTTGCTTCAAATATTATAAATTTCACTACAAGTTCCTGAAAATGTGAAACATAAATCGAACATTAACCATGAATATTAAAAATTCCTACTCTCAATGGCACACATCCATGAAATGTTGCTTATAATTCTTCCCCAAATAATGGGAGAAATCGTTATATCAGCCACCAATATCCACCGTAAGGGTGCCCAGAACTAGAAACTGACATGAAAAACCCCAAAATTTGAGTCCTTATTGGCCTTCTCTAAACCCTAAAACCCTATCAACACAATTGCAAGACTAAATTACCGAAAAAAAGGCCCCAGCTTCAGTGACCGGTAAAAAACTAACATGGACAAATCAAAAGAAATCAAAGGAAATCAGCGGTGAACTCTGAGTGAACACTTACAGTGCATTCAGCTCCTGTGCCGCTCGGTTTCAGCCAAGTCAAGCATTTGAGACCACTTTCAGTTCCTCCATAATTTTGTCGGCTGCCATTTCAGAGCACCAACCCTAAAAATCAGAGGCCTGCAAACTTCAATGGAGAACAGCACAGAAAAACCTTACTGGTGTCCTCCCAAGCGTTCGAAATAGACGTAGAAGACGAGCGAAAGGGGGTTTGCGGCGTCGGAGGATGGGCTTTCCTTTATCGCGCGCTTTGTCCAACTCCAAACCAAATACGAGTGTTCTAATTTCAGGTTTTTTTTTTTTTTAGCTAAAATGGTCAAACAATAGACCCTAAGTCTTGAATTTGATCCACCACTTGCTACGGTAATGGCGCGTTTAGCGTTTACGTAACGGTAATGAAAATATGAGGGATTGAATTGAAGAGGAATTGAATTGAGGAGGTGTTAAAATGAGGAGAAGTCAGAATCAGATTCCTGTTGAAACTGTTTACTTAAATGTTCTGGAATCGGAATAGAATTCCATAAAACTGTTTACTAATTCAGCAGAATTGAAATATAAATCAATATAATTACTAAAATGTCCTTGTCCCAAATCAAATATTTTATATACTTTAATGGGTTTATAAAGGATAGTCTTGGAAATAAAAAAAGTAAGTGAGGGCATAAAGGGAACAAAAGTGTCATTCCGATTACCCAAACAATCAGGAATTGGATTACCACCTATATCTAGGGAATCCAATTCCACCAATACAAGGAATTGAATTCCAAAATTTGTGTGGGCCCCACTGCTTTTTTGATTCCTCATGTTTAGTAAACACCGGAGTACTCCGTAATCGGAATTCAATTCCACATTTTCATTCCGATTACGGATACGTAAACGCGTCATAAATTCATCTTCTTCCCTTAACGTAAATAATATCGTTTGTTAAAAAAAAATATTGAATTTGATCATTAACAATGAAAATAGATAAATATAGTCCCTCACTTTAAATGTTGAAAATCAATGTAGTTGTTATGTTAGTCAAAAGACTAATTTTCTGAGAAGTCCGAATTTCAATTCAAATAGGAAACCTTTTATTTTCTAGTTATCTTATTCTATTATGTTTCCTAGCTTTTAGAAGACTTTTTAGGTTTTATTTTGTAGTAGTATAAATAAGACTATTTAGCCATTAGAGAAAGAGAGAAGCATCAATTTGGAGAACTTAGCTAGGCTTTGACAATTTGTATTTTAAGGTGTTTTCTATCATTTTTCTATTTCAATAAAATTCCTTTTGTTTTATAGTTGTTCGTAACTAATTTACGTTTGCTAGGGCGAAACCATAAGTTTTAGTATGAATATGTAATTTTATTAATTTGCTTATGAATGAATGCATGTATGCTTGCTTTGAATTATTAATTACCGTGATTAAATTATCTAATTGTCTTAGTAATTCGCGATCATTAGGGTTTTTAGACAAGTAATTTGATGCAATTTATGTTGGAACATCATCCTGAAATTGAGAAGGGCTTCTTGTGATTAGTAATTGTAAATTCACTTAAGGCGAACATCACGCTCTTAAGGGTTGCATGATTTTTCAAAAGGTTTTCACAAAGCTTAATGAGTCTTACATATTTATATTTGATCTGAACATCACAGATGGGTTGCATGTTAGATATACGTTTTCGCTTGAACATCACAAGGAAAATATGTATTAGGAAAACCTAACATTCAAAGCATGTATGTAGAAATTCATAATTGGTAAAATTGCGTAGGATTGTTAATGGTGACGGTGGAACCCTAGGCTTTCACAACTTTAATTTTCAAAAACGTTTTCTTTTGTTTTCTTTACTTTGCTAATTTCTTTAATTGTTTTTATTTAAAATTCGTTTTTATTATTTAAAATTTCAAAATCAATTTTTTCCAAACCTTGTTTCAAATAATTAATTAAGAATTATTTTAAACACAAATTATTCATTCAATCATTGTGGAAAACGACATTGCTTGAGCTGCTATACTACGATAACCTTGCAGCCTTGCAAGTACTTTTAAGTGTTTTTATCCCTACTCTTACAGGTGATAAAAATTCATATCATCCACCACATAAAATCATGTCCCCAATTTTGGTTCCTTTTTCGACAATGATTTTAGAAGAGTAGAGGGTTGAGAGCGTTGACGTCTCATTTGCTGCACATCCTCAGCCTTTTTGGTAACTTAGTAGTATTGTTTGTGCAGCTACTTCAGAAACTTGAAGAAGGATTTGAATGCCTTGAATTGCTCTTTCGAGATCTCCATCAGCTCATATAGCTTCTCAATTGTCCTTTCAGATTGATCACGCAGGTCTAATTGAAAGTTGCCATCAAAACCACCTTCTAACCAGTGATTGAAGGATTGCTTTAAAGCTTCAGCTTGTTGGACTGACAGCTTCAGGCTCGGGGAGTCAACCGTTTGGCTGAGTTACTGAAATTCGAGCAAGACCTCAAAGATGCATATGTTAGGAGAAACAGCAGGCATTTTCTTATGCTTGTTGCTCTGAGAGGGTGTGCTAGGCTTTTCCTTGCTAGCATCGGGCATCTCCTGATACTTTTGGACAACTTCAATATTAGGAAGAGGGATTATGTAGAAAGTTCCACATTTCACATTGTTGTAGAAAGGAACTCGAATGTACATTTCTAAACCCGAGATGTCTATAGTAGAAGTTGGGATTATACACTTCTATCCTATGAGTGTATGTGCAATTAGTCCTGACCCCCCAAGACAAGTCTTTGGGTTGGACACAGCTGAAGGACTTTTTCATCCTCATTTTTCATTGGAACCGAAGCCTCCCCACCATGTATCAGTCCCAGTCATACATTCTTGGAAAAATTAGAGACATGCTAGAGTTGTGTGTTAGGTTAAAGGAATTTCGACCAACTGCCTCGCAAGAATTGTCCTCTCAGATAATGTGATATCCTTGTTCCTGAATTCGAAGAAGTACCACTGAAGCCATAATTGAACCATCCACAATGGTCCTTGAACATTGGTATTGAAAGATTAATTCCTAGTCATCTTATCTAACATGGCATAAATATGAGCTAGGAAGAAGGGGCATGTGGCTAGATTATCATATTGATTCAGGGCTTCAACGAGGGGGATCCACTCAACTTTCATGCGCTTTGAAAGGTTGGGGAACATGAACTTATTCAGCCAATAGAGCAAGAAGTACATGTTCTATTGATCTCTATCAGTAGAGAGGGAAGAAGGATCATACTTTCTTTTGAAATAGTTGAGGAAGCCGGAGTAAGAAGTTGCACATGCTTGAAATTCTAAAGAGAACTACTTAATCTTCACCGGTTGCAGAGTAACCCTAACTTGTCTTTTTTCTTCATCGACTTTAGGTTCCAGGGAGAGACTAATCCTTTGAGACGTTGATACACTTGCCTGATGGTCTCATACCAAATAGCTGAGTCATGTTCAGAATCGTGAGAGACATCGATCTTATTCTAAAATCGAAAGTATTGGTTGCATTATTTTAGAATAGTAAGGTTGCACTGAGCAGTTTGGGCTTTAAGGTCGCGGAGGATTTGGACATCACAATCAGGGCATAATCCTCTTTCTAACATCTAAGGTGGAAGTTTAAATATAATAAAGCCAAAATTTAATGGCTTAATTACATTTAAAGAGGGCCATGTTTGGACCTAAAATAAACATTGGTATGTTCGAGACCCATGTTATTTCCATTTAAAATGCAATTGGGCATCTATTTTAGTAGAAGTGAACAGTGCGTGAGCCAAAGAATTCAGAAGTACTTTACACGTGGCATTGTGGATGACAAACCCTCGTTCACACTGTTTGGTTAACTCAATCGATTTTTACAGAAGGAAATATGCTTTTTGTTGGCATTTTGGTAGTTCTGTGGAGATAAAAAGCTTATGCTGTAGCATAAATTCTTATCCTTTGATAGCAATCACATCATCAACTGGGAATGGAGAGGATTAATTTGAGAGTAAAATGCTTAATTTGGAAGGAAAACATGTTTTAGAAAAGGCAGCATAAGGGCATTAGACATATACACTTAATACAAAAAAGACTTTAAAGATTTACAGCCTACCCCTTTTTACAATTTCTTTTGTGATTCATCACTAGCAAGAATTTGCCCGAATAATTTAAATTTAACCAGATTGCTTTTATTTCTTATCTCCTTTCAAGTTATTGCTTTGTTGTTGAATATTTGACAAGTGTTTAACTTTATTTCCATTTTCATATAGTTTGTGATGCATTATATTAGAATTCCAAACTGAGTTGAGCCAAGATTTGATCAGTTTGTGATTATCACTTGACATAAAAAAAATTGAAGTCCTTTGCATGGCAAGGCATAGAAAATAGCTTGACAAATTTTTAACTCTTCGATGACACAATCTTTTCATTAGAAACTCAGTTTACTCGCAGACAAATTTACAATCTAACAGTAATATTAATTTTTGTCATTCAGTACTATGGTCTGATGGTATTCCTCTTCATTTGGAAATGAGAGGTCTTAAGTTCGAATTTCATAAATGACAAATTCAATACAAAATTAAACTGTCTATCGTATGATTTTGTCGAACTTCCCCTACTGTAAAAATATCAAAGTACTCAAAAAAATAAAAATAAAAAAAACAGTAACATCATCCGATCTTTCAGTTGGTACTCTTTGTCGGGCTTTTAATTTTCTGATCAGCATCAGGTAACGTATCTCTATCCCAAGTTCCTCTCTCTCCCCTCTTTCATGGACTCATGTGGGGTTTGAATTTTATTGATATACAACTCGGGCAAACTGGCTGAACAAAAAGATGAGGGGGAAATTGGCACTTGCGTGATTGAGGGATAAACGAACATTGCATTTGAGAAAAACAAAAAGGTGGAGTGGAGTGCGAAAAATGAGAGGCTTGTACCGGAGGTGCTCGCTATGGAGGACAAGAAGAGAAGCTCCGCACTCACTCTTCTTCTTCTCAAATGCTCTCTGTACCGACACCAACAACATTGATGGGGTTCAAAGCTCCAGGATCAAGGTCTTTGATCGCCACTTCAGACGCAAACAGGTTCTAATTTCCTTTCTCTCCGCGCCCCCCCCCCCCCCCCCCAACCACAAATTTCAGTAAAAGCATCTCACTTTAGCAATTGCCAATTGGGTTGAGAGGTGGGCATTCTGATAAATTATGGGATAAATTAAATTTCATGTTTCTTTTTTCAGAAATTAAATAATAAAAAAATTGTTATTTGTGTGCAGCTTGATCGAGCTGCTTGGTTGATGCGTTCCAAGGATTCTTTTGTTGATACTGTTGCTGAGAATCTATTAGATCGCTTGGAGGTAAAAAAAAACCCAGTTTCTTTTTTATTTTTATTTTAATGTTGGTTTAGAACCATTAGTTTTACTTAAGGAATGAATTATCATCAGAACAGATAATTTTGTTACTAGAATTTGTTGGCTTCATCACTGTTTCTGATAATAAGAACACCACTTGTGACGATTCCAAGTATATTATCAACCAAATTACTTCCCCGTATGGTATATAAAATTGCATATCTTGAGCTATTTTATAGTCAGAGAACGTGATACATCAGCATGCTGTTCTCTGTAGTTTTCCTAGGACTCTGGTGATTTATAGAATCCCCTTTCCTTGAGTGGCTATATCCTTTCGAATGTTTCGGCTGATATAGTTGGATGATGCACTCCTTTTTCTTTCCTAACTAGAAAACTTAACCCTATTTTCTTGTGTTCTTTCTTCCAAACCTTTTCAAGTTCTATTGTTCCACCAGCATCTGATGAATTTAGGTAACAGTAAAGTCTGGTAACCTTCTTGGGGAAACCTTGCAACACTTGATTCATCTAAGTTCATAAATTGTGACGTTTAGCAACATTACTTTTAGGGTAATGCAATAGTTAGTGTTTAATTCTAGGTTGTAGAGTGAGGAATGTGTACATCTTTCTGCAAGTCTATATTCGATGTTTCAGTCTATGGTGCTCATTCAAAGAAAAATATTTCACTTTGTATTTATACGGCTAGTACTTTCTTCTCTTTTGTGTTTGAATATCCATGTGTATCATATTGAAGGACTGCAAGAAAACATTTCCAACAGCATTATGTTTGGGAGGCCAATTGGAAGCTGTCAGGCGTTTGTTACATGGTCGCGGTAAGAAATTAGTTTTGTAATACCTTTCTCCTTTCTCCTTTATGCTTTGTATTTAGCTCTAACATATTGTCCGACATGTAATTTATTTTTCGTAGTTAATGAGATGAGATTAAATGACTATTTCTAGCCTTATTGACGAAAATTATCATACAAATGATGCTACTGAGGAAGTAAGTGATGTTTAAGTGGAAATAGTGGTATTGTTGTTTTTGAATTGGTATGACTCACAAATCACCAGTTTCCTACCATGTATGATGTAGGCCAGTAGCGTCCATAAGCAGAGCCTTAACCGAAATGGTTGAAGATGATTCTCTCTTAACTCTCTCTCTCTCTCTCTCTCTCTCTCTCTCTCTCTCTCTCTCTCTCTCCCTCTCCCTCTCCCTCTCTCCCCCCCGTTATGATGGCATAAAGTGATTCCTCAATTACAATCTAACTTAGCTGCACTTTTTTTTTTTCCAATGCTAGGTGCCATTGAAAAGCTCATTATGATGTCTGCATCATATGACATGGTAAAACTGTGTAGAAATGCTGAGCGTGAGTTAAAAACTGAAAACATTGAAACATCCTTTATGGTTGGTGACGAAGAGTTTTTGCCGGTCAAGGAAAGGTATCCCTCTACATTTAATTTCTTTGGTTTTGGTTAATTTTACTGCTTGAGGGATTTTAATTTTGATAGAATATCCTCTAATTGTATGTGTGAAGTTCTGTGGATCTGGTATTAAGTTGCTTGGGCCTTCACTGGACAAATGATCTTCCAGGAGCAATGATACAGGTATTTTGCCCCTTCATTGTTGTGTGCCTGAACATTCAAGATCAATGTTAAATTCATTACTTGGATCTGTTATAACTCATGTGAGGGTGATGCAAAGAATTCATGGAAGAGCATATAACAAAACACTTGTTAAATCTTACTTGTTTACATAATATAGACAGCGCTCTGAAAAATGCATATTTATGTTGTGGTTCTTCATTTTCATATATTGATGGAGAACAGGATAGGAAGTTTAATGACAAGGATGTGTCGTTTAATTATTTTAGGCTTTAAAATAAAGGCTGCTTGTTTCAGCAGGCCCATTAGTCTTTTAGTTTCCTTTTCTTACAAGGATTAGGTTTAATTTCCTTTTCTTTAAGGATTGGTTTATTTCCTATTTTATTAGGTTTATGTCTTTATAAATTACATCCTTGTAGAATCTCTGGAGACAGATTGGACGATTGATTTTTTTTTTTTTTTTTTTTTTTTTGAGCAAACGATATTATCTACACTAAAGGGGTGGGGGAGTGGGCTAAGCCTCACAATGGGCTAGCAATAATGTAGTTCAAATTTGCCTTAGGAGAGTATCGAAGAGCTCTCACTTCCAAGTGAAGAGGAATACCACTAGACCGTAGTACTAAGTGGCTGGACGATTGAATTTAAAGTGTTGGGCTTTGCTTTTCTCTAGGTTTTTGTGATGCAACCTAACCCTAGGTGTGATGCCTAAGGCTTCTAGGAGTGATTCCTAGAAACCCTACTGGTATGATGCTAGCAGTTTCTATCATTTTGTCATAATTTTCCTTTATCTTCCTTTAAGATTTCTGCTGTGCCTTCAACGATTCATAATTTCAACAAGAATCAAAATAGACAGACATCCTCCTTTAATTGAGGTTGTCCTGCGTCATATATGTACCTTCAAAACTATAAAGATATTTTTAAATTAAGCTCTTAGAAAATTATACTTATTTCTTTTATTTTACAAAAGATTTAATAGCTTTTGGTCAAATTCCTAAATCATATTGAATAATCAAATTCAGAATCTTGCAAATTTCAAAGTAGAACTCCGTAAGCTTGCATTTGTGGAGAACAATACACATTACTGCACTGATAAAATGTAGACATACTCGTACTTTGACAGCGATACAAGAGAACAAAAATCTGCATGATTTGCATGAAACAGTATTTCTCAGTATATCAGATACCTAACTCATGAAAAAACACGTACATGAAGTCTTAGCTACTTTTAAAGGGAGATATACTGCTTGTAGCTTTGTAGATTTCTAGGTTGATGACAAAACATGATTGCTGTTGCTCTTATGGAGTTAATTCCCACGAATGTATTCAAGACTTTCATTTGTGTACCTTTACTTCTTTTTTTTTTTCTCTATTCCTGTATCTGTGTTATATAATCCAGAAGGTTATCATTGTCATTATCGTCATCACATAGTCCAAAATGTAACTGCATGAAAATATCTAAGACAAATGTTTATGTTTGACAGTGCAGATTGGCATTGAAGCCAGATGGCCTATTTTTAGCGGCAATTCTTGGTGGAGAAACCTTAAAGTTGTTTATTCTTTGTTGACTTGTTATTTATATTGAAACTTGAAAGTGGTTTAAACTTTGATTTGTTAATATGTTGATGATTACTTATCCTTTTTTTGTTACTAGAGAACTGAGGATAGCATGCACCGTGGCACAAATGGAGCGTGAAGGAGGCATCAGTCCACGAGTATCACCTTTGGCGCAAGTATGTAACTGTTGCATTGGTTTTGTTGTCTAATGAGTCCAAGGAGTAATTTTGATCTGTGGACAATCCATGTGTCTGCCCCAATGGCCACACGTGCCTCTCGTTGCCCTATATAATTGATATGCATGTTTGGCTCCTGTCACGTACATACCAAACATAATGGGGCACATTGAGAGTGTAGAATCCCACATTTGAAATTCAAAGCCTTGCATAACAGCATTTAAGATGTTAGTTTTCACCAACTGGCAACCGTAAGGGGGCACAGAATTAGAGTATAGAATTGCACATTGGAAATTCAGAGCCTTGCATAACAATATATAAGTTCATAGGCCTCTCCAACAATTGCCTAGTGACTTTGGGATGGATGCCTTGAGACTTTCTTTCCAAGTTCTGTTATTTTAGGTTTCCTGTAAAATTATATCATTCTGCGGTTAAAAATCGGCATGTAAACCCTCCCACACATTTTCCTTTTGAGCTTAGGTGCGGGACGCAGGCAATCTCTTGACCAGGGCAGGCTTTACCCTTCCAGGTGTTGATGTGGACGAGTTTGTAGTAAGATATCCAAGTGGTGAGCATTCCCTGTCTATTGTTTGGGCATGTGATTGTAGTAATTTATTGCTTGTGACTTTATGGTTAATGCTCCTTGGATGTTCCATGTCACAGTTAATATGTTCGTGCCTTCAATTTTAGGTTTATCTTGTGTTTCTTTAAGCTTAATAGCATGTGATCGCATGGGTGAGAAAATAATTACGGGCACAAAGTCTTTAACAATGAAATGATGCATGCACATGGAAGACTAAAAGTCCACTTGATGCTATCTGAAGAAGTGGTGTTAGTATAAAAGGGCCTATATGAAATATTACAACCTACTTTATACATAAAAAAGAGAGCCTACTTCTAAAACAGTTCGGGGATCCTTCAACTTTGCATATGGCTAGGGAAGGCCCTAGTTTTTATGAATTTCCTGTTGTTATACATGTATCCTAAGTCGTAATCATTTAGAACTTTTTCTCTCTGTTCGGTGTAGCTCTGGATCTCATAGAACATCTGCGGGCAATGGGTGAAACGAATGCTCTTCTACAAAGGAACACCGTAAGCTGTATTTACTTTTGGGACAAAAAAAAACTTTGTTTCTTTACGTTGTGAAGTAATCATGTCTACTTTCATCAAGTCGATTGATTGGTGTGATATGCTTATTATTGAAACCAGATTTTAAAGAGAGACACGGCCCTGGCCACTGCAGCAATTTATGATTCAATGTTTGCAGCAGAAGATGGCACCATCCCAGCAACCTTCCAGGTGAGCATATGATAAACTCCCTTACAGTTGTCAAATTTGTTAACTTAAAACCTAGATTAACGTAAGTTTGTGTTCCTTTTATATGTTGTCTGTTCCTTGTACATGTCTCTTAAACTGTACCAGTAAAGTTATTAGGAAATCTTAGTCCAAGACTTCATCTGATCACTATCATATCTGTGTTTAAGCGCGGTTCTGCACCTTGCTCTCATGTGTAACAAGCCGATCCAAAAAACTCTGGTCTTATCAAACGAATGACTCGGTGTTTTGTTGGATTTGCAGGTGATTTATATGACAGGGTGGAGGGACCATCCATCTCAGCAGAGGGCAAAACGGAGGGGATCTGCAACTGTATCTTTTCAGGACATCCAGAAGCAATTTATAAGTGAGACTTGATCCCCCTATGTACTCACGTTTTCTAAGCAAATGAAAGTCGAGTAAGGGAAGAAAGATGTACGAGTGAGAAAGAGAAATTAAAGAGTAGGCGAGGAGAGAGAGAGAGAGAGAGAGAGAGAGAGAGAGAGAGAGAGCAGAGAGATAATAAGTTCAGGAGAGGAAATTTTGAGTTAGAAAAATTCTAAATACTCACTTGTAATGTTTTTAAGAAATAGTCTATTTATTTTAGTTTTAAGTTCAGTTTTTAAAAATACTCCTATTAAGAATTCAAGGTTTAAGACTTAAAAATAATATTTGAGTTTAAGAAATTGAAATAAAGCGAACACCAAACATGTCCTAACATTTTCCAAACTATCCTCCTCTCCTCCCCAAAGTTGTCATATTCGTTATCAATTTAAGTCGAAGATTAAACACCAATTGAAAGGATTTGGATCCCATCCAGATTCTCTTTGTGAGAATCTTAAGGATCCTCACATTATGTCCGTTCATTATAAATCGTGTGGTCAAAAATCATTTTGAATCACAAATAGTACTTCACAAAAATTGACCGGACAATATAAATAGATAAGATGTAAGGATCCCAAGGATCGACCTGGAGAGGATCCTCATCCCAATTGAAAAGCGATGTTTACGTCACTCTACGTACTATTAGTACTTTGTCAAATAGAATTTTCTATGACAATGAGAATTCACAGTAAATGTGAATTGTTGCTTAATAATTCTCCGTAGATTTGAAAGAAAGAGACTCGAGCACTTAAAAAAATATAAGGCAATGGCATAAAGCAACCATGCTATACGGATTTTCTATATGAATAGAGACTCGAGTACTTTGTCAAATAGGATTTTCTATCCATACACCTCTTTTTACTTTCCATATATTTTTTTGTTAATTTTTCTACTGTGATATATGGTAATTGAAAAGAAGTGTTATAAGTTGAAACGTACAAGAAGGAAAATAGGAGGATCAATAGCTATCAGTAATTCAAAACATTAGTGCATGTGGTGCAATATCGCAATGGCAGAAAGCAATCATGTTAATGCAATCTGGTGCGAATTCAATCCCCACCAATTTCCTTCCCCCCTGACAACCCGCTAATGCTATCGATCAACTCAAAAATAAAAATAATTCAATACATACTCCTTGATCACAATCCACAAAAGAAAATACAAAGTTAGTCTCACACACGCACACACACCAACACTAACTAGATCCCCAGCTATTTCAGCAACAAAGCAATGGCAGCGATCAAATACTGAAACCATAGACCATGTCCGAAGCATAGTTTCGACCCGTCGCGACATATATAACAACCGACTACCAAAAACTGAAATCATAAACCATAAACATAATTAGTTAGTAGACGAGCTCCTACTGTTGCATACTTCCTGCTAAGTTGTGCGGCCTTCGACCACATAAACACTAATGGCAAACATCCTGACACCACCAAGCCGGACAAAAAGGCTCAATTCATATTCATTGCTCAATAGGTCATTCATGCATCAATGTATATAGGACACTTGATGTGCGGCAAATTAGCACCACTGATCATACACTTCAAACTAACCTTGTCAATTTACTCCAGATGACGGCATGTCTGTACAGCAACATTTTCCAAACTTCGGTATCCCAGAACTTGACAAAGCTGAAATGAACGATGAGGTCACATTAAGCAATTATAATCTCATATCACATAAAACGATATAACTTTCGACTTAGAATGATAAAGAACTGATCATGTGATGCTCATGGAAGTAGCTTAAACAAGCTGAAATATTCTGTACGAATAGAGTATAGATCAAAGAAATAAGGAGCGAAGGAGCCATATCTCCTGCCAGAGATAATAATCTGTTAGATAAGAAGAAAAACTCGTTTAAATTATTCTACATGGTAGTCTGAAAGAAGAGAGTATTCACGATTTGGTTGTTTTTTGATTCACAGCATTACTTTCCAATTTCTAATTCCACTCTCCTTCACCAAAATACATGAACACGGTGCATAACAAGATATAATAATTGTCGCTAGTAGACACGTCTATAATATCGCAGTGTATATCATAATTCGATACCAGTGTGTTGGATATTTGGTGGTCTCTCAGAATCCTTTCTTCAATACCAGTTAAGTTATAAAGTCTGTTGTTCAAATTTGAAATTCTAGAAGGAAATCAAAAAAATATTCTTCACATATAATTACAAAAATTGGAATCGTATTAGGATATTGTGCTTACAAATCATGTCAACTGAAAAACAACTGCAGATACAAAATTTAAAGTATAAAACTTTGTACCTGGTAGGAAGCATTAGCGACGCAGCGGCATCACAAACTGTACACACAATTAAATTCTTAAACTTTGTATACTTTTGATAAGAGATGAAAACAAAATTATTAGTTAGTTCAAATCAACACTTACACTTAACAAGAGATCTCAAGTCGACGGAACAAAAACCAATTTCAATAAAACCGAAGGTAGAAACTATTATTATCAGAGTGGTCACAAGAGTCATTTGTTTCTGTGTTAGAATAAATGAGGTAATTAATCAGATATGTCTTCTGAGTCTTGTCCTCTCGTCCCGAATAGAGTAATATAATAGATAATCTACTAAGAAACAAGGCAGGAATAATTTTGTGACAAATCAAGTCTAATTATTGGACACAGACAAAACTAGTGTATGAAAATTAATTTGATTCTAGAAAAGGAAATGCCGTAAGACTCACTGTCATCTGTCGCCTGCAACAGCAACTAGAACTGAACGAAGCTCACAATTCGCGAAGTTGCATAGAAACAACAAAAAAAAGATAACAAGAAAGTGGAAGTGCACCTTTCCACGTTGCCAATACAAGAACGAAAACCAAAAGAGCTGAACTCTTTAACTTAAATCAGTATCACATAAGTTCACGAAATAGTTTGATCTATTAGATTTATTGTAAATTTTACAATTACATTATCACTCCAATCAATTCCAGAAAGTGGTCTGCTATGAAGATTGAATGGAAAAAAAGGTAAGCTAAATGTTCAGATGCTATGCAAGTTTCAATCAAGTGATTTCAGTTACAAGGGGCAATCACATACCTACTTAGTAGAATAAAGATAAAAGCCTAAGAGTATGACAGAAACAGGAGCCTGTTAATACTGACGTACCAAATGTTCCCGGCAAAGCTCAACTGCTGAAATGGTGGGCAGATTACACTTGAAACTGGATGATGGTCACTGTTCCCAGCATTGCAACCTGTAGACGATGTATATCTATTCTGATTGTATATGCTTTCCGTCTACATGGTCCTACAACACTGCCATTGGTCAATAGTCTCAATACAGGTTGCTTTTTAGTATTTTCAACTTCCACTAACCAAGTGAAACGATCAGACTCTTATTTGTTTTGAATATTGGGCACTGTCTCTTCAAGAGTTCCAACACAACAGCCCTTGACAAACAGCAGCTAAATGTTTCGAGAAACGTAGACTCAGCCAGTCAAATCACTCATTCAATTATTCAAGTACACAACTGAAACAATAATTTCCAAAACAAACATAAAATTCACCCTATATTCAGCAGCCGCAAAAAGATTCAATTATCTAGCAACGGACAAGTTATCATAGCTATCATTGCTTTCAAAAAGAGAGACATCTAAAAGTAGGGCCATAATATCAGCAGCCGTGAAACTCAGGCATGTAGAATAACCTAGATGCGAAGAAGTTGCATTGAAGAATAAAACCGACTCGACTTTGCAGCAGATCATCCTACGCCTACCCATGTGGAGTTATTAGAGAAGACTCTATTCTACATTGTATAACCTGATAAATGATCAGAATTAAAGGTTTATCTATTTCTTTTCAATCCATGTGCTTCACTGCCGGATCCTTGACCACATTCAAAAACTTGGGGAAATTAGGGTTTCATGCAAAATCTAGTAAGTGAAGTTGAATTCTCCCAAAAATAAAGCTATAAAATTGAAGTGAACCAACAAGCAAACCTATCTCGTTGTGGTAAAGTAAGGGTCGTCAGAATTGAACAACTCAACCACCACGGATCGGATCAACGATCTTCTGTTTCTTCTGAAGAAGAAATCCTTCATGCCCATCACCGTTGTTTGTAGAAGATTCACACCCAGAAAGCCGCTTCCTTTTCAGATTAGTGGATGTCATCCCCAGAGATGCGGCTGCCCTCCTTCTCAGAGACCTCCTCTTCTTGGGAATGATGACCGGGACTGACGGAAACCCGAAATTTGTTTTCTTGTTGGGCTTCCGTCTCAGAGACGACCGTTTCTTCCTCGGAACGATCGGGAATGATTTCGATTTCTTGGCAGCACAGAAACGGATGAAATCTGCAACGACAGAGTACTCGTCAAAAAGCCATCTTTTGTCTTCCTCCCAATTCCGGAGGACCACCGCGACCTCCGACAAAAGATTCAAATTCGAATTCATTCTCACAATACCAAATCAACTCAACAGAATGACAGAGTGGGGTTAGGGTTTCCGATCAGCAGTCGACAGAGTGAGAGAGACAGAGTGGGGTTAGGGTTTAGGATCAGAAATTCACAGAGAAACGGAGCGAGAGAGAGAGAGAGAGAGAGAGAGAGAGAGAGAGAGAGAGAGAGAGAGAGAGTGATTAGGCGCTGATAGAGTTTGCAAGAAGCAATGTGCCGTTGGGAATGGGAGGGGATTATAGTTATACATAGCCAGCACTGCCGCTATAAGGCGGTTCAACGGTCGGACTCGAGAGCAGTTTTGAATTCAAATTTCGAATTTCGAATTCGTTTGCCGTTTATGCGACCTGCTGGACTGGAAGCGGAAGGGTGAAGGCATTTCAAAATTACTATTACTAATATGCCCATCCACTTAAAACGATTTTTGTTTTTTTTTAATAAACATTTTTTAAGAAAAAAAATTACACATAGAGTATATTTTTAATACTTAATTTTATATTGAGACTGTTGCATTCATATTAGATTAGGAATGTGATTGTCTAAATCCTAACATATCTAGGATATCCTTATAAGATTCTACCATATCTCTTAGACTAGATATTATCATATTAGAGTAAGGAATTAATCTTCCCTACTACTATAAATAAAGACACAATGGGATGTAATAGAACACACCTCACAATTATACATCTTTTTCTTCTCTCTATGTGCCGCACCCCTCCCTCTCTATGGCCTCCATAATTGTTTTAATAAATTATGTCTACAACACGTTATCAGCATAATCTTGATGCTACGCTAAAGAGAGTTTATTCTTCAATCAGGGGAGTATTACGTTTTAATCATTCTTTTTATGGTTAATTTATTATTTTATTGAATTGATCTATTGATTCAATTTAATTTTTCTGTGTTGAACGTGATACAACGCATTGGAGATGCAATTCCGGCTTTCCGAGAAGGATCTTCTACAAATTCAAAGGCTTTTATTGTTTTATGTCAGTCAGGTACATTTAAAATAAAGTAAGATATTTGAAACGAGCATCAAGGATGAAAACATTCCTTATGATGCATGAACCCCCTACATTTATATTTACCTTCCGATATATTTATACTCACGACTTGTGCGCTGGAACGACGTCTTATTGATGTCCCTGTGAAGCAGCAGCCCTTTGGGCTTTGCTACATACATAAACCAGGCCCTTAACCTAGGTTCAGGGCCGGCCCAGGCCTAGTGCGGGCAGGGCGATCGTTCGGGGCCCAAAATAATTGGGGGCATCAAAATTATTAGGGTGGTATATTTATATATGTTTTCATAAAAGTATAAATTTACAAAATTTGGTTCAATGACAAAGAACTTTAACTAGAACTGGTGGCTTTGTTGTCTAAAATTAATGAGGAGGTCTTGGGTTCAAAACACCATGTGTGCTTATCTACTTTTTAATTTTTACAAATTTATTTTCATAAGAGTATAAATATATAAAATTTGGCTAAATGATCAAGAAGTTTAATTAGAATCAATGATTTTTGTTGTTTACAATTAACGAGAGGTCCTAAGTTCGAAATGCTAAGTGCATGTTTATTCTTTTTAATTTTTACGAATTTTTGTTTGGTTGTTAATTTATTTTTAATTAGTAGCTAGTAGTTATGTGGGTTGTTATTTTTAAACATGTATTCCATTTCAAGTCTAATCTTCAACAAAGAGTAAGTATAATTTTATCGATGTCTTACGTGTGAAAACAAATAATTTTCTTATATAAAATAAAGGCACATTTTTAGCGTCGCCCTGGGCCTAAAAAATCTCTAGACCGGCCCTGCCTAGGTTTTGAAATTTGATGGCCCGCAGCACTCCAAGCCATTGACCAATAATTTGTTTGCTAGGCCTTTTCCTTACTCTAGCCCGCGCCAGACCAAGCCAGCACGTGTTGGGCTTATCCAGTGCCTTCAGCCCATCAGCCAGCAAGCTTAGCTTGCTGGGCTTGTCTCGTACACCAACCCATCAGCCAGTCACTGACTGGGCTCAATTGGCCCACGTACCAACTGCAAGGTTTAGGCTTGCTTTACATGCTGGATTTTTGTTTCCTGGCTCAACCTCGAAACTAGCACCGCTGGGTTTGCTTCACACCTGGGCCTGTCTCTTCCCCTTGGCTCGCTCTGCTGATTACAACACGCTGGGCTCCCATTTTTCTTTCTTAACCCATGATTGTAGCAAGCCTGCAAAGCTTGTTTTTGCAGGTTGTTAGGTTGCCTGCAGCAGCCACACATGTCCCATTTTCCTACTGCAAGCCTATAGCTTGCACACGTTGACTAGGTTGCCTTGTGTGGCCTACCCAAGCCAAATTTGGCTCATTTCTGCTTCTAGCTGCATCGTGGCCACGACTAAGCTCAAATTAGGCTATATTTTCTTTATTGCTTGGTCCAAAACCAATCATATGACCTAAACGACATTATTTTGCTTCCACGATCGATCCCATATGGTCCCAATCTATTGAATTAATTAAAGTGACCAGCAATCCATTAATCTGACAAGAAATCCAAAATTATTGACCTGAAGATCTCTTTTGGACATTAACGATTCAATACCTTATTTCTCTTCTTTGAACCAATGACATCCTTTCGTAGTCCCGAAGCGCTCACACTTGAGTTCCTGAAGCAACTCAAATATACTACACTTAAATCAGCATATTGTATTATGTGTTCTTGCATGAACCTATCTTTTATGAACTAAACGTTCACAAACTAAATTGAACCTGTAGTTTCAAATTTAGTGCCTTTGAAACCCAAAGTTTTCTTAAAACAATACACCCATGAAAACCCAACGTTTTTCCTGTAAACCATGTCTTAGAACTTAAATGTTCTAACTTTGATGCTTATGGATATTTTATTTCCTATGCCACTATTCACAATCGTGTTCCCTCCATTCAGTGGATTGTCGAGCCGTCACAAGTTCGATTTTCCTAATTTGGACGTTTCTAATAGAAACCACTTTATGTGGGGTACAATACGTGAATCTCCACTTGACTATCAAGAAGTTGAGAAACCATTGAAGCCAACAATGGCATGGAAGAGCTGAATAAGCCTCCGTCATGATCTTCATTCGAGGACTTCTGCCCGAAGCATTACCCACGGAAGTACCTCCCGAACGAGGATTTCATGACGCTTTGGCTCGCTCCTATGAATCGTCTAATCATAAAAGATATTGCCTGAAGCACACCATGATTACGTCTATGAATGAGTATGATTATGAAGTTTATAAATCCGATAGAATTTCAACTCAAGAATATTTTTTCTCGTCCTTCCATGTTTCTAATTCGCTCATGAAACAGTAGTGTAGAGAACAGAAGTTTACCAAATCCTCGGATGTGATTACTACCATAAATGTGTGAAAAAGGTATAGACCTAGCTTCAACTGGAGTTTACCGAACAGTATAGACCCAATTCGGCTGGAGTCTACCGAATGGCTTAACCTAGTTTGGTCAAAGCCTACCGAATGGTGGTGCCCTTCTTCGGTAGAAATGCACCGAACGGTATTGCTTTGCTTTGGCAGAGGCCTACCTAACAGACCTCTCCAGCTTCGGCTAAAGCCTACCGAACCCAATTCTAGGTCTGTCTTTCTCACAATCCAATTTCAAGTTTTTATTTTTTATTTTTTATTTTTTATTTTTATAAATTTTAAAAAAAAAATTAAATTATTTTTTTATTATAATTTTTTACAACATGTGGTAGAATCAGGGCTTGCCAAGGTTTGGCATCATGCCCGAAGCGTGATCGTTGGCACCTAAGACCTAAAACTTCAAGAATAAGGGATAATATTCCCGAACCTCAACCATGCATAATCTACTTTCGTCTCGATGAAATAAATCATTGGTTATGCACCTATTCGTGGCTCTACCAATGTTGTTGAGGAGTACCATTCTAGGAGTCAATATGTGAAACTGATTTTGCTCCACCGAACATCGTTGGAAGAGCAGAATTTTGACATGGATGGCCTTGTTGGCCGAATCCTCTCAGTAAACCATTTACTTTGTAAACATTTTTCCATGTTCTTGGATTCAAGTTTGGTGTTTGTTTTTTGTTATGGATAATCTTATTGATATTGTCCTCGAATACGAGTTAATTGAATCATGTTTCTTGTATACATGTGGCCGAATTCAATTAAACACGTGATTAGGTACGAATGTGGGAAAGTTACTTGTCTGGATGAATGCGATATTACGCACACTAACTTTATGCTTAAATCACGTCTCTAGCAATGACTTCATGTCTATCCAACCTGATTAAGAGCATTGGCACGTTCCTCGTTGTATGAATGCTACTAAATTACCATTTAAGAAACCTTATATTCTCCCCGTTCTGAAAAAACGTCTTTGAGTTTTAACGATACTCAAGATGACAATGATCATGAATGAAACCACTGAAGAAAATAGAGTGAATTATCTTTGCACCACCTCCAAAAATGAGCCTGAAGCTTTGATTTGGGGCCAATGGGCTGTCTCCCAACTGGAGAACACGCCACATGTGGCCAGCATGGAGCTTGGTGATTTGAGCAGTTTACTTGCCTTAGCACGACCTTTTGGGACACTTAGGTCGAACAATGATGCTAAAACGCATCTTCTTACCCGAAGTAAGGATCATGTGCTTACAAGCACACTTTGCCAAACCCGCTCATTTCAGAAATTTGATTTCTAAAAAATATGAAACGACTCTCTTTTCATGGTGGATTTAAGGGAATATATGTGGACTAATCCAACCAAAATGCGGACCAGATAAATACTTATGGTTTTGGTTGATGAATCGACAAACTGGTCACATGTTTGTTCACACACATTGCTGCTAAACCTCCTGGCCGATTTTAAGGGTTCACCACCCTACTTATCCTTTAAAGTCTGGGAGATTGGATAATGCCAGAGAGTTTATATCGACGGTTTTCGATAAAGTATTGCATGTCTTTTGGGTTTATAATTGAACATTGAATTCCTATGTTCACCCCTAATAGCATCGCATAATGATCATAAAGCGCAATTTAAATGATTGCCCAGACCTTGGTGAATGAACCAAGTTTTTGGTTTCTGCCTAGGGCTATGCAATCTTGTACGTAGCTATGTTGGTCCGCCTTGAGGTCCATTGCCACCCAACCTATTCGACGTTATAGTTGGTTACTGGGTACGAACCTGACGCTTTGTATTTATGCATTTGGGTGTGCATTCCATGTGCCAAGTTGCGTCGTTGCAACGTACCAATATGGGTCCTCAAAGAATGAAGTGAATCTTTGTCGATTATGATTCTTCTTCACACTAGCTCTTTTAGAGCCCTTGCATGCGATCTCTTTACTGCTCATTTGCGGATTGTCTCTTCAATGCGACAGCCTTCCCACTGTTAGGAGGAGATAAGAACGTCAACGTTTATGTAGAACGATGCAAATTTACGTGGACGTTGCCCACTATGTCTCTTCTCGATCCTCGTACTGCACAAGTGTGATAAACAAGTGCGATGTATACTAGCTTTCAGAATGTTGCTCCATGCGTATTCCTCTAATCTAGCTAAAGTGACGAGATCATATACCAGCTGCAAACATGCCTACAAGGATAGACGTACTTAACGGACGTCGAGCCAACATCCCCGAAGGATGTGTCGCCTCTGTTGGACTGTTTGGCCGCATCTGTTGGACGGTCCAGTACATCGACGGATAGCTAATCAATCTGTCTTAGCCTGGAGCACAACAGATCACTCGGTTCATAAGATTCGTTTCCCTAGAAGAGGAAGGTCACGACATAACTATGAATCCATATTAATCGTTGTTTTAAATCATTTTTATCTTATGAGATTAATACGGATTACTCCCGAGACTTAAGATTGTTGGTCCAGTATACTCATTTGGATGAGTTAATGGAATTGAAATGAGATTACTATCGATGATGTTTTCACTTATATGGTAGTTACCGACATAAATGAAAAGCGATGATATCGAATCGTGTTCCGTTTATTAAGTGACAACATAGAACTGATTGGACAATCGAAATTATAATCCAGGTCAAATTCCTTACCAAAGTGTGTTTGGACCTATCATTCCTACACTGCCCAAGGTAACCCTATTGTGTTACAAGTGGGAAATGAAGCGTAATAAGATGAATGAAATAGTGCAATATGATGCACGCTTTACGATGTAAGGTTTCTCTCAAACGCCCTGTGATTGACTGCAGTTTTATGAAATGTGGTTAAGGTTTTCTCCATGGGGATATTGATACAGAGATTTACATGTAAGTTCCCAAAGAATTACATGGACAGACCCAAATAGTTCCAAACCACTAAACAGAATCACTTACGGATTGAAACAATCTGACAGAATCACTGAATTGGTATTAAAGACCTTTTTTCCGCTACCCTGAAGGTACTACGAATTTGGGCAAATCACAGGGCATCTCAAGCTGATCCGACCCCCTGATCCTCAAAATGATGATTGCCTTGTTTGTTATGCTGACGTAGGTTACTTACCAAACCCACACAAGGCAAAATCCCCAAATCGTTATGTCTTTACCGTTAAGGGATATTGCAATATCTTGGAGGTCCACGATATGACCTTAGTTGCGAAATCTTTGAATCGTTCCAAGACTCACCTTACTTCACTACACCACACGTGAAATGGTTATGAGTTCATGTTGAGCATATTTGAAGTACTTGTTGTTTTTCATCCATCATTGAGTCTCAACGATGATCCATGAAGACTATGTCGCATGTATCCACCAGAGCAAGACATGATACATCAACGAAGTTAATGCCAAGACATATTGCGTCTACATCTACATCAGTAAAGCATCAGGAGATTGAAGTCATGCAAGCCGATCCAAGACAACCTTGCCGACCTCTACACGACGTCACTGCCGAAGTCAACCTTCCAGAAGCTTGTCAAAGGAATTGGTATGCTTAACTATTCATATGCAATGCTTGTAGTTCTCATTTGGAAGTTCTGTCAAACTCAGGGGGAGTATCCAGAAGTATACTTACTTGATCTTAATGTACTCTTTTTCCCTACGATTAGGAGCATTTTTCCCACTGGGTTTTGCTACCTAACTAGGTTTTGACAAGGCACCAATTCTGGGCTGATCATACCCTTGTGAGCTCTTCTCTTTGCGTTCAGAAGACGTATAGTTTTGACTTAATGCAACTTCTCACTTTTCTCCTTAGTCTCTCCCACCTTGGGTTTTACCATAGCGAGGTTTTGTGAGTTTTACCTTTTTATGCATTCTTCCGTTTATCTGAGACTGGCATTCGCTTATTGTGCCGACGACTTCATCAACTGTACTTACTTCATCGCTGAAGACCTGATGCGCCATTTGTTTGAGTATTTACACACTCAAGGGGGAGTGTTGCAGTCCTATTAGATTAGGAATACGATTGTGTAAATCCTAACATATATAGGATATCCTTATAGGATTCTACCATATCTCTTAGACTAGATATTATCCTATTAGAGTTGTAATCCTATTAGGGTAAGGAGTTCACCTTCCCTACTACTATAAATAAAGGCATAATGGGGTGGAATAAAACACACATCACAATTACACATCTCTCTCTTCTTCTCTCTATGTGTCGCACCCCCTCTCTCTCTATGGCCTCTATAATTGTTCAGTAAATTATGCCTATAATAGAGACAACACTTTTTAAACATTTCAAGGAGAAACAAAAAATAATAAATGTGAAAGATGACATCATTGTTTTTTTTTTCTATGGAGTTTAACTTACGAAAATACCCTTTATTTTTGGTATCTTTTCACACCTCTCTCTAGCATTGAAGTTGTTCGTGCCACCTAGGCGCCTTGTTTCTAGGGGTTCAAACTTCAAAGAGATGATGTAGGGCTGGTTTGATATTGCTGTGCTTTGAAAAAAAGCTGCTGTGAGAATAAGCGGCTGTGCTGTGAGAATAAGCGGCTGTGAAATAAAGCAGCAGAGTGTTTGGTAAACTTTTTTGTAAAAGTGCTTTTGGAAAAAAAAGCAGTATGATAGTGTTTGGTAAACTTTTATGTAAAACAGCTGTGACTGTGTGAAATGACCAAAAAGGGTATAATAATAGATGTGCTATTAATTTAATTTTCTTAACAAATAAAAGTGAAATACTAAATATACTTTATTTTTAGAAGAAAAATATTTATAAACTTTATGTTAAATATTAATTAATATGACAAACTACTTCAATTAGTATGACAAAATACTAGATGTGCTATTAAGTAACTTTACAGACCAAACTCTTATACCACCATTAAACTTCGAATCTTTGATCATAATTATTGTATAAATCGATAGCGACATGAACTATACTTTTCACCATTAATTTTATTTATCTTTATTAAACACAAATTATCAAACAATTAGTTTGTTTTAAGCAATGAGCCACTAGTGATTTACAGCTGCATAATTTACACAAGAAGAATTAAGATCATTTTCATTGAACATACAGTACAACTGTTGGTGGTTTTAACTTGGCAAAATTACAAAACAGCATCAAAATGTCATCCTCTCCAACCCGCAAACTTTCACCGTCGTCCTCTTCCACCCTTCGAACTGAAATGGTGAGACTTGAGCTTCTTCTTGCGCACTGCTGATGCAGGGCCGGTCTCTCTAAACGGCATCCCCATTTGAGCTTCTTTATTTGTTTTGGCCGTTGTTCTGATGCACACATCCATTCCCCTGCCCTTGCCAAGATCAAACGGGATCTATAGGAACACACTATGTTCCTTAATCCCAGGGGCATAATTTCTGTTTCCATCAAAACTATTGGGGTTTAGACCTTGGAAATCCCTTGTCCTAGGCGCCCTCACCGTCTTCAACCACACCCTCGCAAGGACAGGAAGCATTTCGACAGAAAACCCACAAACCCAGAATACCCACAACCCAAATCCGACGTCCGCTCCGTCCTCCTCGACCCCACCATCGGTGCACTGTCCGGACTCCGCCCCGAAGGCATCCTCGTCGACATGACCACCTCCGAACCCTCCCTCGCCGTCGACTCGATCTTCGCCCACAAGTCCGGCGTGGGTCTTTTCATTAAAGGAGCACTGTAGCTCCGTGTGCTTTGAAAAAAAGCCAGTTTTCCAAAGCAGCAAATAGCTGCTTCAGCTTTTCCTTTTATTTCAGATTATTCTCACAGCAGCTTCCAAAATAAGCCCTTTTTTTTTAGTTTACCAAACACCTAAAACCCTCACAGCTTTTTTTCATGGGTGCTTTTTTTTTAAGCACTTCACTCCCAAACCACCCCGTAGTATGTAGAGGTTGGGCATCTACACCTTTTTGCCGCAAGAAGGAGCTTCCCATCATTAATTGAGGTTGACTAGTACAAAAGCTAAAACAATTATATTTACACTTTACACTTGGGAATGAGACTTTAGAAAATCTAATTCAAATTTATTGGTTTCAGGTACATCAAATATGCCCTCAAACTTTTTAAAAGGATAAAAAAAATTGATCCAAGTGAACAAAAGACCAAGTGGGGGGGGGGGGGGGACGAGGGTTCGGTTTTTTTTCTTCTTCTTCTTCTGAGTTGTAGGGGTTGGGTTTTGTGGGGGGGGGGGGGGGGGGGGGGAGGGACGAACTGGGTTCGGTTTTTTTTTTCTTCTTCTTCTGGGTTGCAGATTCGGTTTTTTTTTTTTTTTTTTTTTGAACTTTTATTTAATTAATTTTTTTAATATTTTTAATTTCCACGTGGTGCCCCGTCATTGTCCACATTGGTGCCACGTTATCACTTAACGGGATAACTAACAGTTTGACTAACAGATGTATGAGACTGTTCCAAAATTTACACTTTAGGTATGACTCTGGGATGAAAAAAAATTAATGTACTAAATGTTGAAAACCACAAAACATGAGAGTAGTAAACTGTCTTTTACCCTAAAAAATAGTACAGGAAAAACTAATGAGCTAAGTGAAAGGACCTCCTACCTCGACTTTTAGCTAAACTCGTAACTTCATCATAGTCCACGTAATGTAAACATCATGTTAGAAAGATTGTCTCACTCCCAAAATCTCTTAGTAATCTTATAGATTAGGTTCATCTTCTACATTAGGTTCATTGTTCAACGAGGTTGATTTTGTATTTGTACTATATATTGTTTATTTGTGAATGGATGAAATTTAGAAAACCTTTTTCTACATGATATCACTTTAGGTCTAGGCTCTCTCATCAGACACCCTCGTCGATCCTCGCTGTTCAATCTGATGGCTACCAATTCTTCCTCATCTTCTTCTTTCTTCTTTCCCACCTGCCCCAGTTCACTTTTCCGGCCCCAACACAACCAGTTTTCTCAAACTCGATGACACCAACTAAGGGCTGGTTTGGTATTGCTGTGCTTTGAAAAAAAAGCTGCTTCTGCTGTGCTGTGAGAATAAGCAGCTGTGAAATAAAGCAGCAGAGTGTTTGGTAAACTTTTTTTGTAAAAGTGCTTTTGAAAAAAAAAAGTAGTATTATAGTGTTTGTTGAACTTTTATGTAAAACAGATGTGATAAAAAGCCGGTTTTTCAAAGCTGGGTTTTGCAGCTTCTTGTTTTTGGCTTTTTTTCATCCAAAACTGTGAAAAAAAGCTGAAGCTGAATGTTTACCAAACACCAAAAACTGTCACAGCTTTTTTTCATAGCAGCTTTTTTTAAAATCACCTCAACCCCAAACTGGAGCTAACTCGAATGGCTTTGTCAAATGAAATCATTTCTTATTGGCCAGGACTTTTACAAATTTGTTGACGGAACTCGTCCGAAGCCTGCTGCCACCGTCCTCATCATGCAACCTACTGCTCCCGAGTCCTTCTCCTCCCTGTCTGGTGCCTCCCCGGTTGATTCACCTGTTATTGTTTCCTCTCCTACCCGGCGCTGCCTCTTTGTATCCAACAAGATCAACTTGTGGTGAGTTACATCATCACCACTCTCACCAAGCCCATTATCTCTCTCACTATTGGCTGCGAGACGTCCCAAAAAAATCTAGGATTGTCTCCAGCGCCACTTTGCTCAGAAACAGTTGCTAGCTTTGCATCTTTTCAATTTCAACTCATGGACATGACCAGAGGTTCCATATCAACTGATGAGTACCTGCATCGCTCCAAGTCTCTTGCCGATTCCTTGCTGACATCAATAAACATGTTGATCCTGAATATTTCGTCAATGCCATCCTTTGTGGTCTTAGCTCCAAATATCTTATGCTTCGTACTGCCATCCTTCAGACATGCACCTCCTCTGCCTACCTATTATGATCTCCGCCCCGCATTCTGGCATTTGAAGCTCAAGATCCTCATCTGAACAATCCCTCTCACTCTTCTCATACTGCCCTCCACACAACCTAACCCAATCCTCCTCCACCCCAAAACAACGGTCCCCCTCCCCCTTTTTCTACACATCACTACCTGTAATGCATATGGCAGATCTCCCGCAGTCTAGTTAATTCTCAATGCAGAACATAAGCCAAAAAATATGAACCTCACGTTCAATGAAGAACATTAGCCAAAAATATAGTTGAAATGGCAGAAACAACATGCACCATTTCTGCCTATGTACGATAAGTCCAATCTCATCTACATTTCAGTTTTATTGTATCGAGCACAGCAAAAACTTGAACTGATCGAAAGCAGTTGCTTATCAAGCTTCAAAGATATATGAGGTAAAAAACAAGACTCCGATCATAAAAACGAATTCAAAATTTGCTCTCAAATAAATTAATGAATTTTAGCTGACAATTAAACTGAGTTCCAACACTGCATTCTTGTTTTTGCAGAAAATCCAAAACAAGAATGCAAAAACACAAAAGCAAAAAAAGACAATGTGGGACTTTTCCGTCCATAAACCACATCTTGCAGACTATATATTCGATGATCTATATTCTAATTAAGAAGAAGAACAAATGTACGATCGAGCACTAAGAAAACATTTTGTAACTTTTGGCTTGCATAATAATTTCGCGTGCTCCTCCTATGGGTGAAAAAAGAGCCAGCAGCACGCCTACCACGATCGAAAACTGAAATCGAACACAAAATAAAACATGTGGAGTTTAGCTCTTGCATAATATAAAAAACTTAAAAAAACCATAATAATAATTTGATAAAATAAAGAAAGATGGTATGTCAGTGAAAAACTAGCTAATATTTTATGAATATCACTCAATTACACATTGAGATTTGACTAAGTAAGTTGATGCGCATATGTGTGATGAGCATGAGAGAAAGTGTGTTTGTGAACATACCCATGAGGCCCACCAGTGCATACTAAATCTTTTTGGTTTATGAACGACAATCCACATAACGCAAGGCATCTGCACCAAATTCAATTCAGCAACTTAAATACGACACCTATACTAATTACCAAGATAAATACAATGTTAATAATCTGTGTCGTTGCTTCATCAATTGAGATTGTATATGAACTTACGTAATAAGATGTCGAGGAGAACACTAAACCTCCAAATAGTCCTAACAATCCTCCAAAAAATGGAATGCACATTGCAATGAACCCTGCTGCGACTGTAAAAAGTTCCAAGAAAATCAAACATCATCAGAACACAAAAGATGTCACATATTTGAGCGAAAAGAGAAAGAGATCGGTCATAAATATACCGGCCAGTAGTAGTTTTATTATTCATAGAGAGAAATGGTACTTACGTACGTACGCACTGCGAGCAATGAAACGCAATAGCAATCCTGGTTTGAAACGTAAATTACTTACTAAAGTCGACTCAATCAGATCAAACACAGGCATTGAAAAGACCTGAAATATATATAATAGAAAATAAGATTAATTAGATAAAAGCGCTCCAATTCTACATCTTATTAATTAAACATTTGTGGGTTTTCAACTTTTTATTAAAACGCTTTGTATTTTGATTAAGGTGCTTCCATCTTTATCCATGTCATTTTTTAATTTCCAACTCATCATTTTAAGTAAATTTTAAAGGAAAAAAAATGAAAATAAGAGTTATTTATATTGAAACTGATCAGATCTAAAATCCCTAAATTCGTGGAAAGAAAATAAGTTTGAAAATTTTGATTGAGTCATTATCCCAATAATTAATTGTTAAAAATTTGATATAATTAATTTTCAGTACAAAGTTTTAATAAGAAAAATTCTCTCTTTTTAAGGGTTATAACGTACCATGTACGTACCAAAGTTAGGTTAACACATTGTACCAATACCATGGTACATACTAAAACATGAATCACATAATGTACCAAAATTAGTAATTTGTAATGTACTAAAATATTAATACGTACCAAAACTAAAATTATTAATGTACCAATTATGTACCAAGTTATTGGTATGTTGTGTTTAATACATATGTGCATTCATATATCATGTCCATAATTGATACGTTTTATTTAATAGGATGTTAGTTGTATTTTTAGAATTTAATGATATTTTTTATTTGAGTAATGAAAAATGTCGTTTGAAATGAATTATGGGATAATATATCTCCTAGACTTTAGGATTTAGGTGATATTAATCTGTCATTTGATTGGTAAACCAAATATATGTAATTTTTGTTATTAAAAATTAGATAAGAATGTTTGATCAAAAGTCTAAAAGCTATGGATGTTAAATCTAAGAATTTCAAAACCGAGACGCCTATATCAAAACACCCCTAGAAAATAAGGAAGCATTAGCAATTAATTAAGTAGTTAATTGATACTGTCATATAACTGTCCTAATGGTATATAACAATGTATGCATGCTTTTACTAGTTATAAAGTGTGTGTTTGTTCAATTACCTGATAGCTTCCTATAACATGGAAAAACACCATTAGGTTAGCGGCTGCGATGACCCAAGCAGGTTTTTCTAGTGAGATGAGAACATCATCCTCTACAGCATTGCCAAAAGCCCAAAAGCCAGAGATTGCAACTGCAAGATAGCAAAATATTACCATGACGTAAGCCACGACGACGCCTCTCCACATTGCAATTCTTGAGGGTTTCTCTGGAGTTGAAGGGATTGTGGCTTGAATCTCTAAAGCCACGCTGTGTCCGGCAAAAGCAAATGCTATTGTTCCTAATCCACCCAACATATCAAATACTTGGCTTGGGGTCGTATGAGATCGAAGTGAATGATCAACATGCTCGTGGTTATTCACACCCATGATTGTCGATGTCACGAATGCTATCATTGAGTAACTGCATGCAACAAATATATAGCATTATCATCAGAAATAACTAAGAAATAAATGATTAAGAAGGAAGGAATATATACCCGAGAGACATGAGTGCTGCGAGGAGAGAAATTCCTTTCAGAGAATTGAAATTGGGAGATTGGGAGATCCCTAATTGCAAAACAGTAAAGAAGAGGATGAAATATGTTTGTCTAATATGGCCTATGCTTGGAACAACGAGTTCGAAGAATTTTTTCAATGACTTGCCACCAGTGACTGTATACACAATGGATGAAGCCACTTGCACAGTCATCTGCTGCGGCATAATAATCCAGTACCCTAGTTTTGGCCCAAAACAATGCTGTCCTAGTTCCGCGTATCGATCAAAACGCTGCCCGGGTACTATTTCATGCAGTCTAATCAGTTGCCAGAATGAGTAGAAAGTGATCACCCATGACAAGAAAATTGCTGCAATTCCGGGGCCCCTGAACAAATAAATATCAACTTACCATAAGATCAAACGTAAGTATCTCGAAATTTTATTTAGTTTATATATGTGGTATATATTAGCAAGAACTGAATTTCGTACTCGTGTAACTATATATATATATATATATATATGTATGTATGTATCTATATATTTTATATATATATATATATAAAGAAGAAGAATATATTACCAGCCACATCCTGATAGTGCATATGGTAAGCCCAGTATTCCTGCACCAACAACAGCCGTGACATTGTGGAAAGCTGAGTACCACCATTTTGCATTCCTGTCAGCAGTGATGGGCAGCCAGTTATTTATATCGAGTTGCTCTTGGGCCCTTCTAGCTGCTTCATTTGCATTCGTAGTGTTTCCCTGGATTTTAATTGCATATATACAAATATATATTAGGTTCGTTTACGAACAGCCATCAAGATACAAAATAGAAACCCAAAAGTAAACTAACTAGCTATTGATATAGTGGAAATATGAGTATATCATAGATAGATCAATGAATCGGCATTCACATACCGGGCTGCTTCCCCGGATTTGGATTTCATAGCAACATTAAATTGTGTATTGTGATTAGCAAAGTACAAAAACTGCCAAAACTAAAGAAATGTGTATATTTTGATGAATCTCATAAACATATGCACTTACCGCTTGAGCACTTGAGTGATGTTGGTCGGTCATTGTGGAAGATTGATTAACTAGCTTGCCAAGGAGAGTTAGTGTCAGAAGTACAGTACTGTGGGGGAGCTTAAATAATAAAATTAAGATAGAGTGGAGTCTGCATCTTTGAGATCCTAATTTGTTGGGTCTTGAATTAGTCGTGGAGTCTAAACTACAGTGTTGTGGTGAGCTGAGCAGTGCAGTGGAGAAAATAAAGGAACAACCAGATCAGCCTTATCTGATGTAATTATATGATTACAACTAAGTGATTAATTACTCCATTAGGAAATATATAATTATCGTAATCAAATATCTTTCCTATTTTCTAGCAATTTGTCCATGATTCTTGCCTTGTAATTTGTTTTGCAAAATCGTTGAATAATTACACTCGCACATAATTCCTCAGCATTTTGAAAAAGAAAACCCTGGCTGTAATAACCAAATTAAAAGAAAAAATAGAGAAAACCCTAGACAGTGTTGTAGCCTATTTTATCTGACAAGATTAAGGGGGCTGGCGGCAAGGAGAAGAGAGATTGAGAGAGATGTGTTTGTAGAATTGTATGGGAAAGTGTGTATTATCCCTCCTACATAGTGCCTTTATTTGTAGTAGTAAAAGAAGAGAAGATATTCCTTCATCATCAAGGAATACAAGTTGTAATAGGAAAGGATAACTAGAATCAAAGCACACTTAAACTAGGAAAGTTTACAACACTCCCCCTTGAGTGTGTAAATACTCAAGGTAGATTTAACATCATGCAGAAGTTGAGGAAGTCGACTCGTCGGCACTGATTCTAAGGAACAACACTTATTCTCGATAAGGTAGGAACTTGCATAAATAGTAAGTCTCACTTAAAAACCCTAAGGCTATGGCAAAAACTCGAGTAGGGACAAAATCCATAGTCTAAGGAAAAATATGTGAGAAATGCAAAGTCAAAAGAAACGTCTACAGGATGTCATTAGGGATATGACCAACCCAAGGTGGGTGCCTCGTTAAAACCTAGTTAGGTAGCAAAAACCCAGTGGGAAAAATTCTCCTAATCGTAGGGAAAAAGAGTACATTAAGATCAAGCAAGTATTCTTCAGGATAATCCCCCTAAGTTTGACACAATTCCAAAGAGAAATAGCAATGTTACAACTCAGAAAGTTTACGTATACCAATTCCATGAACAAGCTTCTGAAACGTCGTCTTCGACAGTGATTTGGTGAAGAGGTCGGCCAGATTATCTTGTGAACGAATTTGCGTGACTTCAATCTTCTGATGCTCTTGTTGTTGATGTGAAAAGAAGAACTTCGGCGCAATGTGCTTGGTGTTGTCTCTTTTGATGTAACCCTTCTTAAGCTGTTCGATGCATGCTGCATTGTCTTCAAAGATCGTCGTCAGGACATCAACGGCGAGATAAAGATCGCATGAGCTTCGAATATGGCCCACTACTGCTCTCAACCAAAAGCATTCCCGAGTTGCTTCATGTAAGGCGAGAATTTCAGCATGATTAGACGAAGTGGCAACTAAGGTCTATTTAGTTGACCTCCAAGAGATTGTGGTGCCTCCAACGGTAAAGACATAACATGTTTGAGAACGCGCCTTGTGTGGATCAGATAAGTATCTTGCGTCGGCATAACCAAGAAGGCAAGAATCGATTCGAGAAGCAGAGAATGCGGCATTACTCGAGGATCCGTAGGGATAGAACAAGCCCAAATCCGTAGTACCTTTAAGGTAATGAAAGAGTTCTTTCATGCCAGTCCAGTGTATATGTGTTGGTGCATTACTATATCTTACCAAAAGATTAACAACGAAGGACATGTCGAGTCTCGTGCATTGAGCTAAGTACAATAAAGCGCCTATCGCACTTAGATAAGGAACTTCAAGCTCCAAAATCTCTTCATCATCCTTATTCAGACGGCGTTTTGCATCTAGCGATCGAACGACCATAGAAGTACTCGAAGGCTTCGCTTTATCCTCATTAAAGCGGCGCAACACCTTTTGGGTGTAGTTCGATTGATGTACTAGGATTCCATCCGAACAATGCTCTATCTCGAGACCGAGACAATATCAAGTCTTACCTAGATCTTTCATCTTTAATTCCGATTTCAGATGCGTGGTAGTTCTCGCGAGCTCTTTAAGAGTTCCGATGAGGTTCATGTCATCGACATATACTGCAATAATCGCAAATTCGGAATGTGACTTCTTAATGAACACACAAGGGCATAGTTCATTGTTCACATATTCCTGACTAGTCAAATACTCACTTAGACAGTTATACCACATTCTCTGGATTACTTCAAACTGTAAAGTGAACGCCTCAGCCGAATTGAGAACGTGTTCCTAGATTTGAAAATATTTGAACCAGTTAATGTAAGTCCTTCAAGAACTTTCATATAAATTTCCATATCCAGATCCCTATAGAGATACGTAGTTACTACGTCCATCAGCTGCATACTCAATTTTCGGAAACTACCAAACTGATAAGGTAGCAAAAAGTAATCACATCCATAATGGGTGAATAAGTTTCATCATAGTCAATCCCAGGGCGTTGTGAGAAGCCTTGTGCAACAAGATGAGCTTTGTAACTCACAATTTCTTCCGAATGAAAACCCACTTGTAGCCAACGGGTTTCACATGTGGATGAGTAGGAGCTACAAGTCCAAACACCTTATGTTTCACAAGTGAATCGAGTTCAACTTAGATTGCTTGTTTCCAGTTGACCAATCAGTTCTACGTCGACATTCATCAATGGAAAATGGTTCAATATCATCGCTCAACATGATCTCAGTAGCTACTGCATATGTTAATGCATCGTCGACAATCATCTCATTTCTACGCCACACATCATCTAAGCTAGCATAATAGACTGAAATCTCATGATTCTCGGGAGAATGATTAGTCTCTTCAAGAACGCTTCCATAATCTAGAATTTTCTCATGAGTTGGATAGAATGAGTAAGCGATAGTCGGATTCACGGTAGGCTCTTCGGGACATTGTGCCTTTGATTTCCTTTTTCGGGGGTATGAATCCTTTGAACTAAGGGGTCTGCCACGCTTTTGTGTAGGGGCAGATGATTGGCTAGCCGCTAATGTACGTGGATCACCAAGATTGGCATCTCGGGCCTTCAGGATGGAAGTTTGTTGTACATTTGGTACATCTATCTTTGCAGGCATATTCGTAGCTGGAATATGTGATCTTGTCGCTCGCGCTAGATAGGTGAAAGCATATGGCATGCTCTGAGCTATGCTCTGGAGATCTAATATGTGTTGTACTTCAGTTTTAGACTGAGCGGTGCAGGGATCTAAATGAGACAAACTGGGGGTTGTCCATGATAATTCGAGTCGTTTTTCAGGATTGTTAACGTTCTTATCTCCCCCTAACGACGGAAAGACTGTCTCATACAAGTGACAATCCGCGAAACGAGCAATAAACAGATCGCCTATCAAAGGTTCTAAGTAACGAATAATCGAAGGAGAATCATATCCAACTTAGATTCCCATCCTTCGGCTGATGTCCCATTTTTTTACGTAAGGGTGGCGAAATCGGCACATATACTGCACAACAAAAAACGCGTAGATACGATATGTCAGGTTCGTATCCGATAACCAACTGAAAGACACTAAATGGTTGTGTCGCAACAGGCCTCAGGTGGACAAAATTTGTTGCGTGCAATATTGCATAGCCCCAAGCAGTGATTAGAAGCTTGGTACGTATGACCAACGATTAAGCAATTATTTGTAAGCGCTTAATGAAAGACTCTGCCAGGCCATTCTGGGTGTGAACATGGGGTACATGATGTTCAACTTTAACCCCAACCGACATGAAATAGTCATCAAAAGTTTTAGATGTGAATTTTCCAGCATTATCTAATCGAATAGATTTGATCGGATAATCAGGGTGATGAGCCTTGAGCTTGATAACCTGAGCTAACAGTTTGGAGAATGCAGCGTTCCTTGTGAACAACAAGCACACGTGTGGAAGCGTCAACCAAAACCATAAAGTATCTAAATGGTCTGCATGGAGGGTGAATCAGTCCACAAATGTCCCCCTAAATCCGTTGTAGAAAAATGGGAGGATTCGAGCGAATCTTGTCATAAGAAGGCCTAGTAATAAGTTTTCCCATAGAACATGTTTGACATGTTATTCCTTGGATCGAACCTAAACTTCAGGTTAGTGGATGCATGTGTGATGATTTGAGGATACGGTGCATCGCTATTTGTCCAAGATGCCCCAAACGATCATGCCAAAATGTAATTTCGTGCGCGGTCCTAATAATAAGGCCGGCCACATAGTGGCATTCTATAGGGTGTATGGTCGTAGTATACAGACCACTCGGGATACGCTTCATCTTTTCTATAATACGTTTTTGGCCATATTCGTAAGAAGTTATGCACATAAATTCAACTCCATTTTCTACATGGGTTTCAGTGTGGTAATTGTTATCTCTAATATCCTTGAAACTTAACTACGTTCTTTCGGAACGTGGAGAATAGAATGCCTCAGCAATGGTCAAGATTGTACCATTAGACAAAATTATATGTGCCTTACCGTATCCTTCTATCAGGTTGGATAAGCCTGAAAGGGTTTTCAGAGGTGCATTCTTAGGTATGAAGTTAGTGAAATAGATGTGTTCACGCAAAATGGTGTGCGTGGTTTCACTATCTGCCAGACAACTAACTTCCCCACTAGTCATACCTAGAATGAAAAATTAATTTGAATCGATCACATGCATAAAAGTTCTAAAAACAAATAGCAATTCAAAATAATTTCATTTATTCAAGGATGGTAATTAATTAAAACTTAATATCCAAAAACAAATCACCAACAAATAATCCAAATATAAAGGAAAATAGTTCAAAAATCAACCAAAAACAAAGGGGGGTTCAACCATTAGGTGGAATTCGGCCCCATTGTGCAATTTTAACTAACTAAAATTGTTTATGTCTAAGATTCTAATCTTTCATAGGGGTGGTATCATCTTGAAAGTCAGAAACCTCCATCTTTGTAGTTTTCAGTTCATCCAATTGCACGAAGTTTGATTCAAACTTCTTACGACGAGAATGATATTCAGCTACAACTTTCTAGGGAGCTCGGCAAACACGGGACCAATGATCCTTTGAACCACAGCGATAACACATATCTGCATCCATGGTTTCAAGTGTTTTGCCTTTATTTTTGAAGTTTGGGGCCTTGGGAGCGAGGTTTGAGGGCTTTTGGGCTTTGTTTCCTCCCTTGGATGGGCCTTGACTCTGTTGACCTTCACGAGGTGGCTTCTAGCTACCCCTACCACGCCTCTTTTGGCGTTTTAGGCGTTGATTTGTGCTATAATGTGCTTCAGGCACAGCAGTACCCCAGTAAGTCAAGTTTGATAATTCTTCATCAACATCTAGTTCGGCTTTTCATCGAGAAGTAAAACAGAGATTAAATTCAAGAACTTAGTGAACTTCTGAGCTCTATATTGTTGCTGCAGGACAATATTAAAAACAGAGCAGGTCGAATAGGTCTTCTTCAGGAGATCCTCTTCAGTCAAAGTTTCGTTACAAAACTTGAGAAATGATCGGATTCGACCAACTTCATAATTATATTCATTCACAGACTTAAAGTCTTGGAAGCACAAATGCTGCCAGTCATGTCTTGCTTTAGGCAACAATATGTAATTTTGGTGATCAAAATGATCAGCCAAAACGACCCATAGTGCACGTGGATCCTCCTTAGCAATGTATTCAGTTTGCAAGGCGTCATGGATATGTCTTCGGATAAAGATCATAGCAGTGGCTTTCTCAGCTTCGCCAACAGGGTTGTCCATCTCTTCTCCAATGACAGGACGCAAGTTCTTTGCAGTGAGGTAGAACTTCACATCTTGGACCCACTTGAGGTAGTTCATTCCAGAGACCTCCAAAACAGTGAAGTCGAGTTTGTTCAAATTCGACATGTTCCTGTCACAAAATGGATGGACAAGATGTGGTTAGTGTAATGGAGAAAAATCAATCCATTCACATATGAGTAGAACATATAGGTTCTAATAGACCTGTATTGGTTTAATTTTGCATGAAAAACTTCGGGTTTTCACGGGTGATGTTTTTAAATGAAAACTTCAGGTTTTCAAACAAGGCATGTTTTTAAGAAACTTCAAGTTTCAAAATAATTATGAACTTCAGGTTCATATGTTCCTGCAAGCAAACACAAATAGATACACAGAATATGTAACAAGAAAATATGCAAATAGAACTTCAGGTCTACAATTATAATTGAATTAATTATTTGGACTTCGAGCCAAATTTAAAGTGTGGGTGAAAAAATATAAAACCTAAATTGTCTAAAAATATTAAACAATCAAAGCTTGGGGCCCAAAAATATGGGCCAAAACCCACAGGTGGGTTGAGCAATTTCGGTCCATGTGACTCAGGCCCAAAAATAGGGCTAGGGTGTTTCAGGTGCAGGCTGTAAGCCTACAGGGAGAGGGAGAAAAACAGTGGGTCCAAAAAAAAATTCATATGAGCTGCTTCAAGCGAGCCTAAAAACTTTTTTTCTTTTTTTTTTCTTTCTCACGAGTCAGAGGAAACGGCTTTGGGCCAATACAGAGAGCTCAAAAAAAAGGAAATAAGAAGCAGGCCAAGAGAGGGAGCCTAATAGGGCTCAGGTTAAGTCTAAAGACACCTAAGCCGTAGCTGGGTGCGTTTGTCGAGGAAGAAAGCCGGCGCCACCGCTTTAGGCGGCCGTGCTTTGGGGCAATAGTGCTCGAGGCGAGTCCATAGGTTGATGGAGACCTCAAAGATGAACAGATATTTTGAAAAAACTCAATTGTTCTAACAAAACCCTAGAAGTTCGAATCAGGTTTTTAGAAAAATTTCGATGAATCTCGGTCCAATTTCTGTGTGGGACAACTTCTGGTCGTCGACGACGTGAACAAAACGTTCAGGGTGATGGCTACAGGCCATGCCGTGGTCGATATGGACAAGGACACCGTCAATGGTGTTGTGTTTTCTGGGTTTCCACCTGGAGCTCTTGGCTCCGGCATGGCTCAGCTACAAGCTGCAAGCTTGGGCAAGCGCTCGAGGTCATTGTTTCGAAGAACCCAGGCCGTGGTTTCCGATTTCTTTTGTTTCCCTTTTTTTTTTTTTTTTTTTTTTTTTTTCAATTCAATTCATGTATAATTCAATTTGATGCATATGCAATTCAATACTTTTAATGCATGTACATATATTTGATGCAATTCATGGAAAATATCAAATTCACATAATTCAACAATTATGAATATAATGCATACACAATTTATGTAGAATCTAAAATTCGAAAAACGTAAAGTTGAGTCATGCATTAGGGTGAATGTTTATGCTATCAGGGCTGCAAAAATATCGAGATAAAAACCGTTGCTTGGAAAGAACCTGATTGCGTGATAATATAGATGAACTGGTTTGATGCAGAAAATCTTTTTGTCAAATTCCTAAGCGCAGCAGTAGGAGCGTGCTGATAACGGGGGCTGACAGCATGGAGAAGGGAGATTGAGAGAGATGTGTTTGTAGAATTATAGGAGAATGTGTGTGTTATCCCTCATACATAGTGCCTTTAATTATAGTAGTAAAGGAGAAAAGATATTCCTTCATCCCCAAGGAATACAAGTTGTAATAAAGGATAATTAGAATCAAATCTAATCTAGGATTTGCACAATCACACTTAAACTAGGAAAGTTTACAACAGACACAACAATTTTCGTGGATCTTCTTTCAATTTTGTTAGATCACGAAAATCACTCGAGAAAGTTATACAAGATAAATTATACACATACGAAAGCCTAGTTATTGTTAACCACCACAGGATAGCTTAGTGGTTAGGGACGAATTTCAGACCCGTATTTCACGTGGCTCGTCCTGGGTTCGATTCCTGGCGCGTGTGATCATACAATGGTGGCTATGGAGAGACTGAAATGCCTTAATGAGTTTTTCCGGCTCCCGAAAAGGTAACCTACGATGATGAAGCCACCAACTGGTCCCTTTAAAAAAGAAAAAAAAAAGAAAAAAGAAAAAAAGAAATCCTGGTTATTGTTTGAGGCAAGGTACATAGTGCATCAAAGGCAAATTTTCAAGCTATTTGGCTAATGTTTGTTATGGAGGACTTGGGCGAACTTCAAACAGAAGCAACTCCGCTAAAATGTGATAACACTTAAGCAATTTCCATCATCAAGAATCATGTTTTCATCAGAAAACCAAGCACATTGACAAAACATATCACTTTGTCAATGATGCACTTCAAGAGGGTGTTATTGATTTGATCTACTGTCTAAACAAAAGAATAGGTTGTAGATATATATTCACAAAAGCATTAGCAAAGGATCAATTCAACTATCTTAAAGAGCTTCTTGGAGTGAAATCAATTGACAATTTGAAGAAGAGTGTTGAATTATAAATTGTTACACTGATTTCTTGTTAGCGGAGTTAATTAGAAATGTTGTTGTGAATATGTGCTTATATTGCCAAGTGGATTTTTGAAATGTATTTGTTCTATTATGACTCAAAGGTCTTAGTTGTGCCACTCGTCTTAGACTCATAGGTTGTAAGACGGATGGCTAGGATTAGTTGATGTAACAGTTAGAGCCAAGCTCAAGTGCTCATCACCAGGGCCGGCCCTGAGAATTTGGGGGCCCTAGGCGAGCCTTCGAAGTGGGACCCTAAAATTCTCTTATCTCTGGTTCTTTGTATATTGATTTGTATAAAAAAGAATTCGCTAAATAGATAAAAAGTTATATTTTCACATCAAATATCATTAAAAATTAATATCAAAAGAAGATAAATATACAAACATTATTTAAACATTACACGATTCACGTTTTTAGACACAAATGTACTAAATGTTTGCAGTCAAGAGTTTAAGATTGAGAGTGAAGAACAATAAAACTTGATGATCAAGAGAGTAAATAATAATAAAACTTGATTGACGAGGAAAATAAATTCAATGCCAATTGTTTCTCTTGTGGTTTTTTTGTTCTTCTAAAATCAACATAACACTAACGAATTGAATATTAAAATAATCCATTGAATAAAAAATTATTGAAAAGAAAAATATATAATTCAAAGTTTTGATTACCTTAAAGTACAATCTTTAAGACCATATGATAGTTGGTTTAAACATTCAATAGAAATGGAGAGAATGAGAATTGGTTTAAACATTCGATAGAAATGGAGAGAATGAGAAGTTGAAAGAAAAAAGATTGCAAAGTGACTTGAGTTTTATAACTATATATGCATTTGGACTGATGGATTGGGAGTTGGACAAATGGACTGGCAGTAAATTTGAAAAACAAGAAAAATCTAGTGACTGAAAGGCAGCTTCGTGTTTAGAACTCAACACCCCAAAGAAAAATGAAGCCAACATTTCCACTGCACTAACAAATGAATTATGATATTTCTTACTTTTTTTTTGTATTTATATGTTAATTAAAGGATATAAAAAAATTTTGGGGACCCTTCCGAAGTGGGGCCTTAGGCGGGCGCCTACTTGGGCTACCCTCTGGGCCGGCCCTGCTCATCACTCTCTCTGAATGAATGAAGAACATTCTCTGTTTTTCACAACTTTTAGAAAATATCATTCTTTTCCAAAACAATCCAAAAATATACAAACTCGTTTTGATCTACAAATTTTCTTTTTACATTCATAAACACTATAGGATTTTTATCACAAATGGTCCCTGACATTGATCAAACACATCATTTTGGTCCCTGACATTGAAAATCAATAGAAATGGTCCCTGAGATTGATCAAACACATCACAAATGGTCCTTCCGTTAAGAACTCTTTGGGCAATTTTCAAAGCTTCGTAACTCAATCGTTTCTTAACCAAATTCGACCCATAATATATCAAAATGAAGATAGGAAAGTATAGAACAAGATTATACTATTTGGAAGCCCAATGGTTGCCTAAGATGGCTAGAAAATAGCCTCAAATGTGACTGGTCCGCGGAAAAACTGGAAAACTCACCTGAAACTGGGTAAACTTTAAACGTTCATAACTTCTTCAATAATCAATGAAATTGAGTGATTCAAAAACAAAAATCATACTTCTTGACGAGAAGAATAGAATGGTATCTTTCTTGATGGCTAAATCGCCATAGTTTGGCCAGAAAACGGCTCAAAATTGGCTAACTGGAAAATGGTTATCCAATTTCGAGCCTTTTTCTGGCCAAACCACGGTGAATTAGTAGTCAATAAAGGTACCATTCTCTTTATCTCGTCGAGCAGTATGATTTTCATTTTTGAATCACTCAATTTGGTTGAGTATTGAAGAAGTTATGAACGTTTAAAGTTTACCCAGTTTCCGGCAGGTTTTTCAGTTTTTCAGCGGACCAGTCACATTTGAGGCTATTTTCGGGCCATCTCCGGCAACCATTGGGCTTCCAAATAGGTATGATCTCGTTCTATACTTTCCTATCTTCATTTTGATAATTATGGGTTGAAGTTGGTTAAGAAACGATTGAGTTCTGAAGCTTTGAAAATTGCCCAAAGAGTTTTTATCGGAATGACCATTTGTGATGTGTTTGATCAATCTCAGGGACCATTTCTATTGATTTTCAATGTCAGAGACCAAAATGATGTGTTTGATCAATGTCAGTGACCATTTGTGATAAAAACCCTACAATATATCTAATGAATTCTAACATGAAGATGTGATTTGGTAGACATACTTTGTTGTCACTAGTTTATCACGTTACAAGCTTTTTAGTAGGATGAATAATTCACCATTTAATATGTGAAAAAGATTAACTGACAAGATAAACGCCTCTAAAACAATTAATTGATTATTAGAAAGAATTTCTTGTAATCTCATCCCTAATGAAGATTATCTCCATTAATAGCGTGTTTATATAAAGGTAATTGAAATCAAAACGAAGAATTGAATTCTGGTTACGGGATACTCTACTGTATACGTAATATTAGGGAATAAAAAAAAGTGAGCTTTAATAAAACGAAGTTGGGCTAACTTTAATTTAACCAAAAACCACCAAAAACTATTATTTAATCAAAATTAGCTTAAAATTTAATAATGAGGACACAACTATTCATGTATCAAGCCCTATAAATAACAACTCACATACTACATTAAAAGCCCAAACCAACAATAAATATTTTTTCCAAACTTGCCCCTGATGGAATCCAACCAAGCCCGTTATCCTATTTAAATCCAACTGTGATCGAAAATTAAATTCCATTTGCTTTTTCCATGATAAAGCATTAATGTCTACCTTGGTTTTTACACCCTCTCTCTCTCTCTCTCTCTCTCTCTCTCTCTCTTTTTTTGGCTTTTGTTCTCCAACCCTCTCTTCTTCTCCATGAATCCGCATAAACTTGTCACCAATTTTTTTTTTTTTTTTTTTTGAAAATTATTACGCAGATTTGGAGCAATTTTGTTTTTCATGCCCAACAATCTAGAGGTTGTATATAAGGATTATCATGTTGCTGGTGGTTTTTCGACATATGGAATTTGAAGCATGGAATCTTGGTTAGTTTTTTCCTAAAAAAAAGTTTAGTTTGTAAATTTGATAAAGCAACCAAATTCTTCCAGGCTTATCATGTAACTCAAGTTGCTGTTGCGGGTTTTACGATGCTTCAAATTTTATCAAAATTAATCAAAATTTCCATCTGCTATGGTAGATGGAGAAGAGGAGAAAAAAGAAAAGGACAGAAGGAAGAGAAGCAATGAAAATAGCAGAAAACTAAGAAAAAGAAAGTTTGTCCGTTGACTACTTTCTTTGCAGACTTCTAAGGTTGAATTGATTTTTTTATAAATATTAACATAACTAGAACTTTGATTGAATAAAAATCAATTCACTTCCGTTTCAATTTATAGGATCATTGTGTATAAAATATCTTTCAGGTAGAATCTGCCTTTTTTTTTACCCCTTTCGACCAAAAATAAGAATCAATCGACCGAGGCCAAAACAATTTAAAAAAGATAATCGAATTTGAAATTAGTTGGGGTGGACATTTCAATACCATTAACACTGTGTTTGGGAGGGAAAAGAGGGAAAAGGATCCGACGAGGATCCCCGAATCCTTTTCCTGAGGATTCCGTGATCATGATCATTCACCGTATATCGTATGGCCAATTTTCGTTGGGTACTATTTATATTTAATTTAAAATTTAAAATTTAAAATGATTTCTGACCGCATGATAGAGAAGGAACGGTCATAATCACGGGATCCCCAAGAAAAGAATCCGGCAAGTATCCTTTTCCGGAAAAGAGATTGATCGATAATCTTTGAAAAGTCAGAGCCTATCACGTTAGTGGACTGAGGATCCTCTTCGGATCCTCTTTGTGACGATCTCAGGGATTCTCAAATCGTGTCTGTTCATTGTACATCGTCCGGCCATAAATTATTTTAAACATTTTTATTTAAAATTAAATATGAACAGTACCTAATGAAAATTGACCGCACGATATACGATTAACAGACACAATTTGAGAATTCCCAGGATCCTCATTCATGTTAGTGCATTCACCTTCTTTACCTAATATGAAAAGGTTAAAGTTTTACCCTTCTAGAATTTCCAAAATTTACTCTGAAACTTAATGTGTTCTCTTTGTAATTGAATCCAACATTGTACGCTCTATTTCCAAGAAAAGCAAATTCCACATCAAGTAATAGTGTAAGTTATTTTACTATAGTTTAAAAAATAGTGTAGGTTATTTTGGTTCAATTTTCAAAAATAGTGTGTAATTTTGCTATAGTTCCAGAAATAGTAGGTTATTTTGGATTTCAAAAATAGTGTATGTTATTTTGTTGTAGTTCTAGAAATAATGGTTATTTTGTTCTCTTTCATAAATAGTGTGAAATTTTGGTTCAGTCTTTAGAAATAGTATGTAAGTTTGCATTAGTTCCAAACATAGTGTGAGTTATTTTGGCTATGTTTCAGAAATAATGTTGGTTATTTTGCTGTAGTTTCAGAAATAGTATAGGTTATTTTCATTCAGTTTTCAGAAATAGTGTGAGTTATTTTGATGTAGTTCCATAAATATTGTGAGTTATTTTGGTTATGTTTCAGAAATATTGTAGGTTATTGTGTTGTCGTTTCATAAATAGTGTGAGTTATTTTGGTTATGTTTCCATAAATAGTGTGAGTTATTTTTGTTACGTTTCAAAAATAATTTGTGTTATTTTGTGGTGATTCCATAAATAGTGTGAGTTATTTCAATTATTTTTCAGAAATAATGTAAGTTATTTAACTATATTTCCAAAAATAGTGTGAATTATTCTACTGTATTTCTAGAAATAATGTATATTTTGTTCCCTTCTAGAAATAATATGAGTTATTTTGGTTCAATTTTCAGAAATAGCGGGTTATTTTAGTTCAGTTTCATAAATAGTGTGGGTTATTTTGTTGTAGTTCCAAAATAGTGTTTATTATATTCAATTACAGAAATAGTGTGAGTTATTTTGGTTCAATTTTCAATAATAGTGTGTAATTTTGTTGTAGTTTCATAAATATTGTGATATGCATGAAACAAAAACATAATTTCAGGCACCCACAAATGCAACACATAGGTTGCATTCACAAATCCATATATTTGTAATTTATCAGATCCAAGAAAAAAAGTCCTGGATGAAAAATAACCAACCAGAAGTAATCAACTTTTGTATCAACCTATATAATATTGTAAAGTTCTAAAGCAAATGTACATACATGATACATGGTTTCCTCTCACAATAATTTTTCTATGTAATTAGGTTAAAAGACGATTAGAATGTGATGATTCAATTCAAAATTAATTGAACGAAAGACTAAACTAGAGGGGTTTCATTACCTATTTTGTGTTTTAATTGCACGAAAACACTAAACTCACACAAATTAACATACATGTTGTGAGCCAAATACTATAACTTTACGTTTGAATATGAGTATACAACCGACTATTAAAATTAATAGTAAAAAACCAACTAATCTTTTTTTTTTTGGTCGGAAAAACTAACTAATCTAAACACAAAAAATTGGATCACTGACATAACATATAGCTGTTAACCATCAGAAGTTATTGAAGAAGAAGAAGAAGAACGAAATAGAGAGAGAAGTGAAAGATAGAAGTTTAGAGAGAGAAATCTGTTGAGAATTGTAATATCTTTTCTTATCTCTTTACAATGATTTGTTACAAGTTATTTATAATAGTGTCTTTGTAGCTTACACTCTAAGAAACAATATAACCAACTTAACTAACTTCATGATCTTTTGACACTTGTCTATTTCATAACCATTGGATCTTAATACTCCTAACATCCCCCCTCAAGCTCAAGGGTAGAGAATGTGAGCCTGAGATTGGCACAATGAGTCTGAAAAAGAGGAGCAGATAATCCTTTGGTGAGTATGTCAGCAAACTGCTCGTTGGAAGAAACAAAATGCACCTGCAGTTTCTGTTTTGCTACCCGCTCTCGAACAAAATGCACATCAACCTCTATGTGTTTTGTACGCTGATGCTGAATAGGATTTAAAGTCAGTGCTATGGCAGATAAGTTGTCACAGAAGAGAAGTGGCTTTTCTATAACTGGAATATGCAGAAAATGTAACAGTTGATGGATCCAATCAAGTTCAGCACTTGTAGTTGATAAAGCCCGATATTCAGCTTCTGTGGATGAGCGAGAAACAGTTTGTTGCTTCTTAGATGACCATGAAATAGGATTAGATCCCAAAAATACAACCAGGCCAGTAGTCGATCTCCTGTCATTAGGATCTCCAGCCCAATCTGCATCACTATATGCAGTAATATCCAGTGAACCCTTGACATAATGAATGCCATAGCCTTGAGTAGCTTTTAAGTACCTAAGAATTCTTTTAACTGCCATGAAATGCGACTCCATAGGGGTTTGCATAAACTGACGAACCTGATGCACTGCAAAAGCAATGTCAAGTCTAGTAAATGTTAAGTACTGTAAAGCTCCAACTAAACTTCGATAAAGGGTAGGATTATTATAAGGTTTGCCATCATCTTTGAGCAACCTGTTGTATGGCAAACATGGAGTTGCACATGGTTTAGACAGCAGCATATCAGCCTTAGTTAACAGATTTGTAGCATACTTGTCTTGAGAGAGAAATAAACCATCATTTTTCTGCAAAATCTGAATCCCCAGAAAATAGTGTAGGACTCCCAAGTCTTTGATATCAAACTCCCTTGTAAGTGAATGAATAACCTCAGTGATTGCTTGTGTTGCACTGCCAGTAATAATAATGTCATCCACATATAAAAGTAAAATCACCACAGAATTGTCAACAACTTTTACAAACAATGATGAATCTGCATATGTGGATTTGAACCCCAAGGATGGGAGAAAGTTAGTAAATCTCTCATTCCAGGCTCGTGGTGCCTGCTTTAATCCATACAAAGATTTATGTAACCTGCACACATAATCTTCATGTTTTGAATCCACAAATCCAGGTGGTTGAGTCATGTATACCTTCTCTTGCAAGATACTGTGGAGAAAAGCATTTGTCACATCTAATTGCCTCAATGTCCAACCAAAATGTGCAGATAAAGCTAGAACCAGTCTTACTGTTGTAGGCTTCACAACCGGACTAAAAGTCTCCCCAAAATCAATACCCTCTTCTTGACTAAATCCTTTAGCTACTAGGCGAGCCTTATACCTCCCAATAGAACCATCAACATTCTTTTTTATCTTAAAGACCCATTTACAGCCTACTAAGTTCTTATGTTTTGGTAGAGGTACCAGAGACCATGTACCTTGATTATGCAAAGCGGAAATCTCATCCTTCATAGCCTCATGCCACACTGGTGACTTTAAGGCTGACTTATAGGTTGCAGGCTCAACTTGACTAAGATCAACGCCACCGTGTTCATGTATAGCAGCTAAAAGAGCAATTTTCTTGGAGATACCACTCTTTGACCGTGTCTGCATAAGGTGGAGATTCATTGGTGGTATAGATAAAACCACTTGAAGACTTTCAGGTTGGAATGCAGGTACCACAGGGAGAGTAGGAGGCAAGAACTGTGTAATATCTGCACCAATGGATTGATTAGAGCTTGAGTCATCTGAGTTTGAACTTGTAGCTGCAGATGATATGGACTGGAGTGCAGGAGAAGCTTGATTCACATCAATATTTAACATAGGACTCTGTGTAGTTTCTGAATTTGGGTGTGTAGAATCAGGGGATAGACCAGAGATGGATGAATGCTGAGTTGGTGGTAAAACAAGAACATTATTGTGATCTGGTATTGGAATATGTAATGGTGTGAGTGATGGTAATGGTGCAGAAGTAACAGACTGGTATTTGAGAACCAAAGACTTGTAAGGAAACTCAGTTTCATCAAAAATTACATGTCTGGACATATAAACTCTCTTTCTAAACACATCATAGCAGAGATACCCTTTATACTTAGATGCATATCCCAAGAAGACACATTTTGTTGTTCTAGGTTCTAATTTTGTGCTAGTGTATGGTCTTAACCAAGGATAACAGGAACAGCCAAAAACTTTTAAGTGTTGAATCTCAGGTAAAGAATTATGCAACAACTCAAAAGGGGATTTTTGATCTAATGTTGAGGATGGCATTCTATTGATCAAATATACTGAAGTTTGACAAGCGAATGACCAAAACAAGGATGGTAATGAAGCAGTCTGTAACAGGGTAATAGATGTTTCAATGATGTGTCTGTGTTTTCTCTCTGCTGTGCCATTTTGTTCTGGTGTATGAGGGCAAGACATCTGGTGACTGACTCCTTTATCAAGAAGAAACTTTTGAAATACTTTACTTATATATTCACCACCACCATCACTTTGAAGAACTTTTATGGATGTATGAAACTGATTTGAAATAAAATTGTAGAATGACACAAAAGTTGCAGAAACATCACTTTTATTGCAGATTGGAAAAAGCCAACAGTACTTGGTACAATGATCAATGAAGGTCACATAATATTTGTATCCCTCTAGAGACACACAAGGAACAGGGCCCCACACATCACTATGAACAATATCAAATGGGTTTACAGACTTGGAACCTGAAGGAGAGAATGGCAGTTTACTAAACTTACCCTCTAGACAGGGTTGACACACAGAAGGGATACTATCAGCAACACAGGAAAGTTTTGAATTGGTTAAAATCTGAAAGACTATTGTATTAGAAGGGTGACCTGGCCTCTTATGCCAAATACTGATGGTGACTTGTTTGCCAAGAAGAGCTATAGGTTGTCCTTTATTGTCGACTAGAAGATAACACGGTGAGATGATGGGATACAATCCATTGTTACACAGCCCTTTGTAGAGAATCCTTCCCGTGGCTTCGTCCTGAATCCAAAATGAAAATGCATCGAAAATCAACCAGCAGTTATTATCCAAACAAATTCTGTGTACAGACAGTAAGTTTTGTGACAATTTTGGAACATATAGGACATAATTGAGCTTTAAAGGCTGCATTGGAGTTGTTAATAGAGAAGAACCAATGTGAGAAATAGCTAAACCTTCACCATTGGCTGTCTGGATTACTTCATTTGCTGGATATGGAGTTGCCAAGGAAAGATTACTCAACTCAGAAGTCATATGATTATTAGCACCTGAATCAGTGAGCCAAACTTGTTGTTGTACAGGTGCTGATGGTACTGAGAATGGAGACGTAGCAGCATGCATTGCATTCATTTGTGTGGTAGAATTCTTCTGAGAACATGTGTCGACACTATGATAAGGGTTGCCACAAATCTGACAGCCTGAAGAAGTGGCTGCATTTCTATATCGGCATGTATCAGCAAGGTGATTGTTTTTACCACAAATTTGACAGCCTTGTAATGTGGCTGTATTCCTAAACCGACAAGTAGAAGCCAAATGATTACTCCGTCCACAAATTTGACAGGATTGATTCTGAAAACCATAGTTTTGAGTCCGTGGTGGAGAAGTACCAAGAATTCCAGGGGCAGGGCTCGAATGGAATTTTTTGTTATTCCCAAACTTTGAATTGAAGTTGGAATTGAACCGATTTCGACCCTTATTGTTGTAGTTGAATGACTTGTAACCATTGGAATTAGGACTGCTATGATTAACACCAGAACCAGAAAAAGATTGATTCTTGGAAGAGAAGCCATTGCTTTGTGCCATTAATGCAGATAACACAGGTGAATTGGAACCATTTTCAAGCAAAGTTTCTTCAGCAAGTAATTGAGATCGAAGATCTTTCAGTGATATCACAGTTTCACGGCCCGTAATTACAGATCTTATGGTATTGAATTCAGCAGGTAAACCATTTAGTGTAAGAATCACAATGTCATCATCATCAAAGAATACACCAGCAGCAGACAATAAATCTCTTGCTTCTTTAATTTTCTGCAAATATATTGTGACAGAATCATTACCCTTCTTTATTGTCTGAAGTTCAGATTTGAGTTGAAAGATGCTCGTTCTTGTGACTGTAGAAAATTGGTCTTTAAGGCGAGTCCACAAGTCTTTAGAGCTAGTGCTTCCAATTACACAAGAAACTGCAGCAGGAGACAAAGTTGCAGTAATTAATTGCATTAACGCCTTATCATGCATCTTCCATATCTTATATTCATCAGATGGAACCCGTGGAGATGAATCACCAGACTCAATTGTCGAATTATCAGAGGAATCTTGACTGAATTGAGCAGGACAAGACATTGAACCATCAACGAAACCAATGATGCTATGGCCTTCAAGAAGTAGCTGGATCTGGAAATGCCAAGCCAAATAGTTCATCTCATCCAATTTCACATTTACCGAACTTGAAACAGACAAAATCAAAGAAGTAATTAGAGATTGTAAGATCTGTAACTGAGCAGCGGTCACCATTGTTGTAGATTATAGAGAAATCACAAAGAATCTTGACAGAAACCAAAACACAAACAGTTGGTAGGCACGGTTTGAAGGTTGAAGAACCAGATTGAGGATTGCAGAGAACACACCCCAATTACCAGAAACTGAGTAGCAATATACCAGTGTATCAGAAAACAATCATAGTGGCAGAAGCAATCGAAACCAAGATCGACAAATCCGTCAAGCTTTTATGCTTGCTCCGGCGATGATACCATGTTAACCATCAGAAGTTATTGAAGAAGAAGAAGAATGAAATAGAGAGAGAAGTGAAAGATAGAAGTTTAGAGAGAGAAATCTGTTGAGAATTGTAATATCTTTTCTTATCTCTTTACAATGATTTGTTACAAGTTATTTATAATAGTGTCTTTGTAGCTTACACTCTAAGAAACAATATAACCAACTTAACTAACTTCATGATCTTTTGACACTTGTCTATTTCATAACCATTGGATCTTAATACTCCTAACAATAGTTATCTACGCGACAATTTTTTTTAACTTTTTTGCCATTCGGTGGAGAATTCGCAAAAGCTTCAGTCACATCAAATAAAATTTCTCCAAAAAGGTTAATACATTGCACAAGATAATGAGGAGTTGTCTCCTCGATTCCTGCTATTCTCCAAGGTACCAATCGCTCATGCCCAACAACTTGGCAATAGTTAATCAATAATAAAATGAAAAATCAAACTAGCAACTTTTTATTAATTTAAAAAAAGAAGAAGGAAAAAGACAAAATGAAAGGGAGACTGTTAGAATGAGGTTTTTGACAGCTTAATGGGATGACTCTGCAATCGTCTGCAAGATTCAAGCCAAGGCTTCAACAATCGCGGGACGAAACTTTTTGAACCGACGACGTCCATCGCTGGAGGTCGTCCTTAAGAATCGGTACTGTTTACGACAGAGGACGACGGGTTGTGATTGCTGTAGAAGAGAAGGGATTGGAGGTGGGTGATCGGAGAAGAGAATGATTGGTGTTAGGTCGCTGGCAACGATCTTTCCTCTTCTCTCCTCTCCTTTTTCGGGAGAAGATCGTCTGCCGTCAGTCATGAAGAAATGGGGGAGACACAACATAGCTGAGATATCCATAATGAACAACGGCTTGCCATTAGGGACAAAATAGGAAACTCATTGTTTGGGCCATTAGAATTGGACTAGTTTAGTGTTGGGCTTTGTCCTAACCATTAAATAAAGTTATTGCATGTTTTTTGGTTAACATTCAAAGTTTTCAATTATTTTTAATTAGTTTTCCTTAAATAAAAGGTGATCTTGTATAAAATCAATAAAAAGTTATCATATTGACAATAGATCAACAATATTTATGTTAATTATAAATAAGTTCATCATGTATTATGATACTTAAATGCATTTAAAATAAACTTTAATTACAAAATCTACCATTACAGCTATCACCCACTTGAACGAGTCCAAATCTTCTGCACTCAAAAACCCATGTAGCCTCTATGTGCCTTTGATTTTATTGAGCATATCAACAGTCACACCCAATCAAATCAAGCTTCCAGTCCCGAGTCCCAAGACATGCTCAATAAAACCAAAGGCACATAGAGGCCACATGGGTTTTTGGGTGCATAAGATTTGGACTCCACTTGAACTGACACATTCTTTCTCATTTTTTTTCTATTTTGGAATGGGTCAATACAAATTCAGACATTGCATTACAGTGTCTGTTTCCTGATTCTGTTTTTCACATTTGGATTTAGACGCTGCGTTGTAGTGTCTGTTTCCTGGTTTCGTTTTTTCCATCACTCATCGTGCGACTTTTGATTTTTACATTTGGATTCAAACACTACAATACAGCGTTCGTTTCCTGGTTCAGTTTTAACATTATTTTTACACTTAGATTCAGACACTGCAATGCAGTGGCTATTTCTTGGTTTATTTATTTATTTATTTTACATTTGGATTCAGACACTGCAATACAGTGTCCATTTCCTGGTTCCGTTTTTATATTATTTTTACATTTACATTTGGATTCAGACACTGCAATGCAGTGCCCATTTCCTGATTACGTTTTTTTTTTTTGACATTTTGATTCAAACGCTGCAATGCAGTGTCCGTTTTCTAGTTCTATTTTTTATGCAGTATCTGATTTTTTCTTCAATTAAAACATGTCGAAATCCAATCTGTCTTTCATTCTCGATCACAAACCTTTAACCAAACAAAAAATCCCAAAAAAATCAACTTGCATGTTCCAAAAACAAGACCAAAATTGAAAATAAACTGATTTCAAATTTTTCATTATTTCTCCTTCCTCCATCCATCGCTTCTCTCTATGTGATTTCAATCAACAACAACCTCTCCTCTTGATCTCTCATTGTTATTATAAACTTGATTGACAACCGCTTTTCTAGCCAAGAATCAATGAGATTAGCTATGGATTAATGAAACTCAGTGGCAAGTCGATAAGATATAACATCCAAATGACAAATTTAGGGGTAGCGATGAGATTTTCGTGCCCACTGCTACAACCGAAGCGATTTTTATTGATGGGCTTTCGAGTATAGATTCATGGCTTGTGTTGATTCATATATCAATGAGAGAGAGAGAGAGAGAGAGAGAGAGAGAGAGAGAGAGAGAGATTTTTATTGTTGGGTTTCAATTATGGATTCATGACTTGTATTGAATCATCAACGAGAGAGAGATAGGGAGATAGAATCATTTAGGTTATCTTCAGGTGCAGAAAAGAGAGAATTTTTTAGAAAGATGATCATGAAACTTTTTATGATTTAATTTGGGGCAAAACAGTAATTTTATAACTATTTATATGGGCTTGAAACCCATGTAACATTCCTCATTGACTTATGCCTAATTAACAAAAATATTTCATTGATTAAGTTCAAAATAAAAATTGACCATTGATATATGGTTCATTAGTAAAGTTTTTATTGACCTTTTACTAAATTTCTTATAAAGAAATTGGTGAGACCTACACAAATTTTGAAACCTAATTCCAAAATTTGGAGGAATTGGATTCCCTACATTTAGGTGGTAGTTGAAATTCAGGTTGTTAGGGGAATCATAATAGATTTTTCCTCCCCATTATACCTCACTTATTTCTAAAAGTTCAAGATTGCCCTTCATATTAACCCAACACCGCCAATCGTTGTTCAATATGGAATTTATAAAAACAATACTTAAAATTAAAATAAAATAAAATTTCAGTATGTTTAATCTATGTATATAAAATGAGAAGACAAAAAAGGTGAGACATTCAAAATGACAAGAAATGCCCCTCCCTAATTAAGAATTTCAAAACAAAATAATTTAATTAATAAGAGTAAAATGGTAAACTACATCATTTTGAAGATTACAAACAAAGCACCCACTACGTGAATTGTTACTTGATAAAATTAATACTAATATTTGACAAGGCTCTAAAAGACACTAGGCGCTAGTCGGGTGGTGAGCTGAGGCCTAGCGCCTAGGAGGCTAGGTAAGGTCTAGGCAAGCGCCTAGGCGGACTTAGCGGATTTAAGTAAATCTATTATATTTCGTGTAAATAGGTGTTTGTTTATACTTAAAATATATATAATTTCATTATAAACTACAAAATATAATGACATATATATTATGAAGTACTGGAACATAATGAAAACATGGGGAACAAACATATAATGTGTGTTCATTTAACTATTCAGCAAGTCTCTTACAATTTATTAAAAAAATAAAATAAAATACAAAATGAAAGTTATCTATTTTTTGTCTAAGTGAGTCGCAGCCTAAGCGGGTGCCTAGGCAAGTATGGGTGGGCTAGGCGGGAGCCTAGGCGGTTTAGCCGGGTGCCTTAGCAGGTCTAAGCGCCATTTCTTAATTTTCAAACGCCTAGGCATTAATCGGGGCGGTGGCCAGCAGTCTAGCGCCTAGGTGGGGATTTTTAGAACAATGATATTTGACAAAAAAATACTAATACTAATACATAAACATAATAAATAAAAAGTCAATTAGCACACACGTATGCGTGTGCTAAGGGGCTAGTATTTGGTGAATAGAGGAACTTAACATTTTTTTTCTTATTAATTAGTATATCAAATTTAACCAAAAATTTAATATATAAAATAATTATTTTTCGATCAAGGTCATTTTAGTAATTATATTGGTTGTCATTTTGTAAATAGTTTATATGAAATTTATATCAATTCTATTCCCATTCCAAAAAGTTTTGATAAATAACTTTAACATGAATTCAATTACAACTCATCTCTGTTCAAATTATATATATACTAAAAGAGAAAAACGCCTAAAACACTATTCATTCGACATTGTGATTCCGTTTTTACCCCTTCTTTGTTTCTGTCGTCACTGTTCACTCTACAATGGATTTTGATTAAAGATTTGAAAGGATTCTTATGGACTTTGATTAAAGGTTTGAATGGATTTTGAGAGACTCTTTTGCCATTTTAAAATTTATTTTTAAATAAAAAAAAAAGATTAAACTTGAAAGTGAAAGAAGAAATGTGCCCAATTCTCCCAAGTAACCCCTATCCTCCATGTCCATGGTCCTCCACGACAGAAACCTTCCACCATAATCATTCATTCATGAAAGTGCTTTTGGCTTTTGACTTTTTCTAAAAAATGATTCCTCTTATTCAAGAAAGTGGGAGAGGAATGGATGCTGCAAAGGTAGGAAAAATGAAGGAATCTATCAGCAAATGGGAGAGAGAAGAATGGATACGATTGTATGATCAATCAGCGCTTTCGCCTTCTTCAAGTTCTATCTCCAAAGGTATGATCAACTTTGCTATCTTTGTATACGATTGTTTACAATGGTATATTGATTGTATATTGAGAGGATGTGGTGGGTGGCTGAGACGCCAGAAGGAAGGAATGATGGGTTTCTTGGAGAAAATAGAGATTGAGAAATAAAGCTCGAGTTGCAGTATGGGGAGAGAGAGAAAGAAAGTGAGGGGTTGAAAAGAAATCCTAGGGTTGGAGGTAGGATTTTGTTATGCTTACCATTCCTTCTCAAATCCTACAAAATCTCTTATTGAATGAAATTTTTCAAAATAAATGAATTTTTGAATACCTATAGATTTGCATAGACTCTATAAAAATCCTTTAAAATCCTAGTTGACTACATCATGATTCTAAAGGATTTTTGCATAGACTAATCCTTTAAAATCCTAGTTGACTACATCATGGTTCTTAAAGTATTTCAACCGACTTGTGTAATGCTTATAAGTTTTATTACATTTCAGTCTTTCATTAAGTACCGGAAGTATTCTTGTCGTCACAATTTCCTTGGTTAGTAAGCCATTAGCATCACGCCATCCACGCAATGTAGCTTCCACAAGCAATTGTAACAACATTTTGCTCTCTTCTATAGTCCAAGCTCTATAATCACTCTTCACCTTGACTTTTTCGTTTTCTTGTTGTTTGTCTTCCATTTGTAACTTTACTAATATATATGTGCAAATTACTATTAGTGAAGTGAAGTGATAATATACACAATTATAGTATGCAAAGATATTGTATAAATATGAAAGTCCTGATGATTATTAAAATACCTACTCAAAATGACTATAAATTATCCATTAGCTTTACAGATCTTATAAAAAAATAACCAAGATATCCGATTCAATTGACATTTATTCCAAAAAATATTATAAAATAAATAAAATAACAAAATAACAAATAAAAAACCAAAAAACCAAAAAGCAACGTAGAAATTTAGAGCAGACCTTCTTAGTTGGAGGGGAAGGTTGGAGATTATAATCACATGAAATCAAGAAGTGGTCAACAAAATGATAAGAAAACAAAACACATAAAAGAGAAAACAAAACACATGCAGGCCTTTCGGTTGCAGCAGCAAGACTGAGTCCAATTTCGTACAGTGATTACATGCTAAGAACAATATATTGAAACACCAGGACACATCATGAAAATAATAAAGAAGATTATACAAATGTGGAAGAGAAAAGCAATACCTTGAGAAATGGAGGAAGACGGTTCTTTCTGTTTGAGACTGTTCCTCTTCTATCTATGAATGTGAAAAGAAATCAGAGGGGGTAGAGTGAGATTCTTGATGCAATTTGATATTAATACCACCCATCTTGAAATCCATCAAAATCCCTCTACCATTAAAATCCTAACAAATCTTTAGTATTTTGACTACCTCTAGACTTGAAAAGATTTTCTTTAAATCATATTTGACTACCCATGGATTTTGTTGCATTCTTTAAAATCCTACCAAATCTTAATTTGACTATACTGTGATTTCAAAATCCTTTAAAATCATCTTATAAAATCCTGATTGACTACATTTAGATTTTAAAATCTATTAAAATCCTACCAAATCCTAATTTGACTACACCCCTAAAGTATTTTAAAATCCTTTAATTGACTACTCTGTATTTAAATAGACTCTTTTAAAATCTTATAAAATCTTAGTTGACTACACCAAGATTTTAAAATCCTTCTTAATCCTTATTTGACTACATCCCCTAGTTTTCGATCTTTTATTTAATTTCTGGATTCTTCCTTCCCACACCGTTTCAGATTCTCGACCCACCTTTCCTCTGCCTGTCTCATGCTCTCCTCATCTCCCTCCTCGCCTCATCTCCCAATTTCCCAACTTATTTTCGGCTTACACTTAAATCTCATATGAATCTCCTTGGTCTCAAAGGTCTCCTCTCCTCTGAACCCAGAAAAGCTTTAGTCGTCTGAGGACGCCGGCTGCCATAATCTAAGCGGTTCAACAGCTAATAGGTATGCTTAATTTCGCATTTCAGTATTGTTGGGTAGAATTGAAAGGACCCCAGATGGAGAGTTTTATTTTTTATTTGAATTGCATGTTACCCAGATGAAAAATTGAACAAGTTCATGAATTTCGTAAATCGGGAAATAAATTGGAAGTTACGCAGATTAAAAGTTCTAACTTTTATTTAAACTGAAAGGAAGAAAGTATGAATTTTTACGATGATTTTTTTCATTTTTTGAAACATGATATTTTGCTGTGTTTGTTAGGTGCCGAATAAATACACTAAAAACATAGTGTGTAGAAGATCTTCTTCAAAATTTAAAAACAGGTCTCAATCTTTATTCATGAATGCCTAAACATTTTTTATATTCTGTACTTTAATTTTGATATCTACAGGCACTCATTTTTAACTAACCAAATGTATATTTTACTTTCAGATTTATAGCAAAATGAGCATACCTCCAATCCACATTTTGAAACCTTTTCAGTTGAACAAGAAGGTTTGGAATCCGTGTTCTGCAGATAAGGCTTCAATTTCATATAAAGTTTTCGATTTTCTTTTGAGTGAGAGAAGAAGCTGTACTTTGGGTTTATATTTTTTCCATGGCAGATTTACGAAGTTGGACCGAGCATTTAAATAAGCTTTTAGCTAGCTTTGCGAAGGTATGCTTTTCCCAACTCACCTTTTGCTTTTGTTGCACTAAATTGGTCGATTGGGTTCGAATTGCGAGGAGGATAAAGTGTTTGAGGGAAAGACTGAGTGAGATTGCAACTGAGAGACAGGTTAAAGTTTAATTGTGTAAAAAACAGAGAGATTGAATAGTCTGGAAGACGAGGAATTGTAACTTCCACTTATAAGTTAATTGAATAAGTAGAGCCCACAAGCCGAGATGAAGATACCAAAATTTTGATAAGCAAATTGGTACGTGAGATGAGTGAAGAGTGTTGGGGGAATAATGTAATCTCCATTGTTGGGGTGGGGCGAATGGGGAAAACCACTCTTGCCCGGTTAGCATATAATGATCAAAGTATCAAAACCCAGCTGGATTGCCCCTTCCGGTTCATGAATCCCCATATGGAAGAGGACTTGGGCTGATGCATCCAGCATTTGCGAGGAGCTCCTCATAACCTCAGGTACATTCTATCTGATTTATATTTGTGATTTCAGTTTAAACCCTAACTGCTGCATTTTCTGGCGAATTTACAGAGAATAGGCAAGCTCAATTCGGGCCAAATTCTGTCAAATTAGGCGGTGTGTTATCTCAGTCTCAGATTGAAGCTCCATCATCCTTCCTTCATTTGTAATACCAACAGGGAAGATTTTGCAGTCTCTCATCTCTTTATCTATTTATATTGTTTATTCAAATGGTTTGGTGCTATGATTCCTGTGTTTGTGTATCACGATATAGATTCTTGATTTATGGTAAATTCATTTCTTTTGCAGTAGAGGGCAGCAAATGCTTTTATACTTCTGCCAGATTCTGTCCGATGGGTGATGGGTCGATCAGGATCGGTCGTAACTTTCCCCAATGAAATGGGCTTGCCGGTTACATTCGACTCTAAGCCTTGCAGGTAAGAGCGTTTGAAAATTCTACATACTTATTTCTATGATTATATGTATTTTTTTCCCCAAATTTAGATACAGCTTCTATTGCTGTCACACGTGATGTGACTCTTCGGTCTTCACTAATGTCATTGCATATAATTAAATAACGTTAAGCACTCCTACCTGTTAATTTTATTATTTTTTTCAATTATTCTAGAAAAAAATTTGAGGCCAAAGTTCACTTTTTTCAGTTTCTTCTGCTGCTCGGCTGCCTTCAGACTATGTAATGAACTTTTCTTCTCCAAATATCTTTTCTTCTGATTGAATAATCTTCATGGTCTGTTCGGTTTTCAATTGGATTCTCTTTGTTTGGTTCTGTGTTTTAAAAGTTGGAAAAATATATATGTTGCTTTTATAGTTTGATTAACAATTCCTAATGAGAAATGGCTAATTCTTTTATTAAGCATTCGTTTGTACTCATATTTCTAACGTTGGAGGTTTATTCTAATTTAATTTAAGATAGAAATTGATGTTATGAAGAGTTTAAAATGTCAAGTTGAAATGTTGTCGTTCTGTATGCAACTGAGCTTCTCAATTTCTTAATCTCTGAACATTTAAGGTGCTCTTCTTCTTAACAACCCTTTCTCTCCACTTCCTTATCATCTGTTTGATCACCGAGAGAGTGGAGAATGATTTCCTGAGTTTTCTTGTGTTGATTATTTAAGACTGAAACTAATAATGATTTTGTTGAAAAATAAGCTTTTAAATGAAACTAAGCTGCAGAAACAAAGTCCAGGGTAAGTTGAGGGGTTTGAGAGAGTAAAAGTGGGATTATGAAGGGTTAGAGAGGAAAGTAAGGGTGGGATTAGATGAAGTGTTTGATGGAAGCTAACTCTTAAATATGATGTCATTGAAAAACAAAGTCAAAGATAAGTTGAAGGGTTTGAGAGAAAGGTGGGATTAATTAGAACTAAACCATTCACTAGAATGGATATATTCTTATGTGTATTTGGAATACAAAGTAGTATAATACGTGATATATGTGGTTTATACTTTCTATACTTTTTCTTATGTCTTTTTATGCCTTGGTCCAATTACCTTTTGAATTCGATATGTTTTTTTCAAAAACTTGGTTGCAAGAAAAAGTTGGAAAGGCAACATAATTGGAAAATTGGGTTACCACAATCAGCCTCTAAACAGCAGGGGAGTCTACATTTGACGTTATTTTTGACTGGGATGAGAAGATTGGAGTCCCGAGAGCATTCACAATTAGAAATGAGCATCAGAGTGAGTTTTATTTGAGTTCATAACTTATCTTTATGTGCATTTTTGGTTTGGCTCTTATTTGAAATATTTTTCTAATTGTGATAATTGTGCCTCATGTTATGTTTAGGATTTTGATATTCTAATTTCTTCTCGATAAGATATTGATTTTGTATGGGAATTTCGGGTTTAGTCATTTTTTGTATACTATCACAAGATTTGTGCTTGCAGTTGAGTTTGTATATATACGATACTGATGTGGTTATGAGAAATAAGAAAGTGACTTCAAATACCCAGTTCATTTGAGTCTTATCTTTTCCGTGTGAATATTAATAATCAGATCAAATTCTTTGAATTAAGCTGTAAATTTTGTGGGTTGAAAAAAAAGAGACCCTGTGAATTATGTCAAATGGAATGTAACCATAGGTTTTTGTAATACATTTACATTTGGAAGTGAACATTATTATGCTTTTGTAATACGATGCTCTCTTACTTTTATTATGTAATTTGCTTCTGTAATATAATGATCTCTTAACTTGCTTTTGCATATCTTCTTTGGTTCCTATGCTAGCTCTGCGTGTTTCCATCTCCAAATAATTTAGTTGAAAATCATTAATACACGTGGAAATTTGAAAGGGTTTTGGTCTTTGGATGGGTTTAAAATGTTTGTTGATGGTTGGCTGTATTGCTGTCAAATATTTGATCGATAGTTTGGAATGGAGAAGTTGGTTGATTGAGAGAAACTGAATACACATGGAACTTTGAAAGAGTTTTGGTCTTTGGATTGTTTTAAACTACTTTCTTGACAATCAAGAGTACTTGAGGGAACTTTTGGTGTTCCATTGAACAATTTTTGTTATATTTTATCAATGTAAATGACACAATATTTCTTAACATTTTTTGCATCTAAATAGCCCAAAGTTTCGTAATCTTTTGTATATAAGTACTGCTATCGATCGAAAATCACAAAAACTACCTAAGTGGAATGTGTTGATCTAATATTTTATAGACATAGATAGCCAAAACTTCTACGATTTTTGTGTGGAGTATCAATTGAATATAGCAATGAGTTGTATTGATTTTCTATGACACAATCTTTTATATCTTTCAAACGTAATGATTTTTATAATTTTTAATCCCGCAACAACGTCCATGCAAGAACTTCTAGTTACTCCCAAATTCAATTCATTCTATTTGAATTACTTGCCTAAGTTTGGCCGCCAGCACATACACTTGTTCACAGATTCGCCTAAAAAGTACACCACTAAAATCACAAGGCTGTGCAGCCCAATTCCCTCACCGTCTCACGCACAAACAATTCGGTTAATATGAGCATATTCTCTGCTTCACACCGTCGCTGTCCGCTCTCGTCTCATCTCGGTCTGATTGGTCTCTCCGTTTTGTTTGTTTGTTTTTTATTTTTGTATCCGTTACCGATTTTCTCACCCTCCACTCTCTCTCCTCTCTCGTACTCTCATCGTTTCCATCGTTGAGAAGAACAGTGAACTCTCTCTCCCGACTCCTATTTTCTTTTCCCCGGAAAAACTCCTCTTCCGGCGAGGCCGCCATGGATCTGTGGTCCGTGCAGGCGAACAACATCGGCAGAAGCCCTTTTCTGCTCAGAAACTCGTTTTCTGAGAAACCCATTTCGTGGAATTTTGTAAATTTGCGGCCTTCCTGGGTTGGCGTTGAAGATGGGAAGGATTTCGAGATTGGGGTCTTGAATTTGAAGCGCAGGATTTCGTCTAAAGGGTTTCGTTCTTCGGTTGTCAGAGCCATGGGGAAGAAGAACAATCATGGAAATTCGTCCAACTCTTCGTCTTCGTCAGGTTTGCTCTCTCAGCTGGAATTAAATTGAATTGCAATTTGCATGTGATTGGTCGCTGTGAATTTGACTTCTTTGATTTTGATGGGTTTGATTTTGTTTTGCTTTGGGTTTGTGTGTGTGGGTTGCGATCGCGGTGATATACAAGTACTGTTTGACGTTTGAAATTTTATAGTTTTGAAGTTTGATTTTCTGGTCTGTTTGGTTTCCGGGGAGCTGGAGAGTGTGGAGAGTGTAGATGTGGAAATCTACGGTCATAGAAAGCAGAATGTCCCACTCCCATATAGGATAGAGGGACTAGGTTGTCCATAGGCCATATGGCTTCACTTGGGCAATCAGACTAGGTAGGTTCCTTGCAAACCTTTATATGGATTGGACGGACAAGATAAATTTGTGGTCTGAAAGTCGTAGTTTATCGATTTCCCAAGGAACGACTTTGGCAGATGTTGTGGTCTGAGCCGGTAAAGCCTTTGGGGTTTGGAACATGAGATTGTGTATAACTAATATACTTGGTACCAAATTAGAATGGCAAAAGGGATGCAAAGTTTATGCACATGAAATACTTAGTTATATATAATGAAATGATTCAAGATTGTGAAGATTATCTATATAAATTGGGGCTGAAGCCTTATTGTATTTCATCTCAGACCACTGTACAGTTCTCAGTAATTTGAAGAAAATTTTATACTAATAATATTCCAAGTTATGTTGGATGTTTGAGGTATTTAAATATGTTAAGACTAGCTAAACTGCCGACCTCATTTCTTTCATTACAAGATAGTGACAATTGTTTACACTGAAGAATGTAGAGTTTATTTCTTTTGGCTCCCTACTTATGATGCTATTCTACATGTATATTTTAGCATCCGAGGTGGAGATATATTATGTGTTTTTAATTATGAATGTTATAGTTCCTACCCTTACAACATAATACTCCAATTAGAGTATGCCATGTAAGCATCCCCACATGTGATAGAAAGTGACTGTCTGGTGCATTATGTGGCTTTAAAATCAATTCTTGCTCATGAAGCTTTTAATTGGGAGTAAAATTTAGAATGCATCCCTGAACTGACACTCGGGTACAAGGAATGAATTTAAATTTTACTCTTTAAATTGGATCTACAGATGTCAATAAATTGAGACCTATCTTTATAAAAGCTTGTATAAGATAAAAAAAGGGAATTTGTACATACTGTAGAGTATTGCATGTTGTAGTAGCAGGGTTTCTGCAGATACTGCATTCCTGCAAAGCAGAGTTGATATCTAGATTTCTTGGCAATGGATGCAACTACTAACTTATATACCAGGATGTGCATCCATTTGCTATGTTATGTCAAACCATAGCAACTCCAGAAACCTGAATTTGAGTTTCTTTTTCCTTTTGGTACTCGAATCTTTCAGTTTAGCTCACCAAGTATATCTGCCCTAGCTTTACATTTGACGCTTAAGGTTCATTGATTTGTTTTCATCCCATGTTTGTTAATAGTTGACTAGAATTTTTTTTATCTCCAGTTTCCAATAGTCAGGTGTAACATGACCATAGGGTAAAAGGTAATTAATTTAAATTAATTAGAGTGATTACGGCATGATCACCCACATACTAGTGCATGTTAAAACATTGTAACCCACTGCATCACATAGAATCGTCGAAGTCCTATCCTCACTTCTTTAAGGACGCTAATGGTCTATTCTATTTCGTTTTGCTCTATTGAGAATTTGAGAGTATGTTCTTTTCAAAAGACAATCTGAGATTATATTCTTGCCTTGTGCTGTAATATAAATAGATTGCTTTTCTTTAGTGCTGATAGTTGTATTATGCTTTTTCTATGTCATTATCTACATGGTTCTTTCTTTCATTCCTAAAAGTTTCCATCAGTCCCAAACTATTGTATTTGCTCTGCTTATTTCTGTCCTGAATAATTATTTATTTCATTTGATAAGCCTCTTGCTATTTTACTTATGAGTCCACTACAAATATGACCAAATGAATATTACTTTTTGAATCCAGTTGTTTTCTTCTCCCACACTTATGAACTCTGTCAGTATGCCCTCCGCATTACATGTCAATTCTTAAACCCTTCATGATAGCTAAATAAAGCGTTCATGTAATCAATGCTAAGGGAGCTGTTAATAATTTAAATAACGAGAAGAAATTGTAGGAACAATAGGTAGGAACAATAGGTACTCAATTTAGTTTTCTTCTATTGAGAGATTTTATTTTGACAAAGATGGTAATAGAAACTCTATTGGAGTCTATACATTGTTCATATGCTATGGTAATTATTTCAGAAAAAGAATTCTTTTGAAGCCAGAGCTGTAATCGAGACTCTTTTCAAATGATTCTTTATTGGGTCTGTTTTTCAAATGACTTTGGGAATAAAACTTTCGTCCTCCATTTATTTCACTTTTCGGTAAAAAGTGAAAAAGCAGTAAAAAAATGTTGTGTTAGTTCTTAGTTATCTATCTATGGGTGTGTGTGTGTGTACACTTATCGTATGCGCATCATATCTTTATGTCTGTATGCACACATGAGTGGAGGTTTTCAGCTTTCACATAATACTTAAATTGAGCATTGTAAGAGTGATTTACTTGTAAATTACTCTTTTTTATTTGTTACAACTTATAACTACTTGCATCCCCATTGGGTTTACAGGAAATGGTGACCGCTCTATTCCAGAAGGTGATAGTGAACAAGAAAACTATTCTTCTGAAAACTTCAGTGACGCTTCATCCCAGAAAAATTATCAGATAAAGTCGGACTGGAGAGAGGTCAGAGCAAGGCTGTATACTATAGAGCAGGTGAAGTTTTACTTTCCTGAAGGGCTAATGTCCTCTGAAACTAAAATGCATAATAATCATGTTCTGTACAATACTCATCAATATATTTTCACTACTCTTCCCTTGTTTAGTTAATCGTTTTTTTTTTCAAGGTGATAATAAGACTTACTGAATTTTGAATCATCTTGTTATGGATTAGTTCACGTGTTATTGACCCCTTCAGTTTGTAGGTGATCAGTCGGTTTGCTGACACAGTTGGTTTCTCTAGGTCGAAAATTAAATGGCACTTAACACCCAAACGCACCATGCGACCCTCACGTACACCCGTGTTTAGGCAAAGAAAAACTCACCCACACAAACCAACCATACCACAAATATCATACGACAGCCAACCTTATCACAAATATCATATGACAAGAATACACAAAGCAAATCACAAATACATATTTGTCTTATCTCCCTTTTATGCATTTTATTTTCTTTAGTGTTCTAAGTTGATGGTTCCAGACAGCTTTGTAGAAGTTTTGATACCCTACCGTAGGCTTCTTCACATCGGGTACTGGTCTGTGGCATTTTGGTTATGAGTGAATCAGTCCATAAATAGTGAATTTTCTTCCACCTTATTTTGATCCTATGCATCCCAAGTGTAGCATCGATCAAATCTAATGGCCAGGGCAAATAAGTGCCCTTGTAAGTTTGTTGGTCCTCACATGGCCCTAACATAACAATTTCTAATGATGATCCTCCATTAATTTCCAAGTTTAACTGGAAACTTTTAACAGGAAGAAAATGCTGAGTCTGATGCTCAGAACCAAGGTGGGGCACCCCACCAGTCGAAACCTCTTGGCCTGAAGTGGGCTCATCCTATTTCCGTACCAGAGACAGGCTGTGTCCTTGTTGCCACAGAAAAGCTTGACGGGGTTCGCACCTTTGAAAGAACTGTTGTTCTTCTCCTCAGATCAGGAACCAGACACCCAGAAGAGGGACCATTTGGAGTTGTTATCAACAGGCCACTCCATAAAAAGATTAAACACATGAAGCCCACGAATGCTGATCTTGCAACCACATTTTCTGATTGTTCGTTGCATTTTGGTGGGCCTCTCGAGGCAAGCATGTTTTTGTTAAAAAGTGGGGGCAAGTCAAAGCTTCCTGGGTTTGAAGAGGTGATCCCTGGCCTTTGTTTTGGTGCTCGTAACAGCCTGGATGAAGCTGCAGGGTTAGTAAAGAAGGGTGTTCTTAAGCCTCAAGATTTCAGATTCTTTGTTGGCTATGCTGGGTGGCAGCTGGATCAGTTGGCAGAGGAGATTGAATCGGATTATTGGTACGTGGCTGCCTGCAGCGCAAATTTGATTTTGGGGGTTTCATCGGAGTCCTCACAAGAAAGTTTGTGGGAAGAAATTTTGCAGGAAATGGGTGGCCAGTATTCTGAAGTGAGTCGAAAGCCGAAGCAGGATATGTAGCTTAATTTATGAGCCTATTTGTGCTCACTAAACAGAACCTAGTTCTAGAGTTTAAGCGAATCGTGCAGTCGATGTATATGTTTAAGCCAATTGTACAGAAAGTTTGCTGGCTTTTCAATTAGTACATCTCGTCTTGTTTCATTTCTTCCTTTTTCTTTCGTTCTTTCTTTCGTATTGTACTTTTTCAATAAAGTTGTGCTATTTATGGTTGTTGTATGCAAAATGTCCTCTTAACTCAGCTGAAGATATGCACTGCAAAGTTCTTTGTCTGCAAATTATTTAGAAATTTTCCAGTTGAGTCTAAAGTTCAGTACTCGGGGATCAATTGCGAGACAACCACAGATTGATTAAGACGTTAATGCACGTAACATGATATCGAGCGTGTTCTTATCTTACAAGAAAAATGAATCATTAGGAGAAGAAAATTGTTATCTAACAATGTACATATACAACATCCTTCTCTGTACTGTACAAGGCGAAAGCTCCAAACCTATAAATTGTCCAGGAACCAACAAAAAACCAAAACTTCCTTCTCGGTTCTCGTTTGCGCGGTACCTTCATCTTCGCTAGACCTCCATGCTGACATTTCTCATTGGTTTTAGTAGTTAACTAGCAAACTTGGCGGGTGCAAGCAGCTGTTTCCGGTGAGCACTGAGCAGATCAGCATGGTTATAGAAGAGGCAGCAGAATGTCAATCGTTCAGGATCACCGAGGTATGTCTTTTATGGTCATCATCAAAGGTCTTCATTGGTCCTGGCCTTTGTCAACGTGCTCGTGCTTTACGTACAGCATGCTGGATTTGTCTTTCGTGCTCTTTGAGCATGTCCTCAAGATTTCCCCCCGGAGGCACCAATGGTCCAGAGTAATGGATTCTGTTCTTAGGTACATAGCACTGAAACCATACAAATAAGTTAGTTCATTATTCACGACTACTGTCGTACGAGAAAATAAGACAACAATCAGAAAAGAATCTGAAAAGAGGAACGAAAAAAAGCGCGTATGATCAGTATCACTAAAAGCGTGTGCAGTCTTTCGTAAAATACACTCCATTGTCCTAAAAAGTCATGTCTAAACTTATTTTAACAAGCGGAACAAAGATTAAGTCATTAGCCAACACTACAATCCTTGATTAGCCAGCAACTTTGAAAGAAGAAAAAGCTTAAGAAGGTGAAATGAGTGCCGAAAAACAATTCCTTACCCTTCTGGATTCTTTGCTAGCCACTGTTTCATCTTTCTTACTGGAAGAACTTGATAAGTCTGCTGCAGCTTGAGGCATGTGAGATCTCTGCGACTTTAACTCTGGCCTACTTGTATAACCTGCTGTCTTATTCAATGATGATCCTACTGCACTAGGGTGTACCATTGAACTACAAAGAGAGTACCCATTTGGTCTCGCTCCTCCAGGTGGTTCCATTGCAAACCCAGAGACACTATCTCGCTGGGGCGTGTACTTGTGACCTGTCGTTTTCAGGTTTCTCTGTCCCTGCTAAGTTTATGTTAGCCAAAAGAGTGAAGCTCAAAATATAAAGTATCGACGATTAAATAAATGGTAGATGTGTCAAATTCATTTTTATACCTGCAAAGATACATCTCCCTGAACATTAAATTCTGGTGATGGCCCCTTGGTATCTCTTGAACCCCCTTTAAATGCATTGGCTTTTCGCCTGAAATTTAAGAAAAGACAAATATGAGCTCAAGAGAACATTTGACAGCATCGCCTCGTGGAATGTTTCAGTCGTTTTTTTCCATCCAATCTGAAAGAAGATGGATTTTTTAATCGAGGCTCAGATCATTCTGCAGACTAATTTATCTTTAGTTACAGCTTATCTGATATTATTTTCTGTTATCGGCCACCATGTCATCAACATATACTAATATAACGAAACAAGTTGATCAAACTGTCCAAAAACTAACCTGTGTCAGCATTCCTAGAACATATATTTCTAAGTGCCTATCACAGCCTACCTCAAGTACATATTTAAGATGCTTATACCTCTGAACGTACTATACCAATTTATTGTTTTAGGGAAAGGATTTATATCAGGACAAGTGCAATATCATAACAGAAACTGACAGAAAATGAATCGGATTGTTAATATTCTCTTTCTTGTACATATCTCTTCACTATGTACAAGACAGAAAGTCAAAGAAATGAAAGCCTCTTAGAGAAGTACCGGTTTTCCTCATCCCGAAGCTTTGCATCAAACTCTTTGCTTGGAGGATATTTTGGTAGATCTGCTGGATCACAAGGTAGAGGATATGTACTGAAGAACTGCAATGAACAGAGCCAGATAAAAGATACATGAGCAATATTTATTAGCAAATGAAACTAAAGACCAGTGATCTATAAAGGCACAGTCGGTAATGATATTTCTGGAAGCTATCTCTACAATTGCATGATATAATTAGTTGCAAACTGGTGAAACTAACGCAAAACCGGGAGATAGTATTAAACACCATCATGAAGGCACATGATTATAGTATTAAAGGAGAAGCTCAAATTTACCTCACTAGTAAGTGCTGAAGCAGCCGATCCCCGAGTCTCTGGTTCTATTGCAAGGAGTCTTTCAATAAGCCCCAAAGCTGAAGGAGGGAAGTCTTTGAAAGTATCAGCAATATGACGCTTGTAAGGTTGTTGAGGTTTGAAACTAGTTGCAAGGGGTAACTTTGTTTTCTTCCAGAATTCCTCGGATGGTGAACCACAAAGCTTAAAAATTTTATGCATTTGTTCCACCTGAATAGCAGCAATATTAGTTGCCAATGATAACATTGAAGACAATTGTAGAACAATTACTGTATTTAAGGATAATTTGTATGAATAAATATATAAAACTAGAAGATTAGACTCATTCCTAACTTATTTTGGAAGAAAAACCTGGCAGAACAAATTGACAGCTCATATAATTTTCAACAATTTTTATCATAAAGCAGGCAGACAAAAAGGACTAATTATTCAAGTCCGGTATCATGCACTTACCGGACCCAGCGGTCACTTGGTTACAGCAAGCATGAAGAAATTCATGAAACTAGGAATGAAAAAATAAGTTATTTTACAAAATTGTCAATAGATTTATAGGAATAACCAATTTACCTCTGTTCTGCCAGGCATGATAGGCTTTCCAGCAAACATTTCCGCTAGGATACAGCCAGTGCTCCATAGATCTATAGAAACTCCATACTCAGTAGAACCAAGCAAAAGTTCAGGTGCCCTATACCACAGTGTCACAACACGACTTGTTAATGGCTGCTTTTGGTCAGGCTCATAAAAGGTCGCCAGACCAAAGTCGCCTATCTTGAGAGTTCCGTTGTTGTCAAGCAAAAGATTTGAACCCTTGATATCTCGGTGCAGGACACCTTGACTATGACAGTGTTCTAGTCCACGAAGCAATTGTTGCATATAACATTTTATCTGCAATTCAATCACACAATTATAATCATAGCATATTTTGTTGCAGTGCAACAAGTACATTCAGCTCAAAAGTTATAGAAAAAGGAAAAAGAAGAGTGTGTACCTGTGGTTCAGTAAACTTGATGCCACGTGTTGCTGCTAGACCAGCAAGGTCATGTTCCATATACTCGAAGACAAGGTATAAGTTGCATGACATTCTTGAAGTGACTAGACCCTCGAGCTTCATAACATTTGGGTGATTAAGTCTGCGTAAAATTAAGATTTCTCTTGCCATAAAGCGAACACTTTCTGGGTCCATATTTACGAATCGTACTTTCTTCAATGCAACGATTTTACCAGTTTCCAGGTCGCGAGCTTTGTATACACTGCTATAAGTTCCTTGTCCAATCTGCAAAGAAAGCATCCATTGATGTTTAAAATACTTCACCCTAAGGAAAAGCTCTTGTCAAGAGCGCACCTACAAACCCCACCTAACGCAAATGATTACATAGCTACCAAGTACATATGGCGCCAATTTCAGTCTATAGTTTTTCATATCAAATGTACAATCCACAAATTCAAAACATGCTATTATATCTTAATTTCAGATTCAACTTAAAACTATCTCCCGATACAGATGCAGCTTTCTGTAAACATCATACAGAATTACGGTTTCTTTTTTGGGTCAACGACAAAACTACTGTTTTAGATTTAGGCAAAAGCACATTTCAAAATTCATTAACAGGAAATAATACCAAAACTCAGTAAGGAAGCAACCAGACAATAAGAGAACTGATGCAAGCATTTAAAGCACTACGTAAGAGGCAGTAGGGAAGCAACAATTAGAACTAACTTTGTCTAACTTTTCAAAGGAGTCTGCCCGTCGAGGCACCCACCCCTTGATGGCATCTCCTGCAACCGAAGTTAGCCATGACGGCCATCCAGCAGCAGTTTGTTCTCCTTTTGCCCCATGTGGCATGCTTACTATCCTAGACATCACGGTTTCCCTTTCACTTGCTCCTAAATCCAGTGTTGCCCCTCTTTGATGATTCGAAATCCTTGGCCTTGAGATGACTTTGGTTTTATTATGATCATCTTTACCAGCATTGTTCCCCACATTTGCTTTTGAGGCTGTTCTTGATAACCTGCGCACTGACCCCTCAGCCCCACCACCGCCACCACCTACTTCTGCTACAATGTCATCTCTCAATGAGGGAGTAGGAGCAATCAACTGAACCGAATAATCCTTCAATGGGCGTTCTACTGTATCGGATTCCTTCACCATTTCCTCTTGCGATGTAGCTTTTGAGCAAAGGCAGCCCATATTTTTGTCACCTCCTAAATCCCCTGTTTCCTATTGCTTCCAAACTAATCACCCCTTCCGCAAATTATTTGAGTGAGAGCTTTTATCAAATAGGTTACCTGCATTTCCTGGGAAACCCAAGAGTTTCCCTCCTCAATCCATCATTTCTCCTTAAATTCTCAATCTGGGTATCTCTCTTTCCAGCCAAAAGTAACCTGAATTCACATATCCGTAAGCATTTGACCCCTATCCAGATACCCAAATTCCACAAAACCTCAAAATCCAGGAAATGGGGAAGGAAAGCTCTCTCTCTCTATAAAAAAACAAAAAGAAAAAAGAAAAAAAAAAGAAGCAGAAAACTGGAAGGTGAGAGAAATTATCCAATCCCAAATGCCAAAACTTGATCAACAATACTTGGACGTTGTTGTGGAGGAGGAAGAATGAATTAATGTACACAAAAGATTGGAGCTTTAGGAATGGGAAACCCAAAAAACCAGACCAGAAATCCCTGCACCAGAAAATGAAGAAATGAAGTGCTGGTGGAATGCAGAGGAGTTCTGGCTGGCTGGCAGGCAGATTTTTCTGAATTTCAATTATCAATTAATTCCCTATAATAATAATAATTAAATTGCTTTTGGTGTGTTGATTGAGAAACCACAAAGTAGGAAGGGGAGAGAGGAGAGGAGGACATGGATGGAAAATCCCCCCCAAAAAAAAAAGAAAAAAAAAAGAGAGGAAAAAAAATGAGGGTAGGGGGAGGACGTGAGTTGTGATTTGGAGGCGGTAAGAGAGAGACAGAGATTTGCGTGCGGACATGGCCCCGAGAAACGCGAGGGACCGAAGGTTTTTGGGGCAATGACAGGAAGGAAGGAGGGTCCGACTCTGATGCTCTCTCTCTCTCCCTCTCCAGCTGAGCTGAGCTGTTGTAGAGAGAGAGAGAGATGTGCAAGAAGCATCGATTCACAGGTACAGAAGGAAGATGTGTAGAGAGAGAAAGAGAGGAGAGAGAGAGTGATGAAGGATGGATGAGCGAGTGGATTTTGGTCTACGATTACTGACTGCATTGCATGCACTAATCTATGATGAGGACGTGCGTCGCATAATGTTATACGGTTATTGCCCTATTCAGCATTATTATTATTATTATTATTATTATTATTTTCACTGTGCCACATATTATGAAAGTGATTCTTTTATTACAGCAGTGGAAATGTATTGAGTCTTTGCATAATGACGTAGGTTCAAACTCCGTCGGTGGCTAATCTAACAAAATATATCGTATGAAAAATTAAAAAAAATAAAAACTATGCCACATATTGTTTTAAACAAATATAATAGAATTAAAAACCTGTCATTTGTTGTAGTTAATGTCATTTAGGAGTGTGATACTGTAATAGAATTAAAAATCTGTCATTTGTTGTAGTTAATGTCATTTAGGAGTGTGATTCTGTAAATCTAAAAGGATAATGCTAGGGAGATCTAGACAAAATGTGCAATCTAAATGATGTATCACCAATAAGAATGAGCATGTTTATCAATGCTTAAGTCCTAATCTAATCATCAGCTTCTATGTCATTTAGTTTACAAAATTTTGTCTACAAATTTAGAATCTCTAGCATTATTCAATCTGGAAATAGGATTCCAATAGGATTTGGGATATGTGCTCTCTTTATGACTTGTATTACTTCTAAGTCAAGTAGAGTCTACCTAACTAGTATAAATAAAGGCATAAAGCTGCAATGGCATGCACTACCACTGAGCTCTCTCTTTCTGTCTCTCTTTGAAATTGGATACCAGGCAGAATATCCTACAAATAAAAATTAACTTTGCACAGTAGACAGTCAAATGAGCTAGTAAACTAGTTACAAGTTAGTTAGTGATATAAAGTGCAGTTACAAGAACAAAATCTAACTGACTAATAGTTCAACAAATCAGAGTCTACCCAGATTAGTTTGACAACAATAATTCCTAAGCTTGAAGACATGTACATATCAGTTCATTATGCAAACAACAATGACAAAGCAATTATGAATTAAAGTATGTTGGACTGACTAGTCAAGCTCACCAGTCAACTGGGGACTCTCCACTGAGTCCAATCCAATAGTATAATCAAAATTCTTACAAAGTACCACGCAAAGCCCAATTCCTCGACCTAGTCTACGAAGTAGCTTGTAACCTTGCCTTACACGAGATGGTTTCCTTCGGTCTTCACGAAGTGGCAACTCCTCCTGAGCTCTTCAACTTGTGGCATCGAAAATGTGTTGTCTCCAGTCTGCACAAGATGACAACTCATCCTAAACTCTTCACCTTGTGGCACTGAGACCAACACACAAACTATGCGTATGATGATATCACAATGATATGCAGATCTGGATTCAAATATCCGGTCAGTTTCTCCAGTCAAACTGTTGAAGGAACAAACTGACGAGAATTCAAAAAGAGGTTAGTATGAAGATTTGAAACTTGAAAAACTTGACCACAAATTTAAAACAAAATCACAATGACAATGCAATCCTAATATGTAACGATTTGGTTGTTTACTGTATAAGTGTGATTTTGTGGCTAGGGTTTCTGATGAGGAACTCAAACATATAGCTTAAAGCTAAAACAATTCTTTTTTGAAAATGTGAAACTCCTAGCCAAAACAAATCAGCATATAAAACGAATTTAAGCCAGCAATTTCAAAGATAGATTTAGAAATTTTTGATGAAGAACATTACCCATAAAATATGTTTGATGCTCCTAGGAGATCTAAGATGGAGATGAAAAATAAAGCTCTAAAAAAATTTTCCAATCTTAGCCCCAAAAACCAAATGAACCCTAGCAGCCTTTTTAAAGAAAGACATGGATATTTCAGATAAAGGAAGCAAGAGACACGTGTCAAGTCCACAAACAATTAGGAAAGATCTAGGGTTAAAAATCACTCTCGGGAAAAAGGTGTCACTTGATCCATGTAGGCTGCCTTAAAGTGTGTGCCCAGCAAACTAGAAAGTAGCAAAAAATTTTGACGAGACAGAACCACTAGATAGAATGAACTGGAAATATTAGCATGAAATGCACATGTAAGAACAAACCTTTGATGTGAGAAGTTAAGCTCTTGAGATGAATATTTCCAGTAGCATGATCCCAAAAGAAGCATTTTAACCCTAAACCTATCTAGAGCATGTGGGGTACAAACAAGATTTTACAAGGAAAACCAAACAATAATTCTAGACTTCACACTCTTGTTGTTCTTTTCTGCCCTCACTCTCTAAATTTCCTTCAACACGTTTTCATTACGAATTTTCTCTCTATAAGAAGATCAAGTCAAGAATGGTGTTCAAGCAATTACTATCTAAGTAACGACATCTAAAATTATCTTTGTCAAAGTTCTATAAGCCTTTATGCATGATAACTATCCCATGAAGCATGAATCCTATTTTCAATTTTGAATTATATATCCTGCTATGTTTGTGATGGATTATTGTAACTTAAAATTGGATTGCTCAATTACATATCTTTGAGTGGAAAAAAAGAAAAAAAAAAGCAAAAATCTGTCTTTGAGCCACGTCGCGCCGAGCCGCGAACAACAAACTCAGACGCCATATGCATGCCTTCTAAGCCCAAGCCCAGACCAGAAACGACACGTCGTTTTTCGACGTGGTTGTCTTCCACAACCCGGCAGCCGCTATCTCACTGTTATGCAGACCTGGCTGCAATCTCGACCACCTCTGACGATCATATTGTTGCCTCAGAGGTGTTGGTCACCAACCAGTGGACGAACCAAGAGATTCCTTTAATCTCACTTAGATTTGTTGGCCCATGCCGTTTTTTCCCACGCCGTCGTCTCAGTAAATGTTATACACTTAAACAATAAGTTGTTCCCTAGTTAGACCCTTAGGTCTTGTTTGGCACACCGTATAAGACACCAGATAATATTATATAATACGAAACAGGTGTTTAGTGAGTTTTCGTGCTAAATAAGCACCGGATTATTAATCTGGCCCCACCTATTTTGTCTCCCTTACACCCGCTTGTTTATCCCGTTCAAAACCTTGGTATTATTTAGTCAGGTTCATGGAAACAAAAACACACGGCTTTTCTCCAAGCCATCTTGCCATCTGCTCTGCACATCACTAACTTCTAATGGTATTCTTTCCCTCCCTATTTCTCCATCCTCATCTCCGATCAGTATCAAGAAGATTTCAAACGGTATTCTTTATCTCCCTCTTTCTCCATCCCTACCTGCGATCAGTATCAAGCAGATTTCAAACGGAAAACCAGAAGTGGCAGATCGAACTCAAATCACGCCGGGAGATATTATCTGAGTTTTTAGCTTAACTGTTCCTTGATTTTGTTGATGTGTGGTGATTAAACTCAAAACTGGGCAAGATTTCATCTGGGCTTTTATTATTTCAAAATTTTCACTTTTTTTGTTTCTTTCAATGCAAATAAGAATTTCGTTGAATTGTAGAGATTACTTGTGGAATTTTTTTAAAGTGCAAATGTGACAACCCATTCCTAATTTTACGTTTTCATTAATTTTAACAGCGTGAATTTACGAAAATGCTCATAAAGGCAAGGATTTTGACTTCCGGTGACCATCGTCTAGAGGAACGTATGACTTATTCTTTTAACATATTTGTATAATACTTGTTGGTACAAATGCATAGGCGAAAGCCGTTTACGAGTCCGAATTATAACAGTATAGTTACAGACGTTTGAATTTGGTTATTTATATTTTGGTTTGTAAACATATTTAACTCCTACAAGGAAGAAGCCCAATCAGATTTTAGGCACAAATAAAGGGACCAATCAGCTACAAGGACAAGTGACCAATCAGCCAATCAGGAAAGGGGAAAAAAAAAGCTCCCAGCTTTCCCGTCGCCTGCGCACCCGTGCATCAACCCATTTTCCAATGTCGATTCCGGCCAACTCCGGTGGTATTTTTCAACTCCACCACCACCGTCTTGAAGCTCTTACTCCCCTCTACAAAACCCAACCAAGAACCACCTTTGTTAACCATTGTATGTGGCGGTTTGAGGCCACGAAAGTCGACGGTTATCGCGGTGCTCCGACCACTCTTTTCTATTTTTCGGTGAATCGGCAAAGCGATGGCTGATGCCACCTTGTAGCCCATCATCCCAGGAGAAAATCCCGACCAGCGTTGACCCCGTTGGACCACCGTAGGCGACGAATCGAGGCCGGAAAGCTTTAGGCACCCGCTAGATTTGTGGGCAAAATTGACCATCTTCCGTCCACTTTTGGATTTCGTGGTAGGTATGAAAGTTGTTCCTCTCATTGAGATCTTCATTTTTGTGAAATTTAAGAATTTTCAGCGAACCGTGGCGGCCAGCCACCTTGTGCGGCGGCGCATGGGCTGAGACCCCACCTGACCTTCCTAGGCTACTTTGGATGCCCCGATTCCATATTTGACATCCATTTAGTGAAATTACGATGTTTTAATGTAGTTTCGTAGTTGGCCGCCACAGGGTCCTTGCATGAATTGACGATCCGACCGTTGGATCGTCACCAAACCTTAGTACCTTATAGTACGTAATATTTGAGGATCATAGAAACTTATGGATTGGGAATCCAACGTACGGATCTTTCTGAATTAGATTTGTAAGTTCGTAAAATAAAATGTCGGCCGCCACTTAATTTTAGCAATTGACGGGGATCCAACCGTTGGATCTTTCCGAAACTTTAGGATGTTAATCTAGAAGCATAATGTGGATCTCTGCAAGTTACGGATCAGAAATACGAGAGCGGATCTTCCGGATCGAGTTACGTAGGGTTGTGGATACTACCGTCAACCTTTGACTGACGGTTGACTTTTGGTCAATGGGTTACAAATCATTCTAGAACGTCCTTGGGGATGTGTTTTATGTAAATTACATGTTCCAACGATAAGAATTCTGAGACGTGATTTGATAATTGTTCTAGGCAACGATCGTTCGTGACGCCTTGATATTCGTGCTAAGGAGTTGTAGCCCGGACTCCAGGTGAGTGGGCGTTTTCATATCTATATATAATTATTGTGATATTAAATGTGATAAATGCTGCTATTTGGTTGGGATATTACTGTCATGACATTCATACATATTGTACTTCCTCATCATTGCTGCACCAATATTAGTACTCGCCCCAGGGCCAGGGCTAGTCTTTCACGTGTATGTTCACATTGCACCGTTCGCTCACCTTGGATCCAAGTTAGGTGCCAGTCCTGTCGTACAGATTGCATTAGGCAATTCCGACTCGTATGTGACCGTGCTTCTGCACCAGCCTTCACGTGATCGTAGTACTAGAGCGTATTGATTACACCCAGTCCTGTTCATGTCAGAAATTATCTGTACGAACTTGTGTGTCAGCTTAGATGGATGAACACTTAGTTATACTTGATTATCACATGATTATATTACTGCGACATTTGATATATCATGACTTGGCATATTTCTGGTTATATTACTGTTGTACTGTTGTTTACATACTTACGTGGTATGTTTTAAGGAAACTATACTTGTTTTACAGAGAGGAGTTACTATGTTCGAAAATAAAGGTTTTCTTACAAACGTTGTTTTGCTGACCCATTCAACTTTGTTTTTCGCCCCCTCCAGGTTTAATAGCTGTGCTTACGTGTAAACGAGGACTCTGGCAAGACCTCTGTAGATGGTTATCTTCAGTGGTATAACCCTCACCTTAATTACTGTACTGTTCTTATGCTCTGCCATCACGTGTGAAAAGGGTTCAATCCCGCGCACTCTTTTGATTAGACACTTTTAGGTTTAAATTTATTCACTTTTTCCACATCACTACACTTTATGGCTTCGTCACCTTCCAGGTGTCGGCCAACATAACTCGATTCGGAGTCCAAGTGGACATTCCGGGTCGGGGTGTGTCAGCAAATAGAAATTTCATTGAATTGGGGTGGTTACTTGTGGAAATTTGGAACGGGAAGAATCAATGCTTGAGAGTGGAGTGCATAAGTGTTAATATTATTACTTTATTTTCCACGAGATTGACTTATCTTTTCAGCGGGAAATTGTTTCTATGTTTTTTATTTTTCTTACAATGATATATATTCACGAGAAAATTAAATTTAAGTGCTCAAATTTTATATTTTTTTTAACACTTCAAATTTTGATTAATGTGCTTCCACCTTTATCTATAACATTTCTCAAATTTCCAACTCAACATTTTATATATAGTTTAAAGAAAATAAGATTTTTTTTTATTATTTAAACTGAGAGAATCCCTAAATTTGGGTTATCTTTCTCCAATTCATCTACCAATTGGTGAAAAGAGAAACCTTGCAAGAGCTTATAAGAGGTTGGCTACTCCCCATATTACCAATTGGTTTTATGGTGGAGCATCAACTTTCTTGAACCAAAACATAGCCACATCTTTATCCAGGATAAAGTTGCCAAAATTCAAGTGGGAATGTATTGACTTGAATTAGTAATTTAAAGTCTTAGTCCTTGGAATTATTTGATCGTAAAAAATTTAAAGGAGATTGGTTACTCTCACCACCAGTATCAGGACATACCCACAATCTCGAGCTAGAAGAACTTACGTGTGGCACCTAGCTGCCAGCTACTACCGATATGGATTTACATAAGAATTAACCACTCGCGAACCAACGAGGACTGTTGGCAATGAGACTCGAACCTTGGTGGGGCGACACATAAAGCAAAGACCTTACCAACTGAACCAACCTTTGTTGGCTCTTGGAATTATAAGCACAGAACACATTATATTTCTTTTCGCAGTTTTTGTTCTTTTTAAATGTTGTTTGCCTTAGCCCTTTGGCATGTGTGTGATTTTCGTCCTAATCTTTCATCTGCTTCAAGTAAGTAGCACTCCAAGGAGGCCATACTCAAAACTCAAAAGGAGATAATTATTTAGAAATGATGCACAACTTAAAGAGGCCCTTGCTAACGGTCTCACGCTAATCTCGGTCATAGTTGTACAGGATTGGGGATAGTTAGCACCTTGGTCTTCAATTGTCTTATACAACAAGACCGTAATATTAAGTGGAAAAACTCTATTTTAAGTGAGAGGTTTCTTTTACAAGTGAAGAGAAATACGACTAGATTATAGTACTAAGTGACAAAACTTTATTTTCATTAGAAAATTTTGTGCTTATTTTGTCAACATTTTCTTAGTTTTTTTTTAGAACATTGAAGCCAAAAAAATCTTTGAATTTAGGCAATAATAGATTTCTAATCTTGTTTTGTCAAGTTTCGCATATAAAGTTGTTGGATTTACGTTACAGATTCCTATTGGGGTTCATAATATGGCATTTCAAAAAGAACATCAAGACAATGAGGGCTAGTGTTATAGTGAAAATTAAGCACTCATGTGACCCTTCTCACTCAGGTTCGAAGCTCCTCCACCCTCTTTCTCCCTACTCTGTCAGAACCCCACCTAACTATTGATAAAAAAAAATATAAAAAATAAAAAAATAATGAAGATTCGGAGCCTCTACATTTATACAATACATTGGATGACTGAATCCCCGCCCATAAGTATGAGTTATCTTGAATGCATGTGTCAAAGGTGATCCCGGCAATTTTTCGATGTACAGTTTTCCTTGCTAACTCTTGAATTTCTAATTCATAAAATTTGACTTACAAACTTAGGGATTTCAACATAAATAAGAATTTATTAGACATCATAAACTTAAAGATTTGAACAGCGAATATATAAATATATATAAAGCATTCACTTTACTATCAAAGGAAACGATAAACTAATGAAAAAGCACGACTCATTTATTTTACTTACTTTTTAAGCCATTTTTTAGTTGGGGCTTAAATCACACGCTCCCTTGAATCTTTGAACTATAGCCACTCTTGTCATCATTGAACTTATCATACAACATGACACCTCCATACTTCGCAGATTTCTTAACAAAAGGCAAAACTTGGTTTATCAGATCATTTGAAGGCACATAGCCAGAGCCAGTGCCAGCAGCCGCCCGCGCAGCACGGAGCCCCACGAAGAACCGATCAGCTTGTATTGAGGAGGTCCATTTGTTCCATGAGTTCTTGAAGGCATCTGGATTGCTAGAGGTGAATTCACACTGTGGATTGTTGTAGAATTGAACCCAAACAAAGTCAAATAGGCCAGTGGTTAGTGCACCATTGAGTTTCTGGTCAGGAAACGGACATTGGGGTGCTGCACTTAAGTACACTTTTCTGCCTCTCTGGCTATACTCAGAAAGCCTCCTAGCAAGTGCAGCGTAGTGAATCTCACCTCTCTCGATATCGAAATCCACGCCATCCAATATGGCGTCTCCTAGAGGCCTCGAGTTTGATTTCCCCCCTAAGAAGTTATTCCATATGTAGTCCGCTACACCTCTAGCATCATCTGCAGATGATAGCGTGTAAGTCCCCAAGCTGCCACCAATCGAAAGCAGGACCTTAATGCCTTGGTTCTGGCAGTTTCTGATGCCGGTGCTCACTTTTTGACAGCCGTTCGACGCCGGAACACAGTGGCCGGCTAAGTTGATTTGAGGGGTTTGGCCATTGCCAAACTGTGAGAGGAATGCTATGTTTACAATCCGGTACCTTCCTGTGATACATGTTGCTGTTAGTGTGCCCTCCCCTCCATTTTGGCCCCAGTAAACCACAATGCGCCCGGCGTACGATCTTGAAACCAAAAATGGGAGAATCAGTAGGAAGGTAATGATAACTTTAGAGCAAGACTTGGTAAACAGGGAAGCCATAGTAATGCTAAATTGGGAATGAGTTTGTTGGTACCAGTGGTTCCTTTGGTGTCAGTTTATTTAATATTTATAGGTGTATTCACAGACGTAATTTTACAAAACAAAATTTTGTTGTTTTTTGCTTAAGCCTCACCTACATGTGATTTTAACACCTCTAATTTAAAAAAATTAAAAAAAAAAAAATTTGAACCTCTCTCACTCTCCCCATTCATCTCTCCTTCAATTTTAAAAACAAAAATTAAAAACTTCACACACTTTGTGTGTGGGCATATACTAGTTTTTTTTATTAAATTCTCTCCTCACCCCCCCCTCCCTTCACCCTTCACAACCTCTATATATCGTAAATTATTTTTTATGAAATTTTCTGTAATTTGTGTAGAAAAAGCATATTGGATTGTCGATGTATTATTTCTGATAAAATAAATAATAATTAGTTTGTTAAACGTCGTGGCATCATTGTTAGACATAGATATAAATTACTACTTGGTTAAAAATAAAAAAAAAAAGAAAAAAAGTTAACCCTTTGGTAAATTTGACATGATTTTGCACAGGAGTGCAACCAATCCTTTGAACTAAAATTTGCGGCCAACAAAACAATCATATGCAGTTCAGAATTAAATGAATTTCTTTAGTAAATATCATGGTTCGTAACATATACTGCAGAAAGGTCTTGATAAAGTAAATGTAGCAGTAAACTTCTTACAAACAATTAACACTAACAAATCATCTGCCAAGGAGATTTAATAGTAAAGTTCTTTATATGACAACCCAATACTTGAAAACTTGTACAGATAATGGCCTGTGGAAGCTCTTCTAGTGAAGTCATCGCTGTCTCAGAAGACGCTGAAGATAAAAGTAAACAAGCATGCATAATTAAGTTTTGAAGAAGACAACGAAATTAATAAGGAAGACTTTACAAAGAGATGCATGCCTATGGCTAATTTTTAGAAAGAAAAAATAAAATTACCATTGCTTCTTAATTGGTGGAATTCTTGAATAACAAATTAGTGGATAGTGACAGATGCAATTCTTGAAGGATGAAGACAACTCTCCTACAAATCTGTTGCTTCTTAATTTCAATGTTTCCATGTGATATAGTGAGCCTATTGTGGATGAAGGCAAGTCTCCTTAGCATTTATCTACAATACTTGTTGACTTGTAGTGCATGCATAAAGTTGGATAAAATTTATGTGGTCATTTAATCAATCAGCTGTAGCAAATAAATAAACTGTTCATAATATTTTATCTTAGTTTACAACCCTCAAGTTTTTTGGTTTTCGACATTTGGTACATCGATTTTTTTTTCATTCCAGAATGGTATTGGAAGTCATAATTCAGGGACACTTTCATACATATGTTAAGATTAATGTTAAATCAACCGTTGACCAGTGACATGGTGCCCACATGGATAATAACTAGACGTAACGTGTCAATATAAGCCCACATGAATATTAAAAATTAAAAAAATTAAAAAATAAAACTTGAAAAAATCAATATGGGCCCTACGCTCTATAATTAATTTTGTTTTGAATGGGTTTTTTTCTTCTCTCTTTTGTTTTTGGTCAGAAAGGTTTATTTTTCTCAACTCCTATCTTTTCCCAGGACCCCAAGACATTGGGGAGAGAAAGAGAAACCCATTGAAAAGCAAATTAATTACTAATTGTAGGATGTGAATCGAAGGGACAAAATGAATTGGTCAGTTGGATTCGAGTCCGTCCCCGAGGACCACTTTCAATTTGGGCCTACTAGGGCGGCACTTTCAAAAGCTCCCAGATCCGATCTGCCACCACTTTCTCTGATGCATCTGCCATTTCATTTCAAACACGCTACAAAGAAAGGTAGGCCTATAAAACGATAGCCACATCTTTATACAGGAATTAAAGTTTCCACAATTCAAGTGGGAATGTATTGACTTCATGACTTAGTAATTTTAAGTCTTGGTCCTTGGAATTATTAGTTGAGAAAATACAAATATTTGTTGACATGTAGTGCATGCATAAAGTTAGATAAAATCTATATATTAGAATTTATTATTTGTTTTAAATGTTGTTTGCCTTGGCCCTTTGGCATGTGTGTGATTTACTTGTAGTGCATGCATAAAGTTGGACAAAATCTATAAAATCGTTTAGTCAATCAGCTGTGGCAAATAAATCGACAGTTCATAATGCTTTTACTCATTTGTTTTTATATAGTTGAATGACTTAATGATTTTATATTTTATTAATTTTTTTATATATGATCTTTACAAAGTATTTTATAATATGAACCGTTTCGATCATAAATACGAAATTTCTTGAATTGAAAACTAAGTATCTTGAGGAAGTTAATTTAATGAAAAAAATGATGCTATTGTATATAATGACAAACATAGGCATAGTTGTGGGGGTGGTGGCAACGACAGCAATGGTGGGGGTAGTGGCGGTGATGGTAGCGGCAAATGTGGGGGGTTTGGTGGTTGTGACAATAATAGGGTGTGGTGGTTAGGGTGTAGAGGTAGCAGCGGTGGCAGCGGTATTAGTGACGATTGTGGTGGTGGTAATGGTGGTGGTGATATAAGGTTAGTCGTTGTAGCGGTAGGTGGTGGCGGTCTTTGTTCTCCGAGGGCGAAAATATATGTAGAATGATAAATAATGCCAGTTTTCCTTAATGAGGGTATTATAAGAATTAAAAATATTCATTAAACGCTTAGCTCCGCTTTTTATAAAAGCAAGTCTTAAAATTTCTCATTTGTTTTTGTTATGGATAATGTTAGGGAGACCAAATTTTTAACAAAAATGTTATCTTTACCACTTAGTTGTACCATCTCTCTAATAGAGATGGAACCCATATGCGTTGGCGAGCCTTACCTCTATTAGAGAGATGCTAGAACTAGGTGGCAAGTGTAACATTATTTAAATTTTAACCAAATTTGCAAACCAAATGACATGTCACCGATCAGAAATAAGCACGTTAATCAATATTTAACTAATAATTAACAATCATGTCATTTGGTCTGTAAATTTGGTTTGAAAATTTGGTCTCCCTAGCATTATCCGTTTGTTATTGTGAGGTGATTTGTGGTTTGTGTTAACCTAAAATGAGATCCATTTTTTCTCCGTAATTAATATCAAATTCAATAGTGAATGACCATATATTTCTTGATTACCAAGTAACCAAGAGAACATTTTCGGATTTTGGTCATCCAAATTTTGTGACACTTGGTTCACAGAGTACTCAATGCCTAAGTTGGAGCACAACCAAAGCATGCACGTGGAAGTAGTTTACATCTCAAAATACAAACTTGCATCAGATTTATAGACTAGAAAATGCCTTTGCAAATTTAAAGAGAAAAAAAATGAGGAGGAAAAATATCTGCTACAAGGGTATGGTGAACTTGTATTTGCACCATTAGTGTCACAGTCATATCGATTTTATATGATGGCGAATTTCTTTGAGTTCTTAGTCATCTCAGCCAAATTCGGGTATTATTTCGTCTCAAACACGGTACAAAAGAGAAATAGACTTAATTATTTCAGTCGAATCTGGGTTCTACTCCTAGCATTATCCGTTTGTTATTGGAGCTTTAGGAATGGGAAACCCAAAAAACCAGACCAGAAATCCCTGCACCAGAAAATGAAGAAATGAAGTGCTGGTGGAATGCAGAGGAGTTCTGGCTGGCTGGCAGGCAGATTTTTCTGAATTTCAATTATCAATTAATTCCCTATAATAATAATAATTAAATTGCTTTTCGTGTGTTGATTGAGAAACCACAAAGTAGGAAGGTGAGAGAGGAGAGGAGGACATGGATGGAAAATCCCCCCCCAAAAAAAAAAGAAAAAAAAAAGAGAGGAAAAAAAATGAGGGTAGGGGGAGGACGTGAGTTGTGATTTGGAGGCGGTAGAGAGAGACAGATTTGCGTGCGGACATGGCCCCGAGAAAAGCGAGGGACCGAAGGTTTTTGGGGCTATGACAGGAAGGAAGGAGGGTCCGACTCTGATTCTCTCTCTCTCTTCCTCTCCAGCTGAGCTGTTGTAGAGAGAGAGAGAGAGAGAGAGATGTGCAAGAAGCATCGATTCACAGGTACAGAAGGAAGATGTGTAGAGAGGGAAAGAGAGGAGAGAGAGTGTGATGAAGGATGGATGAGCGAGTGGATTTTGGTCTACGATTACTGACTGCATTGCATGCACTAATCTATGATGAGGACGTGCGTCGCATAATGTTATACGGTTATTGCCCTATTCAGCATTATTATTATTATTATTATTATTATTTTCACTGTGCCACATATTATGAAAGTGATTCCTTTATTACAGTAGTGGAAATGTATAGAGTCTTTGCATAATGACGTAGGTTCAAACTTCGTCGGTGGCTAATCTAACAAAATATATCGTATGAAAAATTAAAAAAAATAAAAACTATGCCAAATATTGTTTTAAACAAATATAATAGAATTAAAAATCTGTCATTTGTTGTAGTTAATGTCATTTAGGAGTGTGATTCTGTAAATCTAGAAGGATAATGCTAGGGAGACCTAGACAAAATGTGCAATCTAAATGATGTATCACCAATAAGAATGAGCATGTTTATCAATGCTTAAGTCCTCATCTAATCATCAGCTTCTATGTCATTTAGTTTACAAAATTTTGTTACAAATTTAGTTTCTCTAGCATTATTCAATCTGGAAATAGGATTCCAATAGGATTTGGGATATGTGCTCTCTTTATGACTTGTATTACTTCTAAGTCAAGTAGAGTCTACCTAACTAGTATAAATAAAGGCATAAAGCTGCAATGGCGTGCACTACCACTAAGCTCTCTCTTTCTGTCTCTCTTTGAAATTGGATACGAGGCAGAATATCCTACAAATAAAAATTAACTTTGCACAGTAGACAGTCAAATGAGCTAGTAAACTAGTTACAAGTTAGTTAGTGATATAAAGTGCAGTTACAAGAACAAAATCTAACTGACTAATAGTTCAACTAATCAGAGTCTACCCAGATTAGTTTGACAACAATAATTCCAAAGCTTGAAGACATTTACATATCAGTTCATTATGCAAACAACAATGACAAAGCAATTATGAATTAAAGTATGCTGGATTGACTAGTCAAGCTCACCAGTCAACTGGGGACTCTCCACTGAGTCAAATCCAATAGTATAATCAAAATTCTTACAAAGTACCACGCAAAGCCCAATTCCTAGACCTAGTCTACGAAGTAGCTTGTAACTTTACCTTAAACGAGATGGTTTCCTTCGGTCTTCACGAAGTAGCAACTCCTCCTGAGCTTTTCAACTTGTGGCATCGAAAATGTGTTGTCTCCAGTCTGCACAAGATGACAGCTCATCCTAAACTCTTCACCTTGTGGCACTGAGACCAACACACAAACTATGCGTATGATGATATCACAATGATATGCAGATCTGGATTCAAATATCTGGTCAGTTTCTCCAGTCAAACTGTTGAAGGAACAAATTGACGAGAATTCAAAAAGAGGTTAGTATGAAGATTTGAGACTTGAAAAACTTGACCACAAATTTAAAACAAAATCACAATGACAATGCAATCCTAATATGTAACAATTTGGTTGTTTATTGTATAAGTGTGATTTTGTGGCTACGGTTTTTGATGAGGAACTCAAACAGATAACTTAAACCTAAAACAATTCTTTTTTGAAAATGTTAAACTCTTAGCCAAAACAAATCAACATATAAAACGAATTTAAGCCAGCAATTTCAAAGATAGATTTAAAATTTTTTGATGAAGAACATTACCCATAAAATATGTTTGATGCTCTTAGGAGATCTGAGATGGAGATGAAAAATAAAGCTCTAAATTTTTTTTCCAATCTTAGCCCCAAAAACCAAATGAACCCTAGCAACCCTTTTAAAGAAAGACATGGATATTTCAGATAAAGGAAGCAAGAGACACATGTCAAGTCCACAAACAATTAGGAAAGATCTAGGGTTAAAAATCACTCTCCGGAAAAAGGTGTCACTTGACCCATGTAGGTTGTCTTAAAGTGTGTGCCCAGGAAACTAGAAAGTAGCAAAAAATTTTGACGAGACATAACCACTAGACAGAATGAACTGGAAATATTAGCATGAAATGCACATGTAAGAACAAACCTTTGATGTGAGAAGTTAAGCTCTCGAGATGAATATTTCCAGCATCATGATCCCAAAAGAAGCATTTTAACCCTCAACCTATCTAGAGCATGTGGGGTACAAACAAAATTTTACAAGGAAAACTAAACAATAATTCTAGACTTCACACTCTTGTTGTTCTTTTCTGCCCTCACTCTCTAAATTTCCTTCAACACGTTTTCATTACGAATTGTCTCTTGATAAGAAGATCGAGTCAAGAATGGTGTTCAAGCAATTACTATCCCAGTAACGACATCTAAAATTATCTTTGTCAAATTTCTATAAGCCTTTATGCATGATAACTATCCCATGAAGCATGAATCCTATTTTCAATTTTGAATTATATATCTTGCTATGTTTGTGATGGATTATTCTAACTTAAAATTGGATTGCTCAATTACATATCTCTGAGTGGAAAAAAAGAAAAAAAAAAATCAAAAATCTGTCTTTGAGCCACGTCGCGCCGAGCCGCGGACAACAAACTCAGACGCCATATGCATGCCTTCTAAGCCCAAGCCCAGACCAGAAACGACACGTCGTTTTTCGACGTGGTTGTCTTCCACAACCCGGCGGCCGCCATCTGACTGTTATGCAGACCTGGCTTTAATCTCGACCACCTCTGACGATCATATTGTTGCCTCAGAGGTGTTGGTCAATAACCAGTGGATGAACCAAGAGATTCCTTTAATCTCACTTAGATTTGTTGGCCCATGCCGTTTTTTCCCACGCCGTCGTCTCAGTAAGTGTTATACACTTAAACAGTAAGTTGTTTCCTGGTTAGACCCTTAGGCTTTGTTTGGCACACCGTATAAGACACCAGATAATATTATATAATACGAAACATGTGTTTGGTGAGTTTTTCATGCTAAATAAGCACCTGATTATTAATCCGGCCCCACCTATTTTGTCTCCCTTACACCCGCTTGTTTATCCCGATCAAAACCTTGGTATTATTTAGTCAGGTTCACAGAAACAAAAACACATGGCTTTTCTCCAAGCCATCTTGCCATCTGCTCTGCACATCACTAACTTCTCATGGTATTCTTTCCCTCCCTGTTTCTCCATCCTCATCTCCGATCAGTATCAAGAAGATTTCAAACGGTATTCTTTATCTCCCTCTTTCTCCATCCCCACCTGCGATTAGTATCAAGCAGATCTCAAACGGAAAACCAGAAGTGGCAGATCGAACTCATATCACGCCGGGAGACATTATCTGAGTTTTTGGCTTAACTGTTCCTTGATTTTGTTGATGTGTGGTGATTAAACTCAAAACTGGGCAAGATTTCATTTGGGTTTTTATTATTTCAAAATTTTCACTTTTTTTGTTTATTTCAGTGCAAATAAGAATTTCGTTGAATTGTAGAGATTACTTGTGGAATTTTTTTAAAGTGCAAATGTGACAACCCGTTCCTAATTTTACGTTTTCATTAATTTTAAAAGCGTGAATTTACGAAAATGCTCCTAAAGGCAAGGATTTTGACTTCCGGTGACCATTGTCTAGAGAAACGTATGACTTATTCTTTTAACGTATTTGTATAATACTTGTTGGTACGAACGCATAGGCGAAAGCCGTTTGCGAGTCCGAATTATAACAGTATAGTTACAGACGTTTGAATTTGGTTATTTATATTTTGGTTTGTAAACATATTTAACTCCTACAAGGAAGAAGCCCAATCAGATTTTAGGCACAAATAAGGGGACCAATCAACTACAAGGACAAGTGACCAATCAGCCAATTAGGAAAGAAAAAAAAAAAAAAAAAAAGGGGGGAAAGCTCCCAGCTTTCTCGTCGCCTGTGCACCCGTGCATCAACCCATTTTCCGATGCCGATTCCGGCCAACTCCGGTGGTATTTTTCAACTCCACCACCACTATCTTGAAGCTCTCACTCCCCTCTACAAAACCCAACGAAGAACCACCTTTGTTAACCATTGTATGTAGCGGTTTGAGGCCACAAAAGTCGATGGTCATAGCGGTGCTCCGGCCACTCTTTTTAATTTTCCGGTGAATCGGAAAAGCTTGATGCCACCTTGTAGCCCATCATCCCAGGAGAAAATTCCGACCAGCGTTGACCCTGTTGGACCACCGTGGGCGACAAATCGACGCCGGGAAGCTTTAGGCACCTGCTAGCTTTGTGGGCAAAATTGACCATCTTCCGTCCACTTTTGGATTTCGAGGTAGGTATGAAAGTTGTTCCTCTCATTGAGATCTTCGTTTCTGTGAAATTTAAGAATTTTTAGAAATAATGGAATTTTTCGGTGAACCGTGGCGACCAGCCACCTTGGGCGGTGGCGCATGGGCCGAGACCCCACCTAACCTTCCTAGGCTACTTTGGATGCCCCGATTCCATATTTGACATCCGTTTAGTGAAATTACGATGTTTTAATGTAGTTTCGTAGTTGGCCGCCACAAGGTCCTTGCATGAATTAACGATTCGACCGTTGGATCGTCACCAAACCTTAGTACCTTATAGTACGTAATATTTGAGATCATAGAAACTTACAGATTGGGAATCCAACGTACGGATCTTTCTGAATTAGATTTGTAAGTTCGTAAAATAAAACGTCGGCCGCTACTTAATTTTAGCAATTGACGGAGATCTAACCGTTGGATCTTTTCGAAACTTTAGGATGTTTATCTAGAAGCATAATGTGGATCTCTGCAAGTTACGGATCAGAAATACGAGAAGCGGATCTTCTGGATCGAGTTACGTAGGGTTGTGGATACTACCGTCGACCTTTGACTGACGGTTGACTTTTGGTCAATGGATTACAAATCATTCTAGAATGTCCTTGGGGATGTGTTTTATGTAATATACATGTTCCAACGATAAGAATTCTGAGATGTGATTTGATAATTGTTCTAGGCGACGATCGTTCGTGACGCCTTGATATTCGTGCTAAGGAGTTGTAGCCCAGACTCCAGGTGAGTGGGCATTTTCATATCTATATATAATTATTGTGATATTAAATGTGATAAATGCTGCTATTTGGTTGGGATATTACTGTCATGACATTCATACATATTGTACTTCCTCATCATTGCTGCACCAGTGTTAGTACTCGCCCCAGGGCCAGGGCTAGTCTTTCACGTGTATGTTCACATTGCACCGTTCGCTCACCTTGGATCCAATTTAGGTGCCAGTCCTGTCGTACAGATTGCATTAGGCAATTCCGACTCGTATGTGACCGTGCTTCTGCACCAGCCTTCACGTGATCGTAGTACTAGAGCGTATTGATTACACCCAGTCCTATTCGTGTCAGAAATTATCTGTAAGAACTTGTGTGTCAGCTTAGATGGATGAGCACTTAGTTATACTTGATTATCACATGATTATATTGCTGCGACATTTGATATATCATGACTTGGCATATTTCTGGTTATATTACTATGGTACTGTTGTTTACATACTTACGTAGTATGTTTTAAGGAAACTATACTTGTTTTATAGCGAGGGGTTACTATGTTCAAAAATAAAGGTTTTCTTACAAACGTTGTTTTGCTGACCTGCTCAACTTTGTTTTTCGCCCCCTCCAGGTTTAATAATTGTGCTTACGTGTAAACGAGAACTCTGGCAAGACCTCAGTAGATGGTTATCTTCAGTGGTATAACCCTCACCTTAATTACTGTACTGTTCTTATGCTCTGCCATCACGTGTGAAAAGGGTTTAATCCCGTGCACTCTTTTGATTAGACACTTTTAGGTTTAAATTTATTCATTTTTTCCACATCACTACATTTTATGGCTTCGTCACCTTCCAGGTGTCGGCCAACACAACTCGATTCGGAGTCCAAGTGGACATTCCGGGTCGGAGTGTGTCAGCAAATAGAAATTTCGTTGAATTGGGGTGGTTACTTGTGGAAATTAGGAACTAGAAGAATCAATGCTTGAGAGTGGAGTGCATAAGTGTTAATATTATTACTTTATTTTCCACGAGATTGACTTATCTTTTCAGCGGGAAATTGTTTCTATGTTTTTTATTTTTCTTACAATAATATATATTCACGTGAAAATTAAATTTAAGTGCTCAAATTTTATATTTTTTTAACACTTCAAATTTTGATTAATGTGCTTCCACCTTTATCTATAACATTTCTCAAATTTCCAACTCAACATTTTATATATAGTTTAAAGAAAATAAGATTTTTTATTATTATTTAAACTGAGAGAGTCCCTAAATTTGGGTTATCTTTCTCCAATTCATCTACCAATTGGTGAAAAGAGAAACCTTGCAAGAGCTTATAAGAGGTTGGCTACTCCCCATATTACCAATTGGTTTTATGGTGGAGCATCAACTTTCTTGAACCAAAACATAGCCACATCTTTATCCAGGATAAAGTTGCCAAAATTCAAGTGGGAATGTATTGACTTGAATTAGTAATTTAAAGTCCTGGTCCTTGGAATTATTTGATAGTAAAAAATTTAAAGGAGATTGGTTACTCTCACCACCAGTATTAGGACATACCCACAATCTCGAGCTAGAAGGACTTACGTGTGGCACCTAGCTGCCAGCTACTATCGATATGGATTTACATAAGAATTAACCACTCGCGCACCAACGAGGACTGCTGGCAATGAGACTCGAACCTTGGTGGGGCGACACATAAAGCAAAGACCTTACCAACTGAACCAACCTTTGTTGGCTTTTGGAATTATGAGTTCAGAACACATTATATTTGTTTTCGCAGTTTTTGTTCTTTTTAAATGTTGTTTGCCTTAGCCCTTTGGCATGTGTGTGATTTTCGTCCTAATCTTTCATCTGCTTCAAGTAAGTGCAGGACACAATTAAACAGCACTCCAAGGAGGCCATACTCAAAACTCAAAAGGAGATAATTATTTAGAAATGATGCACAACTTAAAGAGGCCCTTGCTAACGGTCTCACGCTAATCTCGGTCATAGTTGTACAAGATTGGGGATAGTTAGCACCTTGGTCTTCAATTGTCATATACAACAAGACCGTAATATTAAGTGGAAAAACTCTATTTTAAGTGAGAGGTTTCTTTTACAAGTGAAAAGAAATACGACTAGATTATAGTACTAAGTGACAAAACTTTATTTTCATTAGAAAATTTTGTGCTTATTTTGTCAACATTTTCTTTGTTTTTTTTTAGAACATTGAAGCCAAAAAAATCTTTGAATTTAGGCAATAATAGATTTCTAATCTTGTTTTGTCAAGTTTCGCATATAAAGTTGTTGGATTTACGTTACAGATTCCTATTGGGGTTCATAATATGGCATTTCAAAAAGAACAGCAAGACAATGAGGGCTAGTGTTATAGTGAAAATTAAGCACTCATACCCTTCTCACTCAGGTTCGAAGCTCCTCCACCCTCTTTCTCCCTACTCTGTCAGAACCCCACCTAACTATTGATAAAAAAAAATATAAAAAATAAAAAAATAAGGCAGATTCCGAGCCTCTACATTTATACAATACATTGGATGACTGATTCCCCTCCCACAAGTATGAGTTATCTTGAATGCATGTGTCAAAGGTAATCCCGGCAATTTTTCCATGTACAGTTTTCCTTGCTAACTCTTGAATTTCTAATTCATAAAATTTGAATTACAAACTTAGGGATTTCAACATAAATAAGAATTTATTAGACATCATAAACTTAAAGATTTGAACAGCGAATATATAAATATATATAAAGCATTCACTTTATTATCAAAGGAAACGATAAACTAATGAAAAAGCACGACTCATTTATTTTACTTACTTTTTAAGCCATTTTTTAGTTGGGGCTTAAATCACACGCTCCCTTGAATCTTTGAACTATAGCCACTCTTGTCATCATCGAACTTATCATACAACATGACACCTCCATACTTCGCAGATTTCTTAACAAAAGGCAAAACTTGGTTTATCAGATCATTTGAAGGCACATAGCCAGAGCCAGTGCCAGCAGCCGCCCGCCCAGCACGGAGCCCCACGAAGAACCGATCAGCTTGTATTGAGGAGGTCCATTTGTTCCATGAGTTCTTGAAGGCATCTGGATTGCTAGAGGTGAATTCACACTGTGGATTGTTGTAGAATTGAACCCAAACAAAGTCAAATAGGCCAGTGGTTAGTGCACCATTGAGTTTCTGGTCAGGAAACGGACATTGGGGTGCTGCACTTAAGTACACTTTTCTGCCTCTCTGGCTATACTCAGAAAGCCTCCTAGCAAGTGCAGCGTAGTGAATCTCACCTCTCTCGATATCGAAATCCACGCCATCCAATATGGCGTCTCCTAGAGGCCTCGAGTTTGATTTCCCCCCTAAGAAGTTATTCCATATGTAGTCCGCTACACCTCTAGCATCATCTGCAGATGAGAGCGTGTAAGTCCCCAAGCTGCCACCAATCGAAAGCAGGACCTTAATGCCTTGGTTCTGGCAGTTTCTGATGCCGGTGCTCACTTTTTGACAGCCGTTCGACGCCGGAAGACAGTGGCCGGCTAAGTTGATTTGAGGGGTTTGGCCATTGCCAAACTGTGAGAGGAATGCTATGTTTACAATCCGGTACCTTCCTGTGTTACATGTTGCTGTTAGTGTGCCCTCCCCTCCATTTTGGCCCCAGTAAACCACAATGCGCCCGGCGCACGATCTTGAAACCAAAAATGGGAGAATCAGTAGGAAGTTAATGATAACTTTAGAGCAAGACTTGGTAAACAGGGAAGCCATAGTAATGCTAAATTGGTAATGAGTTTGTTGGTACCAGTGGTTCCTTTGGTGTCAGTTTATTTAATATTTATAGGTGTATTCACAGACATAATTTCACAAAACAAAATTTTGTTGTTTTTTGTTTAAGCCTCGCCTACATATGATTTTAACACCCCTAATTAAAAAAAAAAAAAAAAATTGAACCTCTCTCACTCTCTCTCCATTCATCTCTCCTTCAATTTTAAAAACAAAAATTAAAAACTTCACACACTTTGTGTGTGGGCATAAACTAGTTTTTTTATTAAATTCTCTCCTCACCCTCCCCCTTTCACCCTTCACAACCTCTATATATCGTAAATTATTTTTTATGAAATTTTATGTAATTTGTGTAGAAAAAGCATATAGGATTGTCGATGTATTATTTCTGATGAAATAAATAATAATTGGTTTGTTAAACGTCGTGGCATCATTGTTAGACATAGGTATAAATTACTACTTGGATAAAAATAAAAAAAATGAAAATGTTAACCCTTTGGTAAATTTGACAGGATTTTGCACAGGAGTGCAACCAATCCTTTGAACTAAAATTTGCGGCCAACAAAACAATCATATGCAGTTCAAAATTAACTGAATTTCTTTAGTAAATATCATGGTTCGTAACATATATTGCAGAAAGGTCTTGATAAAGTAAATGTAGCAGTAAACTTCTTACAAACAATTAACACTAACAAATCATCTGCCAAGGAGATTTAGTAGTAAAGTTCTTTATATGACAACCCAATACTTGAAAACTTGTACAGATAATGGCCTGTGGAAGCTCTTCTAGTGAAGTCATCGCTGTCTCAAAAGACGTTGAAGATAAAAGTAAACAAGCATGCATAATTAAGTTTTGAAGAAGACAACCAATTAATAAGGAAGACTTTACAAAGAGATGCATGCCTATGGCTAATTTTTAGAAAGACAAAATAAAATTACCATTGCTTCTTAATTGGTGGAATTCTTGAATAACTAATTAGTGGATAGTGACAGATGCAATTCTTGAAGGATGAAGGCAACTCTCGTACAAATATGTTGCTTCTTAATTTCAATGTTTCCATGTGATATAGTGAGCCTATTGTGGATGAAGGCAAAAGAAAAAGAATTAGCTTTTCTTGAAGGTAGTCTCCTTAGCATTTATCTACAATACTTGTTGACTTGTAGTGCATGCATAAAGTTGGATAAAATTTATGTGGTCATTTAATCAATCAGCTGTAGCAAATAAATAAACTGTTCATAATACTTTATCTCAGTTTACAACCCTCAAGTTTTTTGGTTTTCGACATTTGGTACATCGATATTTTTTTTCATTCCAGAATGGTACTGGAAGTCATAATTCAGGGACACTTTCATACATTTGTTAAGGCTAATGTTAAATCAACTGTTGACCAGTGACATGACACCCACATGGATAATAACTGGGCGTAACGTGTCAATATAAGCCCACATGAATATTAAAAATTAAAAAAATTAAAAAATAAAACTTGAAAAAATCAATATGGGCCCTACGCTCAGTAAATAATTTTGTTTTGAATGGGTTTTTTTCTTCTCTCTTTTGTTTTTGGTCAGAAAGGTTTATTTTTCTCAACTCCTATCTTTTCCCAGGACCCCAAGACATTGGGGAGAGAAAGAGAAACCCATTGAAAAGCAAATTAATTACTAATTGTAGGATGTGAATCCAAGGGACAAAATGAATTGGTCAGTCGGATCTGAGTCCGTCCCCGAGGACCACTTTCAATCTGGGCTTACTGGGGCGCCACTTTCAAAAGCTCCCAGATCCGATTTGCCACCACTTTCTCTGATGCATCTGCCATTTCATTTCAAACACGCTACAAAGAAAGGTAGGCCTATAAAACGATAGCCACATCTTTATACAGGAATTAAAGTTTCCACAATTCAAGTGGGAATGTATTGACTTCATGACTTAGTAATTTTAAGTCTTGGCCCTTGGAATTATTAGTTGAGAAAATACAAATATTTGTTGACATGTAGTGCATGCATAAAGTTAGATAAAATCTATATATCAGGATTTATTATTTGTTTTAAATGTTGTTTGCCTTAGCCCTTTGGCATGTGTGTGATTTACTTGTAGTGCATGCATAAAGTTGGACAAAATCTATAAAATCGTTTAGTCAATCAGCTGTGGCAAATAAATAGACAGTTCATAATGCTTTTACTCATTTGTTTTTATATAGTTGAATGACTTATGATTTTATATTTTATTAATTTTTTTTATATATGATCTATACAACGTATTTTATAATATGAACAGTTTCGATTATAAATACGAAATTTCTTGAATTGAAAACTAAGTATCTTGAGGAAGTTAATTTAATGAAAAAAAATGATGCTATTGTATATAATGACAAACATAGGCATAGTTGTGGGGGTGGTGGCAACGACAGCAGTGGTGGGGGTAGTGGCGGTGATGGTAGCGGCAAATGTGGGGGGTTTGGTGGTTGTGACAATAATAGGGTGTGGTAGTTAGGGTGTAGAGGTAGCAGCGGTGGCAGCGGTATTAGTGACGATTGTGGCGGTGGTAATGGTGGTGGTGATATAAGGTTAGTCGTTGTAGCGGTAGGTGGTGGCGGTCTTTGTTCTCTAAGGGCGAAAATATATGTAGAATGATAAATAATGCCAATTTTCCTTAATGAGGGTATTATAAGAATTAAAAATATTCATTAAACGCTTGGCTCCGCTTTTTATAAAAGCAAGTCTTAAAATTTCTCATTTGTTTTTGTTATGGATAATGTTAGCGAGACCAAATTTTTAACAAAAATGCTACCTTTACCACTTAGTTGTACCATCTCTCTAATAGAGATGGAACCCATATGCGTTGGCGAGCCTTACCTCTATTAGAGAGATGCTAGAACTAGGTGGCAAGTGTAACATTATTTAAATTTTAACCAAATTTGCAAACCAAATGACATGTCACCGATCAGAAATAAGCACATTAATCAATATTTAACTAATAATTAACAATCATGTCATTTGGTCGGTAAATTTGGTTTGAAAATTGGTCTCCCTAGCATTATCCGTTTGTTATTGTGAGGTGATTTGTGGTTTGTGTTAACCTAAAATGAGATCCATTTTTTCTCCGTAATTAATATCAAATTCAATAGTGAATGACTATATGTTTCTTGATTACCAAGTAACCAAGAGAACATTTTCGGATTTTGGTCATCCAAATTTTGTGACACTTGGTTCACAGAGTACTCAATGCCTAAGTTGGAGCACAACCAAAGCATGCACGTGGAAATAGTTTACATCTCAAAGTACAAACTTGCATCAGATTTATAGACTAGAAAATGCCTTTGTAAATTTAAAGAGAAAAAAAATGAGGAGGAAAAATATCTGCTACAAGGTATGGTGGACTTGTATTTGCACCATTAGTGTCACAGTCATATCGATTTTATATGATGGCGAATTTCTTTGAGTTCTTAGTCATCTCAGCCAAATTCGGGTGTTATTTCGTCTCAAACATGGTACAAAAGAGAAATAGACTTAATTATTTCAGTCGAATCTAGGTTCTACTCCTCCAGTTGGCTTGCAATTTCGTCCTTTGTGCACCTCATTGTCATGTTAGCATCCCGGTGTAAAAAAAATTCACATGTAGGATGATGATTAAAATGCCAAAAGCACAATAATTCCCCCATCTTAAAAACAACAACAATCAAGATCAAGAGGCAGAAACACAATTAATCAAGAGTGCATTGCCTTTGCCCCTGTTACATCTAGTTTTGAAAAGTCAATATGTCGAGTTTTTTTTGTTCAACCGTGCAAGTGGGTAGGAGTGGGTTTGGTTTCATTCGGTTTGGTTTTTTTTCGATTTTCGATTTTTTGAACCCACCCCTACAGGTGGGTCAAAATTTCGAATGGTGCTATCGCAGAGTCTTTTCACATGTAATAAGTCTATTAACTTTACCTGTGTATGCTCATGCAAACTTTCATAACACCTGTGCGGACAATATCAACCATTAGAAACAGATCTTCCAGCCACATAAATTTGAACTTTTTCCATTTATTTTCCACGCGCAACAAAAAGTCTTTCCTTTGCCCATTTCTCATGTTCCTTCGTATTTTTTCTTTGGTAAACCGATAAATGTCACCGACAATCTATGACACGGTATATATGGGTGGGGGATTTTCAAGCCATGACTGAAAACCAAATTATAAAAAGAGAATACCACAAAATGAGAAAATTCTTCAATAGTACACAGTCATGAATGATACGAAATGAATAGACAAGATTGAAAATAGACTATTCAATACTTGTGGAAATCTTTGTACAATAAAATAACCAATAGTTCTCATTCTCCAATGCATTTTCTATTTCATCTCAAACACACTACAAACAAGGGTGGGCCTACAAGTAACTATCAGAGGCAATTCAACATGTGACCAAACCGTAGCCACATCTTTAATTTTACAGGAATTAAAGTTTCCTATTGACTTCATGACTTAGTAATTTAAAGTCTTGGTCCTTTGAAATTATTAGTTCATAAAATACAATATTTGTTGACTTGTAGTGGATGCATAAAATTGGATAAAATCTATATGATCTTTTAATCAATCAGCTATAGCAAATAAATAGACAATTCATAATATCTAATCTCAATTTACTACCCTTAAGTTTCTTGGTTTTCAACATTTGGTACATCAAATTTTTTTTATCCCAGAATGGTACCTGAAGTCATAATTCAGGGACACTTTCATACATTTGTTAAGGTTAATGTTAAATCAACCATTGACTAGTGACGTGGCGCCCACATGGATAATGATTGGGTGCCACGTGTCAATATAATCAATCAAATGTGGCAAATAAATAGACAATTCATAATGCTTTTACTCATTTGTTTTCATATAGTTGAATGACTAAATGATTTCATATTTTATTAATTTTGTTAGATATGATCTTTACAAAGTATTTAAACGGTTTCGATCATTAATACGAAATTTCGTGAATTAAAAACTAAGTATCATGATGAAGAACTCCCTCATCCACTGAGTCATGAACAAAGTTAATTCATAATATTAAATATTCACTTACAAATGAAAATGAATACCACTAGACTTTTAAAAGTTGCAATCTGAAGGCCACTGCTCTATTCTTTCTTTGGTAAAACCGATAAATGTCACTGACAAACTATGACACAGTATATTTGGGAGGGGGATTTTCAAGCCATAGGACTGAAAACCAAATTATAAAAAGAGAATACCACAAAATGAGAAAATTCTTCAATAGTATGTAGTAGGGGTGGACACAGGTTGGTTTGGGTCAGTTTTGGGAAAAAATCGAAACCAAACCGACCTAGTTGGTTGGGCCAAATTTCAAATTGAAACCGACCAAGCTGGGTCTAAAATCGATAAGGTCGGTTAATCGACAGTGGCGGGTTGGTTTGAGTCGGTTTTCGATTTGTGTGAAGATGAAAATACATAACAAATTCATTTCCCAAAAGCTACAGAACGTAGCACCAATATGAGTGACTGCTTAAAGAAAAACACAAATGATGCAGCTCAAGGAGAGCACCAAAGAACAGCTACTACCTTCTCCAAATGGTGACCCTGTTTTCCTATCATAATTTCACTCTTCTCTGCTTTTTAGGCACATAAAGGTTGCCTTTTCTTTTTGCTATTTGCTTTTTGAATGAAAGGAAAAGGGACTCTTAAACTAATTAGGTTTTATTTTCATGTGGTGTATTCACGGTAACTCGTAAATAACTAATTATTTATATTACTACACGTATTAATTATGGTTAAAAAAATAAAATAAGTATATGCGGGTCGGTTCGGTTAACTGCATCCGAAGAATTTTGAAAACCGCTTGCCAAACCGATTAAGATCGGTGTTAAACCCCACCCCCAAATTATTCGTAATTTCATTTGTTCCCTTAAAGTTTTCTCAAAAGTTGCATTTTGGTCCTTTATTCCTTACCCAATCCGGATCTTAAATGGAGATTTCCTCTCCACTCACACGCTGCCACGTGGCAATACCCCAACTATCCCCTCTCTTTTTCTCTCTTTCCCCGAGACCCTCTCAGATTCTCTCTTCTCTCTCTGTGCAACTCTTTCCCTTTTCTGCGCTATCCCCCTTCTCTTTGAAAACAAAACACACACACACTCATACCCACACATACATACTCACATGGTTACACCTAGTCGCCGTCTCAGCGAAGGAAAGAACAGATACCAGTCTTTGAACCCATAAGCTCGGGGAACCACAACGGTGAACCCTCGACCTTGGTAAGCTTTGGGACTCTCTTTAATCTTTCTCTTAGATCGATCAAACTCTAGTTAGGACTCATTTTAGGTGCTTTGGTGAAGGTTTGTAGTGAGAAACAACTCGAAGGTTTATTTCCCAGTTTTTCCGACGAGGTGCCGTGACTTGTAGACATTTTCCGATCCTATTCCGGCCACGAATGACCACGGGGAAGGTATAGATCTCTTCCTTGCTTCATGGGCTTCAAATTGGTATATTAAAATGCATATTTTAGTTGAGTTTGGAGCTTGATCGGAGCTCGTGAATTCAGGCCGAAATCCGGCCTTCTTCCCCCGACATGAAGCAGGCTTCCAAGCCCAAGGTCAGTCGACCAAACCCAGGGCCTCGGCCCGTTAAGTTTCAGACCCAAGCCCAAGCCCCTTTTGTTAATTATTTTGTTTTATTTTATTTCTTAAAGGCCTTTGGGCCTTACCAGTAAAGGCCCTAAACCCAAACCCAATTTCCTATTTTAAATTCTAAGGGCCTTTGGACCGTGTGTTGTTGGGGGCCCTGAGCCCAAGTTCTAAAACCCATATCTCTAAAGCCCTAAACCCAACTAAGCCCAGCCAACCTATTTAACAAAACCCTTAACCCTTTAAATCGAAGACCATCGGCCCAACCCAGTTTCGGACGCAATGGAATATTCTTGGAATATTCTCTGGGAAATCCCCTGCTGACTTTTGTTGACTTTTCGGAAATTTTCTGGAATATTATATGGAATATTCCCCTGCTGACTTTTGTTGACTTTTCAAAAATTTAACCAGGACCCTTCTTAGGGTAATTCGACGTCCTGGACCCATTTATGATGTCCGTTTTCCCAAATTCAATTGTTTGAGTATAGTTTTGTTAATTGTACTCTTTATGTGCTTAGGTGTAATTAATAGCGGCGATTCCGTTATTCCTATTTGGTACGGCGTTGCCCCAACGGTGTAAGGTGAGTGGACCCCTTCTAAAATGCATGTTTTAACAGTAGAAATGCATACATGAAAAACATGATTTAATGACTACGTTTTATGAAACGTTTTATGACATAACATGCTTAGTGAGGCTAGTTTGAATTATACTATTTTTCCTATAACCCATGTTCTTTAAAGGATATCTGATGGATGACGATATAATATTTAGAACATGTTTTGAACACCTCTTTATTGTATGGATGATGGATGACTTTATACTATGAAGATGTTTTTCAAATATATATATATATATATATATATATATGTTCAATGGTTTGTATTTACCTAGTGGCCCCTATTCCGCTACGGGGCGAGGGATAGATTCCGTCACAGGTGAGGTTACAGTGTTGGCATAGGGCCGGGAGAAATAATCTCTAGCTACGGGCTGAGAGACACGGGGAGCTGGCACGGGGCCTGGAGTGAGATTGGACATTCACTAGTGATTACGATATATACGAGATATGTTTTGAGACATTGCACGCCATGCTAGGTTTCGGAAAACCTATTATATCATGTTATGTGAGTTTTCATAAAACTTGGGGGTTAGTATGTTGATAACTGTTTTATTTTATATATATATATATATATATATATATATATATATATATCAACTTGGTCCACTCATGTTTGTTTTACGCCCCCTTCAGGACTTAGAATCGAGGCATACAATCCTGGCGTCAAGGTACTTCTGCATCGGCATCTTCGAGTCCTCTCAGTGTAGGACCCACTCCTCTGTTTCATTCAATTTTGTATCCTTCTTTTAGTTTTCTAGTTAGTTGTATGCTTTGAACATGTTCCTCATTCATATATTTAATTACTTTTAAATTGATAAGTCTTATTTATTCTTATTCTCATGCATCCTAAATGACTTTCGTCACCTTCAGGTGTTGGCAACACGTGACCATCTTGATGTCCCAAGGACATCGGCATCGGGGCATGTCAATCGGTACGGTTCGATTTAACCACCGAAAATAAAAAAAAAAAAAAAAAAACCCAACCAAACCAACTCATCGGTGCGGTTCAGACAATTCAGTTGATTTTTTTTTTTTAAATCCCCAGCCCTAGTACGTAGTAAAGGCTCTGGGGAAGTTGGAATAGGAGAGCACTCATTTAACGGCCCAAAAATTCTTATTTGGAAGCTAAAATCCGGCGATAGGCCAAAATAAAATCATGGTTAATCTCTACGCTATTAACCATAATAATTTTTTTCCTTAAAAGAAATCCAGCACAATAAATAAATTTGGATTATTTTATGGTTGCATCTAACCATCTCGTTAGACTACCTACATACCCTACAAAGGGATCAAGCCATTCGTAGTTCACATTATGCTTCTAGATCAACATACTAAAACTTCATTGCGATCCAACGGTTGGATCTCCGCCAATCATCAATTCAAGTGGCGGTTGACGTTTTATTTTACGAACTTACAAATCCAATTCAGGAAGATTTGTTCGTCGGATTCCCGATCCGTAAGTTCCTAAGGTCCTCAAATATTACAAATAATAACCTATTAAAGTTTGGTGACGATCCAACGGTCCGATCGTCGATTCATATAATGATCTAGTAACGTATCATAGAGAATTTAGGTTCAAATGATCAACCTACGTCATCCGAATATCAAAACTGAAATCAAGGCATCGAATTTAGCCTAAAAATAGCATCGACGGCCGTTTGGTGGCGGTCGGCCGTCCCGACTCATCGGAAAATTTCAACTATTTCCAAAAATTCTCAAATTTTACAGAAATGAAGATCTCAAAAAGTAGAGCAAACTTTATACCTGTGGCCAAGTCCAATTTGGTCGGGAAAGGCTCCACATTGACTCAAACCCGCTAGAAAACCCTTGATTTGGGTGGTTGTCGATTCGTCACCAAAACGAACTCCGACGCCTCATCCAATGCATGAGATTTGTTTCTGAGGTTGAGGGGAGTCTAGGGGTGGTGAGGATAGACGACAATCGTTGTTGGATTCGCCAAAAAAAGGATAAAGCCGTCGGAACACCCGTGGGTTTTGTGGCTTCGATTTGTGCATTTGGGTTAAAAATCTAGAAATCTAACACCACAGGGACGTTGGGCTCAACGAGAGCTTTCCATCAACACCAAAATCACCTTGAATGGATGTTGAACGGAGAAGTTAGGACTGGATTGAGGAACCGAGTCGGGTCGGGTTGCACGGATCCAAAAGGATCCAGTGCTCCGTCACCTCCCTCCTTTCTCTCCCTTCTTTCTCTGCCCATTGGTCCTCTCCCCTCCTCATTTTCTCTCTTGCATCCCTCATTTCCCGTCTCTCTTGTTGCCACCTGGCAGCGTCCAACCCTATTTTTTTTTTCCAACAAGGAAAACATCTATAATTTCTTCATTATAACTCTGTTTCATGAATGGTTTTCGCCTACGCGCTCGTAGGATCGAACTCTATCCAAATATGCCCAGAAATACAATAAAATATGTGAGGATAAAATACATCATCATATAATCACGTTTAGCCAACTAGAGGCATTTTCGTCATTTCACTTCCCGAATTTTTTTTTCCACATAATCACATATTTTAAAATATTCAAGGTATTCCGCAAAACAAATATCATAAATTCAAGCCGTAACCATCATCGGCCAAATAAATATAAGAATTTCAAGCCATAAACATCAGTGGCTAAGCAAATATCACAATTTCAAGCCAAAACCATTTAAATTGGCAATTCAAATATAAGAAATTCAAGCCAAATCATTGGAATTTCAAATCACAATCACTGGTAAAATCACTTACCATTATTGGTAGACCTGACATTCGTGTCGTGTTTCCCGTGTTTGTGTCGTTTTCGTGTCATACCCGATATCTTAACGGATCGTGTCGTGTAACACCTGTTAAAATAAAAGGGTAAAATGACCCAACCCGAAATCGACCCGATAATATTAACAGGTAATATGACCCGACCCATTACCCGTTAAGGAAAATATATTTTAAACCAATAAATAATCAAATGAAAAACATAATACTAATTAAGTATATACATACCATATTATCACATTCAAAACATAAAAACGCATTTGTCTTTCAAGTATTACATATATACATACCCAAAATAAGAGCATAATAAAAAATAAAAATAAAACATTAGAACATTACAAAATATCAAATATTCAAAAGATTTGCAAAATTAAGGGAGTTATGTTTCAAGGTTTGGAACCTTGCACATTTTCTTACAATCAAACTCTTCAATTTTCATCAATCACCATGGGAAACGGTATTGGAACTTTGGCTTGATATATTGTCTTCAAGAGATATATTGATGATATTTTCAGTGAGGCTTTCTACATTAGCACTCTCTTCTCATTTATCCTATGGCTATTGTTTAAGTAAAGTCATTAATAGTTTTTTAATTAATGTAGAAGTGTGAAAAATATAGAAAAAATATATAAACGCTCGTAATGACAAGCTTTACAACTTTTGTGAAGGGCTTAACTTTGAAATGTGCCACTATAATCATATAAATCATAGATCAAAATTTAATCGTTGATTGTTGTTTACATTTATGCTTCATTTTTCTCACCAAATTTTGTTTTTTCAGATTTTGTTTTTTGAAAACATGATCTATTAGAGGATGCAAGAAGATGAATGGTTCGGATCATTGATATTATGATCAGAGTTTTACTGTTAGTGAAAATATTGCTTGGTGTTTATAAAGTCTCTACAAACTACGTAACATCGACTCATATTTCAATGGGTAAATTACATAAAACTACCTCAACTATTGGGTCATTAACAGTTTCATACCTCGTCTTTAAAAAGTTTCAATGTCATACATTATCTTCGAATTTTGTTGCAATGTCATACATTCCGTCACTTGTCTGTCAATTCCTCTGTTAAATGCTGACGTGGCACACTTTATATTAAAAAACTAATAAAATATTATTAAAAACTAAAATACAATTGTTTAAATATTTTTATAAAAAGAAGGTGGGATCCACCCACCTTCTTCCCTCCCACCCGTCTCCCCCTTCACTCCAGAACCCCCCCCCCCCCCGGCGCCCTTCTCTCTCAGTCTCTCCCCATTTCTCTCTCGGTCTCTCCCCCTTCTTCATATCTCCTTCACGTTCATCTTCCCCCCCCCCCCCACCCACCCCCTTATCCCCCCACCCCCTGCAACCCAGAAAGGAAGAAGAAGAAGAAGGAAAAAAAAAAAAAAACCCACCTAAAAAAAACCATCTTCATCTTCCCCGACCCCCTTACCTGCAACCCACCCTCACGTCTTCCCCTTCCCTCATCCTCCACACCCACCCTTGCACCCACTACCTGCAACCCATAAGAAAAAAAAAAAAAAAAACCATCTTCATCTTCCCCGACAGATCCATCTTCTGCCGATTCCGCGGGTGGAGAAATTGGGAATGGAGAAAATGGGGGGAATGGGTATGGATTTAAGGAGTGGGGTGTGTAGAGGAGGGAAGAGGGTAGGTGCGAAGGGAGGGTGGGTGTGGATGGGAGGGAGGGTGGGTGTGGGTGTGAGGGTAGGTGCAGGGGGAAGACGAACTGGGTTATTTTTTGGGTTGTAGGAAGGGGGTTCGGGGGAAGAAGATGAGGAGGGAGGGGGGACGAAACTGATGGTGTTTTTTTTTTTTTTTAAATTTTAAATTAATTATTATTTTAATATTTAAAAAATATTAAATGATTTTTTTTAGTTTTTAATATTATTTTTTTAGTTTTTTAATAGAAAGTGTGCCACTTCACACGCCATGTCAGCATTTAACAGAGGAATTGACAGACAATTGACGGAAGGTATGATATTGCAACAAATTCGTAAACAAATGTATGACATTGAAACTTTTTAAAGATGAGTTATGAAACTGTTAACGATCCAATAGTTGAGGTAGTTCTGTGTAATTTACCCTATTTCAATTAACCGTAAATATTGGGACGTGATATCAAAGATCCGAACCGTTCATCTTCCTAAATCCCCCAGAAGATCATGTTTTCTAAAAAGAAAATTTTAAAAATGAAATTCAATATAAAGAATAAAGCCTAAATGACAATCGACGGTTACATACAAATTTAAGGTTTATGGATTATAGTGTCGGATTTCAAAGTTGACCCCTTCACGAAAGTTGTAAAGTTTGTCACTACGAATGATTGTATATTTTTCTTTTACATTTCTTACACTTCTACAATATTGAAGTGGGCCCATATTGACACGTGGCGCTCAGTTATTGTCAAGGTTCTAAAAAACGCTAGGCGCTAGTCGGGCGGCGGGCTAGCGCCTAGCGCCTAGGCGGCGCCTAGGTGGCCTAGGCGGATTTAGGTAAATTTCTTGTATATCTTGTAAATAAGTGCATATTAACACTTACAAAAAATTATACTTGTATATCAATAACCACAAATTTTCATCCTCTAGCCACTCCAATCTCCAACCACTCACCCCAAATATTATAAGACTAATGATAACAGAAAAGAACGACATAGAGGATAAAACATATCCAGAAATCCTTACGATTATAATTTGGAGCCAACTTAACACGACAATACTAGACAAACACATAAATGATGTAATCAAGATAAAGCATAGGTACTCATGAGCCAACATATTTTACAAATGACATATGTTTCCAATGATTACCAAACACGTTTGCTGATTAAAGCAGTACTTGCAAACCTGTTAGTGGCCCCCAACATATTCACGAGCTCTTGAGCACCACCCATCTCCACAATTTTCATTCTCTTTTCATCTGTAAATCAAGAGAAGACATAAAAATTTACAACCTGATTTCACCCAAAGTAAGAACGAAATCATAAATGAAAGTGGCCAAACATTCTGCTTAGGATACAACCTACAGCAAGACAACATCAACAAGAGCTTTGTGTACATATATGTCTAAATGAATGAACTATCCAAGTGAACCACAACTTGAATAAACTATCCAAGTCAACCACAACTTGAGTTTAATTAATACCAGGTATATATCGAAATGAATGAGCTTTCTCAAAATTTTAGACACTGACAGAAAAGAAAATCAAGCTACGAAAGTTACCAAGCATCAAACTCTTCTTCACCACCAACATATCCCTCCAAGACTCTTTCCGTGTCGGACTCAAACTCAACTTCTTCATCATCTTATTCTTCTTCTTCCGTGTCCTCATCCAATATAAAATCTTCTTCATGCAATTCTCTTACTTCAACATTTTTAGAACTCCTAGGCTCTAGAGAACTACCTACCTCCAATGTCTTTCCAATTCCCGAACCAAGCTCAAGTTCTTCATCACCACCCTCCACAATCCATCCTTGAGCCATACTAGCTTCACTTGCAAGTAGTATGTCCACTTTCTTCTCCTTCTCTCTTTTCTTGTTATTCATAATCCTTGCATTAAATTGGACATAGACTAAATTATTTAACCTTGTTGTATCTAGTCTATTCCTTTTATTTGTATGTATGCCTTCAAAAGAACTCCAATTTCTTTCACAACCGGATGAACTTGTAGTCAATGAGAGAATCTTTATAGCCATCCTTTGCAAATTAGGCACACCATTTCCATAATTATACCTCCATGCAACTAATGAAGAAAAAGAAGCACACAATTAGTAATGAAAAATAACGGATTTATAAATAAAATTAATAAATACTAGATCAAAGGGATAAAAAAGGATGAAGCACTTTCAAGGCAGTGCTTGGAATTCTGCGACTACAAGCAATTCAAGAAATTATCTCTCAAACTAATTTATGCTACGAGGGTTTTCTAATGTTCAATCTTCGTGACCAACACCAATTACCAGGTGGAGACTTGATACTTGAAACCATGGCAAATTTGTCAACCTTGAAAAAATTAGATAGGTTTGACAATGCTAAGCCAGGAAGTGGAATGTTAGGAATGATAACTGATTTATGTACTGTCAACCTTGGTGGAATGCTACTAACGTTCAATCTTTGTGAAAAAATTAGATAGGTTTGACAATGCTAAGCCAGGAAGTGGATTGTTAGGAATGATAACTGATTTATGTACTGTCAACCTTGGTGGAATGCTACGAACATTCAATCTTTGTGACCAACACCAATTACCAGGTGCAATGCTACGAATGATAACTGATTTATATACTGTTAACCTTGGATATGATCTCTAACTTGGAATTTGCATTTGGAACAAGTTCTAATAATTCTTAAATAAGTAGTAAACTCAAATATTTAATAAATAAAATAAAAATATAAGCATATGTGAATATTCATACCCGGATTATAGTTTTCATCATTCTCAAAGCATCCAATTTCAGCCAAATGTCTTCCAAATCCACCTTCGTTTACTCTATACTTGTGCATCTCAACATTAATCACTCGGTTTTGAACCTCATAGCTTTCGGGGAAGAACTTCTCAACACACGTAAAAATCCCATCCATGACAATTGGATCATGTTGTATGCTTTGATCTTTGAAGAAGTAATAAGGGTTCAAGAGGTATCCCACCAAATGCAATGGACTATCAAGCCGCTCACGAGCTTTTTCATCAATAATTTGAAGAATTGGTTGATAGTTGGCCTCATTACACTTTCAAGCAAAGTGAGACCCCATTCCAAAAAGGTGCATTCACTATGGTAGCATATGCCGCTTTCCCCTTTGTAGTCTTCACATGTTTGCATTGTTCCCATTCTTCACTAGCAACCATAACTTTCAAGTCTTTTTTCTTATCCATCAAGCTTTGCAATGTAAGGAAAGAAGTTGCAAATCTAGTGACTCCGTGCCTTATTATGTCTCTTTTCTTGGTGTGTTTCCTCATCAATGCCAAAGTTTTATGATGTGCATAAATGAAGATAGTTAAAGCCTTTGCCTTGTCAATAACTCATTTGAACCAAAGTATGAATGGCACATGATGTCCAAAACATATTTCTTCATCATGTTTGCCGCCGCCATATTGTTAGAAGCATTATCGGTTACAACTTGAATCACATTTTGAGGCCCAATTTCTTCAACCCACTTGTCAACATATTCAAAGATATATTCTCCGGTGTGTGCTTCACTAGAGCATTCCTTAGAAGAAAGAAATATGGTGCCTTCCTTGCAATTGACACATAAATTCATTATGCTTCTTCTTTTTCGGTCACTCCAAGCATCGGTCATGATTGAGCAACCATTCAAAGCCCACTCTTCTTTATGTTTCTTGAGTGACTTTTTTACTCTTTCTACCTCTTCTTTCAATAATGGCTCCCTTAATTCGTATTGGCTTGGAGGTAGGTGAGCCGGGCCAAATTGGCCAACCGCTTCCATCACACGCTTGAAGCTATCATTATCAATAGCATGGAAATGAATACCGGCTTCGTACACCCATCGAGCCACATATTGATCCACTTGATGTGCTATTTCCTTCCAAATTGCATCATGGATGTTTTGTTGCCGAGACTTCTCACTTCTCTCATTTGAAGAATCGAGATTGATGGTGGATGCAAACCTATCCATAGGTCCAAGAGTGCGAGACCTTTTTTTTTGACCCAACCACTTCAATGTCTTCTTCTTCTTCTTGAATTTGTTGAAGTTGCACCTCTTCCCTTCCTTCCACAATGTGCGTATCCCTTTGTTTCTTCTTATTTTTTGCTTCTTCTAATGCGGCTCTACATTTGGCTTTATCCTCATCCGAAGACTTTGTGCACGCCGCTACATTTCCCCTTATGTTGGCTACATGTTGTTTTAATCTATGTACTCCACCACTAATGATTTTGTTACACAACTTACATTTCACCTTATCTGAGTTTGTAGGATTTGCCAAGATCCCATATTCCCATCCCCACATCTTCCGAGCTACGCTTCAACACATTTTCAATTTGGGAGGAGGACGACATTGCATTAGATGCTCCAGAAGATAAGGTACCAGTCATCACACAAAAAAGAAACAATCCTAAAATTCATATAAAAAAAATAAACATTACAAACTTAAAATGACCATCCCATCCAATAAAGGAGAGTAACTTATTTACTTTTGATAATCTCCTTCACTGATTACATGTGAAATGTTGCAATGTGAAAACCTTAAAATGCAGCAAGTGGTCCATGCATGCATGAATGAAAATACTATCAAGTATATCTCCCATTCATATTATAATGCGTATGCAGAGTCTCAAACCAACCTTGTGACATGCAATGATGCAAGAAGCTTGAATAAATTTTGTTTACCTATAATCTGGCCCTACATTTTAATTCACATCCAGTCTATTTATATAATAAATTAATAATAAAAGATTGACCTCAACGTGAAACACATTAGTGCACTACACACCATATTTAGCACAGTGAATCGAGTATGAATATATAATTATATCAATGCTTTCCTTTCCCAGCAGATTAAGTAGATAATGCTTCTATGATCTACCTTTACCATAAAGTGTAAGAAGGAAAAACTAATTAAAACTTTAAAAGAAAGAATTCAAAAAACTGCAGGGATAATGGAATATACTTAACCATCCATAATAGACTTTGTTTAATAATTGAAACTAAATATGTATCGGACTTCAAGCATATACACTAGTGCCTAACGACACTGGAAAGAAGTTCAAAAGGTGCACAGAATAATAACCCAGATACACAGTGGAGGTGCTCTCCTTGAGGAATCAATGGCTCTTTTCTGTTAGCATGTACATACTTAAAAGGATGATTAAAAGAAAGAATTCAAAAAGAACAAGAAGGAAAAATGAATAAGAGAAACCAGCGAAGAAACATACCTGAATAATTACTTAATTAGCACAGTCTGCAGAGATGAACGGGATGTGGATTGGAGAATTGTAGCCCTACCAGTTTAATACCCAAATTTAACCCTAAAATCAAATTGGGGAAAGATAAATTGGTATGTTAAAAACCCTTGACATCCATAGCCCAAGATCAAATACCTAACTCTAGAATTTATTTACCCATGACACTACAAGATAGGAGAAGAAGAGAAAAGGGAAAAAGATGGAAGGATTACCTATATTCTTGCCCGAGGTGAAATTGACAAAGTTACTCTGCTACTGGAACTGGAAGCACAATCACGATTCGGTCCTGGAGGCTGGAAGCACAATCGCTCCGTGCACTGCAGTTTGCAGTTGAATTTGAGAAATGGGTAGATACTAGAGACAGACAGAGAGACAATGACGGCTTGGTTTTGTATTTGTTTGTGAAATTGGAGTAAGAGAGAGCTGCAGAGCACGGGTTAGAAGCTAAAGACCTAAAACAAATTTAACAAAAAAAAAAAAAAAACCGCCCAGCTGCCTAGCACCGCCTAGAGCCAACCCGATTTTTCCAGCCGTTTTGCCCAAAATCGCCTCGGTCCCAAGGCACCACCTAGGGCGTTTTTTAGAACATTGGTTATTGTCCACGTGGGTGCCACGTCATCAGTTAACAGAAGTTCTAACGGAAAACTTAACAGATGTATGAAACTGTCCAAAAATTAAGACTTGAGGTATGACTCTGGGATGAAAAAAACTTCATGTACCAAATATTGAAAACTACGAAACTTCAGGGTAGTAAACATAGATTAACCCTTAATTTTATTACTTTTACAATCAAATAAAAAACACAATTCATGACGGTTTGGAGGGTTTTAAAAATCTAAACGATAATGCAAGTGTAACCATTGTCTACTCGTGGAGGAATGATGAATCACGAGTGTTTATATATTCTTTTACATTTTTCATACTTGTAGGGATGTCTTATTGCCTATACTAATACTATACTAGTTGATTTTAATTTTGGACAACAACATGTTAAGTAAAATTTATCCTATTAATGATAATAAGAAACTCTCACAATAAAAATAAATGAATGAATAAAACTTAATTTTTTTAACTTATATAGAATAATAATACAAAAATATATATGCAATAGGGTGAAGTGCCGATTTAGTCCCTGAATTATCATCTCAGTGAAAATTAGGTCCCTGAATTATTTTTTTGGTAAAATAAGTCCCTAAATTCATTAAAAATTGCTAATTTCATCCCTACTATTATATTCAAAGCTATTTCATCCAATTTTTCATCAACTTAAATCACTTGACACACTTTAGAGTGTAATACCGTCATTTTATCGCCTATAAACTCTTAACATTTCATATAGGTTGCAAATCTAACATCTAATTTAATCTCCAAACTTAACTTACACTATTTCTTATGAAAAACTACTAATTTACCCTCCAAAGTTAACTACATACACTATTTCTTTATGAAAAACTATCAATCTACCCTCCAATGTGTATTACATGCTAGTAGCTTTGACTATATAGAGTTGAACAATGAATGATACGAAATGAATGGACAAAATTGAAAATAGACTATTGAATACTTGTGGAAATCTTTGTACAATAAAATAACCAATAGTTCTCATTTTCCAATGCATTTTCCATTTCATCTCAAACACGCTACAAACAAAGGTGGGCCTACAAGTAACTATCAAAGGCAATTCAACAGGTGACCAAAACGTAGCCACGTCTTTAATTATACAGGAATCAAAGTTTCCTATTGACTTCATGACTTAGTAATTTAAAGTCTTGGTCCTTGGAATTATTAGTTTATAAAATACAATATTTGTTCACTTGTAGTGCATGCATAAAGTGGGATAAAATCTATATGGTCTTTTAATCAATCAGTTGTAGCAAATAAATAGACAGTTCATAATACCTAGTCTCAGTTTCTACCCTAAAGATTCTTGGTTTTCAACATTTGGTTCATCAAATTTTTTCATCCCATAATGGTACCTGAAGTCATAATTCAGGGACATTTTCATACATTTGTTAAGGTTAATGTTAAATCAGTCGTTGACCAGTGATGTGGTGCCCACATGGACAATGACTGAGCACCACATGTCAATATAGTCAATCAACCGTAGAAAATAAATAGACAGTTCATAATGCTTTTACTCATTTGTTTTTATATAGTTGAATGACTAAATGATTTCATATTTTATTAATTTTGTTAGATATGATCTTTACAAAGTATTTGAACGGTTTTGATCATTAATACGAAATTTCGTGAATTAAAAACTAAATATCTTGAAGTAGAACTCCCCTCATTCATTGAGTCATGAACGAAGTTAATTCATAATATTAAATATTCACTTACAAGTGAAAAGAAATACCACTAAACTTTTAAAAGCTACAATCTGAAGGCCACTGCGCTATTCTTTCTTTGGTAAAACTGATAAATGTCACCGACAAACTATGACACGGTATATTTGGGTGGGGGATTTTTAAGCCATGGGATTGAAAATCGAATTTTAAAAAGAGAATACCACAAATGAGAAAATTCTTCAATACTACGTAGTAATGAATGATACAAAATAAATGGACAAGATTGAAAATAGACTATTCAATACTTGTGGAAATCTTTGTACAATAAAATAACCAATAGTTCTCCTTCTCCAATTTCTTCTCAAACAAGCTACAAACAAAGGTGGGCCTACAAGTAATTATTTGAGGCAATTCAACAGGTGACCAAAACATAGCCATATCTTTAAGGGTTTTTATCACAAATGGTCCCTGAGATTGATCAAACTCATCATTTTGGTCCCTCACTTTCAAAATCAATCAATGTCGTCCCTGACAGTCTCTACCGAACATTAATTTGGTCATTTTGTTAAGATTCCGTCAACTATTTTGTTTGTTTGTATGCGGGACCCACAAATCCAATGAAATGTTGACACGTGGATTACACAAAATAAGGGGTTTTATTGCAAATGGTCCCTGACATTGATCCAACTCCTCATTTTGGTCCCTGAGTTTCAAAAATCGATAAATTTGGTCCCTGACTTTCAATACCGCACATCAATTTAATCTTTCTGTTAAAGTTTCGTCAATATTTTTTGTCCCACTAATTCAATCATATGGCGTCACGTGAATTAACTATAAGAAACTATTTTTTTTTTTTAAGATTTAAAACTAAAAATAAAATAAGAGATTGAAAACCAAAACTAAAAGGAAAAAAAAAGTCATCGTCATCTTCATCAGGGTATGCTAAAAAAGAAAAGGAAGGCACCATGACACCACTAAAGTACTTGGCCTCTTGAACTCGCTCCTCATTCTCTCTAGTTGGTTATAATCCTATCAACTTTGAATTGAATTTGGATTCGATTTTATCGAATTTAGATTGAATTTTTTTTTCCAATTGGGGTTGTGGGATGCTAGAAAAATGTCAGCGCGGAATTCTCATCCGTTGGTTCACTCTTAAAAAAAAAAAAGTTTCTTTTAATGAATCCTCGTGGAGCCATATTGATGAAATTTTAACGGAATGACTAAATTGATGTGCGATTGTGAAAGTCAGGGACCAAATTCATCGATTTTTGAAACTCAGGAACCAAAATGAGGGGTTGGACCAATGTCAGGGACCATTTGCGATAAAAACTCTTATTTTGTGTAATCCACGTGTCACCATTTCATTGGATTTATGGGTCCCACTTACAAACTAACAGAATAGTTGACAGAATCTTAACAGAATGACTAAATTGATGTGGGGTAGTGAATGTCAGGGACGACATTGATTGATTTTGAAAGTGATGGACCAAAATGATGAGTTTGATCAATCTCAGGGACCATTTATGATAAAAACCCTATCTTTAATTATATAGGAATGAGTTTTTATCACAAATGGTCCCTGAGATTGACCAAGCTCATCATTTTGGGTCCCTCACTTTCAAAATCAATCAATGTTGTTCCTAACATTCACTACCACACATCAATTTGGTACTTCCGTTTAAATTTCGTCTATTATTATGTTAGTTTATATGTGGGAACGACAAATCCAATAAAATGGTGACATGTGGATTATACAAAAGAATGGTTTTTATCGCAAATGGTCCCTGACATTAAACAAACTCCTCATTCTGGTCCCTGAGTTTCAAAAATCAATAAATTTGGTCTCTGACTTTCACTATTGCACACCAATAGAGTCCTTCCATTAAAATTTCGTCAATATTTTTTGTTAGTGTGCTGATGTGGTCCCACTAGTCCAATCATATAGCGCCAAGTGGATTAACTATAAGAAACTAATTTTTTTTATTTTATTTTAGTTTTAGTTTTTAATTTCTTATAGTACTTTTAGTTTTAAATCTTAAAAAAAAAATTTATAGTTAATCCATGTGGCCCCATATGATTCGACTAATGGGACCATATTATCACACTAACAAAAAATATTGACGAAATTTTAACGGAATGACTAAATTGATGTGCAGTAGTGAAAGTCAGGGACCAAATTTATTGATTTTTGAAACTCAGAGACCAAAATGAGGAGTTTGATTAATGTCAGGGATCATTTGTGATAAAAACCCTTCTTTTGTGTAATCCACATGTCACCATTTTATTGGATTTGTGGGTCCCACGTGCAAACTAACAGAAATAGTTGACGGAATCTAAATGGAATGACCAAATTGATGTGCGGTGGTGAATGTCAGGGACGACATTGATTGATTTTGAAAGTGAGGGACCAAAACGATCAGTTTGGTCAATCTCAGGGACCATTGGTGATAAAAACCCTATAGAAATTAAAGTTTCCACAATTCAAGTGGGAATGGATTAACTTTAGTAATTTAAAGTCTGGTACTTGGAATTATTAGTTTAGAACATACAATATTTGTTGACCTGTAACGCATGCATAAAGTTGGATAACAACTAATACTTAGCATCCGTTTTAAATGTTGTTTGCCTTAGCAATTTGGCATGTGTGTGATTTACTTGTAGTGCATGCGTAAAGTTGGACAAAATATGTAAGGTCGTTTAATCAATTAACTGTAGCAAATAAATAGACAGTTTATAATACTTTTATTCGTTTGTTTTTATATAGTTGAATGACTAAATAATTTCATATTTAATTAATTTTTTTGGATATGATCTTTACAAAGTATTTGAACGGTTTCGATCATTAATACAAAATTTCGTGAATCAAAAACTAAGTATCTTGAGGAACAACTCCCCTCATCCATTGAGTCATGAACGAAGCTAATTCATAATGTAAAATCTTCACTTACAAGTGAATATGAATACTACTAGACTTTTAAAAAGTTACTGCTCGGAGGCCATTGCTCTTTAAAAAGGTAAAATATTTTTTTTTTACCAAACACTTTTTTATTGTTTAACTTTAAATTGAAAGAGCTTTTTGTGAAAAAATCAATACCAAATGAGGCCTTAGTGTTGTTTACACAAAGGGTGGAGAGAATAAATTTGTTATATTAACACCTTTTTCTTTCATACTTTTTGAATTCCTTGCTACATTTACACAAAGGAGTGAAGAGAATAAATAAATTGGTTACAAACTCTTAATTCAGATTCGAACCTAAAACATTTATATTACAAATAAATAAAATCATTAATCCAGTATTGCACCAAACGCCCGACTAATTTAATCAGTACTATCCGATGTCTATTTATCTTATCCGACTGAAATAGTCAGTACAGTTCGAGGTACCAAACGAGGCCTTACGGGGTAATAATGGTTTGGACTTGAATACGCTAAAAAAAGAAGATAATACAACCTTGGCAAGAATGGCGTTCTACAAAATATATGACTCATGCTCCTTATGTATCAAAGAGAATGTGATCTAAAGATGTTAAATTCCTGAGACCTTAGAATTGCCAATTGGTCATTGACAATCTAGATAGATCAGCACTTACTATGTCTTCTCCCTGGCGAGTGACTGGTCTCGAGCCATTGGTGTGAAAGAGACCAATGCAAGTATGTAAGTGCTCAATAGAGAGTGAGTTCACTGAACGCAATCAACTAGGAGTTCACATACTTATGTCATATGAAAACTCACTAGTTGGGATATACAAAGTAGTCATTTGACCTGAGACACCACAGTTGCCTTATGAGCATGTCTTTGATCATTTGATGATGTAACACAGAGCATGCCTCATCTTGGGCATGTTCCTAGTATTGTTGGGGTCGTTGATTTATTCGTAAAGACATGTAAGTGTACAACAATGGATCTCTAACCTTCAAACCGTTTAGGGAGAATAGTTTATGATGTGTTAAGAGTCTCTAGCCATAGTGCATGAATAAGATTTAGGAAGTACGTTCCAAATCACATTCAAAATAATCATATAGACAATAGAATCATATTAAGTAGTAAACATGAATAAACAATCAACCAAATAATGTGATCAAGAGTATTGATATCGAGAATACCGTATTGCATTTATTCTCAAACTGAATAGGCTCTCCACTTTTTCTGCTTAGTTTAGATAGCCATGACATACTGCACTACGTGTCACTCATATTTTTGGAAGTCCTGAGAATTAGCAATCATTGATCTTTGCTAAAGAGAGAATACAAAGATAGGAATTTTTTTTCTTTGGTTACATTTGAAGACGTAATTTTCGATGAATCATGAAGTGTTCCTCTTTAGAAACACGAGAAAAAAGAAGAATCTATTGCGTCTTGTCGTTAAAATGTTCTTAGTTCAATTAACATTAGAATCAAACTCAATTTCCGCCGCCCTACCTTAGTAAGGTAAATAATGCGACTACTTTTACCACACAAAATCAAAATGTCGTGGGTCACTCAGTATGGTAATGGGACTGTACATTTCGATTACTGTCGAGTGATCAACCAACGACTCTTTTCAAACACTACATGATCTATCAATTTCACAACGTGAAAAAGTAACGAAAATTGTCCAGAATATCTTTAGGCCACATGTTCACAGGGGTCAGCTACGAAATTTATTAATACGGGAGCTTATTACATGAACAACACATATCGAATGCAATAACTTTGTTTAACAGTTCAAAATCTCCGTGACGGCTAAAAAAAACACAAGTTCAACAACCATAACTTCTTAGAACATGTTACTAAAATAGCTACTTCCCCAGAAATGCTATAAATTTCATTCCATTTTTATCTGACGCGGGGGACTCTGTTGGGAAACTGTGTTGGGACCAATAAGTCTCCTTGGAGGAGTGCCTTCCAACAAAGGCCTTCCATAGCCTTCTGAAATAGGCCTCCCAGAGCCTTCAGAAATGGGCCTTCCGGTGCCCACAAGTGAAGTCCTCCTTCCACCGTGCGTTGGAAGAATGAGGCGGAATGTCCAATTCAGGACCTTAGGCGCAAACACCCTGTACAGCAGGAATATGTCATACCAACTTGGATACTTAATGTATGAATCTCCTCGACAAGCCCCAGCTACAATCAACCTTGCAAAATCCTCCACAGGCCCACCGGTCACATGTACCTACGACAATATAAATGTCTCACTGATTGGAATATATATATATATATATATATATATATAGCACATTTGAAGTACTGGTTCTTAATAAAAAATTAGGCACTTAATTTGTCTGCTCCGAGTACGAAAAATCATTCCAACCAGCGTTAGTGCAATGCCTCATTGGGCCAACTTAAAGAAAAGCAATACCATCGATCAATCAGTAGCTCTTACCTCCCTTTCGTCTTTCCACTGCATTTCAGCCCCCTCCTCTAGCATGAATTTGCCTCTTGTCATTTCACTTCCAATCCACCCGTGAGTTGCAATTGTTATCCCTACCTCATGGTTTACTTCTAATCTCAAGGTCTCATAAAAGTTAACCAGAGCTGCCTTTGCCGCCTAGTAATTCAAACACAACAAAAGGATAGTAATAAATTGATGCTTGCTAGCTCTTTGATATAGTTAACTTCGACTACAAAATCTGGTCCTAAATAAGTTTTACAAGAAAGTTTGACAGGTCATGGAATGCATCCTAACCACTGGGTGATTCTAATTTGATGATGAGGTATACGATTCTAGTTCCATGTATATTTCTCCTTCTAAAATGTTGAATATACTTGATCAATATTCCCATAATAATATGAGAGGATTGAGTAAGTAATATATACTCACAGCATATAAACTCATTCTCGGCAGAGGTAACCAGCTCTCAACTGATGCATTGACAATGATCTTTCCATTAGTTTGACGTAGGTAAGGAAGAGCAACATATGTTGGATAAACATTCCCCCAGAAATTTATATCCTGAGAACAAAGATATTCAGAACCGCAATACCTCATTGATAGAGAATTTGCCTCATAAGAAATATAAGTTTGTATTAAAAACGTAGTGCAAACTTTTGGACTTCTGCTCATGCAACTTTGCAATCCTTACCAGCAACTGGGGAAAGACAGACGTGTCTGTAACTTCCTCGAAGTAGAATGTATGTCCTAGACTTACTGTATTTACAAGGTGATCCACTGCAAAATTGAAGACAAATCAAAATAACTACTTTAGGTTCAGAATTAACATCATGGCAGCAGTGAAGGCACAAAATTCTTCTCATGGAGAGACTATGTAAGAAATAGCTACTAAGTTAGTATTAAACAAAAGAAGGGAAGTTACGGAACGGGACAGTGAAGGCTCGCGACAGCAAGCTCTTCTCCCTAACCCTTCCATTATATTATTAACGCGCTAGTGCGCCCCTTTAGAGAAAGGGGTGCATTCCTGCTAGCAAAATCATGTGGAGTGCAACTATAGCATTTTTCTTTTTTCGGTTTAGTAGGAAATCAACTTAAAACAAGCACCACTATCTACCATCAGCTTACAATAAATCATTTATTTTAGCCATGGTCCCGCAACTGCTACTAATAAATATAACTCCTTCATATATATGTGCTTAATTAACCCATGAGGTTTATCAATAGACGTCTTAGCCAAAATGGAAATTCAGAAGTCAAAGAGTTGCACACAAACAAATATATCTAAGACCAAATTAGGGTTGGAGTACTGGTATATCCTATAAGGCTTCACATCTGATTCTGTACTAGCTAAAATTCGATCTTAACTCCTCGGCATGTGTCTGTAGCTTTCGTAGTGGTAAGTTACTGTGAAAAATGTTCAAATCTACATAAATACTCTACTTAATTGAATAAATCTGCAGTCCACTAGTCCGTCTCTGTCATGCTTAATTATGACCTTTCAAGTGTACAACTTTTGTTTTTAAAACTATGGCTTTCTAAATAATCAAATTTGTCCCTGGCGCATACCTCGGCCATAGAAGCTTATCGTTTCACTGATGAAACGCCTACATTCCTCTTCCTTGACAACGTCGGCGGCTATAATCATAACATGCTTTGCACCCATACGCCTTGCATTCTCACTGATCACTCGCAGTCTGTTCTGTCTTCGTGCCACTAGTACAAGATTTGCCCTTCTCTTCGCATATTCATATGCAATTTGCTGCAATCACAACCCACATGCTACATCACACACACACATACATATATAACCACTTTTATCAAACTATCAACGTATCGGTGATTATGTTCCTGTATTGTATCCTCTTACCTATCATATACTTACACAATCTGAATTGTGTTTTAGAAAATTAATATGTAATATACATGCATTGTTAAGTAATTAAACATTTGCTAAAGTTTCAGAGTAAACAAATTTATGTTTTGGGCAATTTTCCATCATTTTCATCTAACGGTTAGCGGTATCAATATTAAATATCACTGTCGATATTTCCATAAAAACCGATAATTAAAACCTTGCTTGAAACAAGATGAACTTATTTCCATAAAAACCGATATTTAAAACCTTGCTTGAAACAAGATGAACTTCAAAATTAATGGATAAAATTATATTTGGAAATAGGGGACTTATAATTACCTCTCCTATGCCAGAAGAAGCTCCTGTAATTATAACAACCTTATCTTCGACAATTTCACTGTTGAACAAATTGTAAAGCCACTCACAACCAGTGACGAAGGTCAACGCTGGCCAAGAAAACGCCAGCATCACTAAACTTGCCGGTGGCACCACCCAATTCAGCACCGAGTTAACCAAATCCATCGGTTCGGTTCGCAAAAAGCGTTAACTAACCCTAATTAAACACACAACAGCTTTGCTTTTTATGTTTTTGGGTAACTGATGATGGTCCGAAATGTGATCGATCAAATTCAGATGGATCGAGAGAGAGGAGTTGATGAGTTTGAAATAATACAGTGGGCAGTGGTAGTGGCAGAGATGATCAACTTCAACCCCAATATCATTACATGCAAGGAGGGCACCTCACGTGTTGATGGCAAGCTCTTGTAGTGACGAATGGAAGGGTTTTTGGAATTTCCTGCATGAGTTAGCGTGCTGCTCCAACTTGCCATTTGCTCAGATGTAGCACCATGGTCAGGACACCTGTTCTCTTCACTTGGTTATCTTTCCTTCTTAAAGATTAAAATAAATAAAATAGACTGCCCTGGGGCAACCATTACAAAGGTTATCAAAGTGCAAGGCATTCCTTACACCAGAGGAAGAGAAATAAGCCAAACGCAATTCGAAGAAAGTCTGTTTGTCAGTTGATTTGCAACAAAATTAGCTTCTCTAAAATATAAATATAGGAATTGCAATCAAACTTAAAAGCCGAAGTCCTAATGACTGAGATATTCTTAGTGTGTCAGAAACATAATATTGTATTTAAGGTGTCATATTATAATTAGTTGTAATTTTTTTTTAAAGTCTTTAACTAATATATTATTGTACTTAGTATAGCAGGCAATGTATCGGCACATTAAAAAATTCTCTCCTAACAACTTTCATTCATTTGAATTCTTTAAGAAGGATTACATGAAGTAAGACAATTAATGAGGACGTTGGAATCCATTCGATGGTACAATTTGCAACATGCATGAACAGTTTAAAGCACGTATAGTTGTTGAGCTTTATATAGGGGCAACCTGCTTTGATATCATGTAAAAATATGATTATTTGAATTACTCGTCTATAATGTTTACAATATAGAGGGTTTGAGAAAATTCATATGTGATAGGAATCTACAATAAAATTGATATTATGTTCTGTTGACTACAGAGAACATTAGGAAGATGCAAGGAAAAATAAGACGGCGGCGAATTTTTGTGTGTGTGATGCAGAAAATAAAATTTTAGGATAAGTTAGTGTTCTATCATAAAACTAATTAACAATATATGAGTGATCTAACTTACTTATAAGCTATGTAAATAAAACATGAGAAATGTTAACGAAAATTTTCAAATATCAGAGAATTTTGTGAAAGGACGATAAATTTGAGGGGTGGTTTCGTAGTCATAGATTACAAGATTTTGTGTCTTTATTTTAGTAGTTTTTTATTTCTTCACAAGAAAAGGGCGCACAAAAAAATACGACAAGCCCAAGACGAGGAGACCGAAATCGAAGCCCAGCATTTCAATGAAAGTAAGAAAGCCCAAAACGCACCACTCTTCCTCCAACTCCCTCTCTCCCTCTCTCCTTATTTAGCTCTGCTGCTGCGCCGCCGCCAGCACCAGCTCAGACTAGAGGTCGACGCCAACTCCACCAACCTCCTCCCCAGAATCCACCCACTGTCCCCTCTCATTTCATCTTCAGTTTAACCGGCCTCCTCGGATAAGGTACCAAACTCTCATCCGTATTTAGATTGTGCTTTTTCCTAATTAAATTTCTTGGCGCATTAGATTTTGGGTTTCGTGGGTTTTTGCTTTTTCTATTAATTTAGGGTCCCGCTTTAATGGTACGTAGCATTCAGTGTTACGGGTTAGATATGATTTTCATAAGTATATTTATTTTTCGTATCATTGAGTGCTACGTAACACTGAAGAAAAATGAATACTTTATGATTGGAAGTTAATTTTCCAGTTTCTTCTTGTTTATATATTTGTACAGAGGCTTGAAATTTTGTAGATATTGAGATGGCTGCTTCATCGTCTTCGTTCCAAGGGATCATGTCGTTTCAGAACAGAAAGTTATGTGCTAGTTATTCAAACTTTGTCTACAAACAACCAATGCGCCTCAAGAGATCGTCACAAAATAACGGGACGGTTTCGTGCCGGGCAGTTGACAAGTCATCTTCCTCCTATTCGGTGGGGAAGAAATTTCAAGTTACTGATGTGATTGAGGCTCAGCAATTCGACAGAGATCTTCTCGGAGCGATATTTGATGTTGCACGAGAGATGGAGAAGATTGAGAAGAAGTCACCAGGAAGCCAAATTCTGAGAGGTTATCTAATGGCTACTCTCTTCTACGAGCCCTCCACGAGGACTAGGCTTTCCTTTGAGTCTGCAATGAGGCGGTTAGGGGGCGAGGTCTTGACAACTGAAAATGCAAGAGAGTTCTCTTCGGCAGCTAAAGGAGAAACCCTCGAAGGTTTGCGTATCTCCTTCCATTTCCATTCACGTACTAGAGATGGTTTTAACTTGCTACAATTTGGTCGTGAATCGTGATGTAATGGGGGATTGATTGATTGATTGACTTACAGATACTATAAGAACTGTTGAGGGTTACTCGGATATAATTGTGATGCGGCACTTTGAGAGCGGTGCAGCCAAAAGAGCTGCTGCAACTGCTGGCATTCCTGTCATCAATGCAGGAGATGGTCCTGGACAACACCCAACTCAGGTATCGCACATGTTTTTAATACAGAAGAGGGAATTGTACCATCGAAAAGATAGATAAGGGATTGTTAAAACTTCAAACACCAAAGTTCTGAGATGGATTCTTGTGGGCCAGCCTCGGGAGGGATATTCGTTTATAATTGACTTGCTCAGTTGTCTGTTCCATTTGTACATTACCGTACTAGAGAACTTTGTGCCGTTGTTTTTGTCCTCCCAACTGAAAACTGTGAATTTAAAAAATAAAAGTACAGAACTATGGTTTTATAACGTAAATGCTGAGGTTTTGTAATGTCAATTACAGATGTGGCTGGTAGCTTAATGATCACATCTCATGTTTACAGCGCTTGCATTGGTCTAATTATTTTCAGATTTATGTTTGGCTGTTAGAAGTTCTACAATCTGTTGAGTTAAAAGCTCTGTTTTTGCTTCCACAGGCTCTTTTAGATGTCTATACTATTGAAAGAGAGATAGGAAAACTGGATGGCATTAACGTTGCACTTGTTGGAGATCTTGCTAACGGAAGGACAGTGCGCTCACTTGCATACTTGCTCGCCAGGTATAACGATGTGAAGGTCTACTTTGTCTCTCCTGATGTGGTAAAGATGAAGGTAAAGTCCAAAATCGTTCTTGCATTATTTTGCGTATTTTCCTGTTTTTGATTTATATAAACCTTAGTAATTCAGGAAGTGTGGGGACTATGAGGAATCTAAGATATTGGAGTCTCATCTTTTTTATATTTCCTGTTCCAGAATGATATAAAAGATTATTTGACATCAAGGAACATCCAGTGGGAAGAAAGTGCAGACTTAATGGAAGTTGCTTCTAAGTGTGATGTTGTGTATCAAACTCGCATTCAGCGTGAACGATTTGGAGAGAGAATTGACCTCTATGAAGAAGCTCGAGGCAAGTACATTGTGGATAGTCGTGTGTTAGAGGTGATGCAGAAGCACGCTGTGGTCATGCACCCTCTGCCTAGACTTGACGAGGTAATCACGTGATAATGAAATGGTTTCAAACCCTTTAGCAGACCTCCTTTATCAATTTCAGTATTCTTAATTTCCATTTTCACTGAATGTCGTGCAGATTACCGTGGATGTTGATGGGGATCCACGAGCTGCCTATTTCAGACAAGCAAAGAACGGCCTATATATAAGGATGGCTCTCTTGAAACTCCTACTTGTAGGGTGGTGAGGGATGCCGTTTTGTTTTCAATTTTTAAGTTTTGACTCAGCTCAGAAGAAAAATTCAAGTTTTGGCACTTGCTTTTCTTCCTTGATTATTTTGAACAAGATTTTGTTACAAAAACTGCCGGAGTTCAAACTCGATAAACAAACGGGTAAGTTGGTTTCTCTTGACTAGTTCCTTGAAATATTATTTTTGTTTTCCCTTGGGTCATGATTGTAAGTATGGAAGAACGGATTCCATGAGTGTAAAACGTCTTCGGCTGAATTACCCCTTTTGTGTACATACGTGAAAATGCAACACTAACACATAAAATGCATAGATGATTGTAATCAAACCGTATACGACCAACATAAAATGGAAGTCAGTGCAAACAAGTACATCTATGCTCTGCCTTTTCCTTAAAAGCTGAAGAGATTTCCAGCAACCGATCCTCCGAACTGGGGAGCTGGATGTTGAAGGAAATCAGCAGATCGAGAAACAATCTTGAAGTTGTGTTCCGGCCAAACATCGATCCAAACATGCCCGTGATTGTAATGAATTTAAATAGTACATTGTCCGTCCGTTAAATAGTTGTCACATGGTGTCACCGGTTGCATAGAGAATTGCTCCATTTTTCTGGGGTTGCTGTTGGATCTAATATATACGTTCAATTTGCAGCACCAAAACGTGGTTTAGAAATTCATAATAAAATATGTTGATGAAGTGTTAATTGGGCTCGAAATCATCATAGGACACTTGCCTTTTTCCCATGGAGGATCGTTGAATTCAAAGTATGTGAACCGTCATTTGTTCATTATTTGTAAATTCAATTGGTTAAGTGAATTCACGCTCTGCACACGAGATTTTGAATTTGTTTTTCGTTTCCTTTTTATCTTTTGTATCAAAAAAATAAAAAATCGCGGTTTACCTTCTTTTCCTTTCTTAGATTGTAGCTCAATTAGATTTTGTATTCACACCTTGTACGTGAGGTCTCAAATCCAACTTAACTCCTTTTTTGGGAGGTCAAAGTGGTATTGTTACCAGTCTGTTTCCACTTCTTGGGCATAGAATTAGGGTAGGTTTGTTGTAGTTGATTATTTCGAGCTGAACTAACTCTAGTGATGACATTGGACTGGTTTGACTTGGACTAAGTATGACAAGAATAGTAAAGTGTTTGGTGCAATGCTGGATTAAAGCTGCAAATTAAGAGCCTGTTTGGTATCTTATTTGAAATTTTTTATCATTTCTCAAAACATTTCTTAGGAATATTTCTTGAAAATAATTTTCTTTAAGACTCAAAAATTTAATTGGTTTGCAATTTAAAATTTTTAAATCTTACGACTTAAACTAGATAAAAATATCTAAAAAAGGGGTTCGCAGGAGAGGAAGAAAGAGGAGAGAGAAGGAAAGAAAGAGATGATTGAAGGAAAGAGAAAGAAGAAAGGGGATCGAACGAGATAGAGAGGAATTAGTGAGAGAAAGAACCGAGAGAATGAAGAGAGCGGATTGAAGGAGAGACGAAAAAGGTAAAAAAAAAAAAGAGAAGAGAGAAAGAAGAAAAGAGAGATAGATTTGGAGTGAGAGGGGAGAATGGAGAGAAAAGAAATGAGTGAGTTTTGAGTTTTGAGTTTAAAAACTCTAAAAACTCACTTTTTATGTTTTTAAAGAATAGACTATATTTTTTAGTTAGTCTTGAGTTCAGTTTTTGAAAATAGTCATATCAAACAAGTTTTTAAGGCCTAAAATTTGAAAATTGTTTTTGAGTTTAAAAAGTTGGATTCAAGTAGAGTACCAAACAAGCCCTAAAATACTTTTCCACTTTTTATTCACTTTTACAATTTTTTTGTTGTTGTCAAACGACATATTTTGTTAGATTAGCCACCGACGCCGTACTTAACACAAAAATAGTTGACATAAAATGCACAGAGAATAGCTTTTGTGTTAATGGATTTACTCCTTTTGATATATCATTTTATTTCATTCCATTAACACAAAAGCTATTCTCTGCTCCGTACACTACTAGAATTTGGCTCATAGGCCACCATTTTTTTCCCACCCTTTGCAATTGGTGGCCATAGATATAAAGTTGCTACTTTTACTATTTTTTGGTGGCTTTACAATGGATTGCCACTGATATCAGTGGCCTGAAAAAGTCAGCCACCAATGTTGGTGTCTGTTAACTAATTTTATTTCTTAAAATTACACCAAAGACCTTTTACATGTTTTTTCAACTTTGGGACCTGTTTTTTTATTTCTTTTTTAGTCTTCTTCTCCTTTTTTTTTCAATTTTTTTTTCATTTAATAATCCTATTCTCTCTCTCTCAACCCTAAACCATCTTGCCGAGAGGTCTGAGTCCACATCACAACTCGCCACTCCAGTGAGCCTCAACTCCATCAAACAACCACTAGCTCCCTAGACTCCCCTTTCTTATCTCTGTAAACACCGAGGCGCACCAACGCCTCCATTTTCCGGCAAAACATGACTACAGAACCACCACCACTCGCTCCATCTCACAGAACCACTATCACTCGCTCTGTTCTGCTCAGGAGACACATGCGAGGCCTTTCACTGTGCACTGGCTCGTGCCACTGTTTGCATTTGGTGACTATTGATAGAAAGATGACACTCTTAACATTTTTTGGTGTCTTTTTAGTTAGATGACACTGATATTAGTTGCCTTCAAATTTGAGACACCAACCATTGGTGTCTGTTTAGATGCTTTATTTCTTAAAAAGTAATTTCTTGTGCATTTGTGATTAATTGGGGCACCAATAAAACAAAAGAAAAAGAGTAAATTACATTTTATACCATCAGGTTTGGGTGCAATTGCAACCTCATATAACTTCTTTAAAATATTTCAATCTCTTACATTAGTCATTATTTAATTTCAATTTCACAGAACCGTTAAAAAATATGTTAAGTTAGCCATTAAGTGATGACGTGGTGATAACGAGTTCTACAATTTTGCTGATGTGGCTGCCAGCTTCTGCCATGTGGCAAAATAACTAATAAAAAATATTTAATTAATAAAATATCACATTTTTGTTAAGTTTTTATATAAAAAAAAAAAATTTTAAAAAAAGAAAGGAAAAACGAAAGCCTCCCATTCCCAGGCCATTCGTCCTCTCCCCTTTCGTTATTATAATTCAAAACTTGAAAAATAGAAAGAAGAAAAAGTAAAACCTAAATCCTACCCAGTTCTCCAAGCCCACAGCACCCCCGCCGTCGTCCTCTCCACTTCGCCATTCTCTCTGACCCCAACCATATTCGTCGTCTGCAACACCTAAACCTCACTCCCCTTCGTTCTTTCCACCCCCTTCCCCCTCATTCTCTCTCTCTCCTCCCTCCCGTATCTTCTCTTTCCCTCTTCTCTTTTATGCAGCAACGCCTCCGTCCTCGGCTCACCAACGACCATCAAATTATACCTCTAGAATCCTCTTCCCTTCCTCTTTCCAAGGCCCAAGTTAGTTTCTACAAATTCGTAGCCGAATTTTCTCAATTTTAGATCTACGAAACGGTGACCGCGGGATTTCCGGCCAATTTCCGGCGAAGTATGCCTGAATTGGACCTCAACCCAAGAGGTAAAAATGATCCTCTCCTCGTGGCTGTTCTCTAGTGTAAGCGCTTTCTCAAAAATAAAAACTTTCAGTATTTGGTTGATTTGTAAATTTGTTTGGTTCAATTTTATCAAATTTCATTACTTTTATTGTGAATAGTGATTGGGGTTTTCAAGATTTGAGCTTAATTGCTGGATTCTGTTCTCCCTGGCCGATATGTTCACAAGTCGTCATTCCACAAGCCGAAAAGCTTCATCCCAAAACCAGTTGGTGTTTAAGAAAGTGTTGAAAGCAACTTTCTCCAGGTCAGTTTCATCCTCCTTTTCCCAACTCCCTGGTTTTTTCGTTTGGATTTTTCTGTTTGTATATTTTAATTTTTTTAGGGTTTTGAGGTTACTATGCACTTATTAAATAGGTCAATTTTCCTGTGATTTGTACATCCACACTCCTTCCAATTTTGCATCTCAGTAAATGCAGTCTTTTGGTGATCATTTCAGTTCTTATCTTGATGCTCTTCCTTCCTTCCAATTATGCAATCTTTGGCCCTCTTTGCATCTCACTATTTATTGAATTGGTAAGTGAGGTTTTACTCTTTAATGAATGTGGTTTCGTTTGGTTTAAGTTGAATAATCAATCTGTACTATGTTGTCATTCTTTCACAATACTGCTCCATGTTGTTGGTATTTTCTTACTCTATTGTGTTGATTGGTTGTTGGTTCTGTTTTAAATACAAAATTAAACAATTTACACAATTTCCATGTGCTTCTCTATCTCTTTATAAACAATTTCCAATTGGTTTTTAGAGAGAGAAAGTGGCAGCAGCAGCAGCAGTGGGAAGGAATAAGGACTATTCATGTCTCTGTGATCGTCTCTGCCCTTCGAAGCTCTAGGGTTTGGCTTTGGCTTTGTTAGCTGTTAAGGTAGTTATTAATCCGTACTTTGATTGTAATTTTTTTTTCAGTATTCAGTAAGTTTGATCAAATGCGTTTCTTTGGACTTGCATAAGTTATGTATAAAATTGCTTCAATCATCTATTGGGTTCCTTATGTATTATTGAGTTTGGGTTTTGCTAGAAATTGTATAAAATTTGACCAAATTGCATAAACGATTGAGCTTTTGTTTGGTATTTTTATGGCTACTATGCTAATTAGTTCATACCCAAAAAGGAGCACAGAATTAACTGTTCTAATCAGTAATTCCCCATTCTGAGAACTTGAGACCTTGGCTTGGACTGATATGCATTTCCAATGTTTTAGATTACATTGATCTGTATTATTTTAAAGTATATATAAAGATTAGTTTTTAGGTGTATGCACTAAATATTGGATATATGGTATTTTCAGGTTCTTTGACATCCAATTGCATATAATCTTAATTTTCTCATGCAATTTTTGTCTGAGCTTCGAAATCGTTGAAAAATTTGTCTAAATAATTAATTGATTGAAATGGCTGTTAGTAATGAATGAGGTGTTTACTATTTTTTGGTGTGTACAGAGCAAACGATATGTTGTTAACAAGGGCAAAAACAAGATGCAGTTTGCTGCATATAGAAAACAGAGGTTAGTTTGATTCCAACTCCTTTTCTTAGTTTATTTGAATCAGAAATTGGTAAGTTCAAGTCCAATTTGATGATTTCTTGCAGATTCTTTAATCAGGGATTTTCTTAACCTTGATCACACGTATGAATCCTATTTGATAATGAAATAACATAGTTATTTTAGTTATAGCAAGGATTAAAAGCTTTCTTTTATCTGTCCAATTTTTCCAAACTTAATAAATTAGGTTAGTTTTTAATACCTTTTTTATACCGCTCAATAAAAAATCTGTTAATCATTTTAATACATATAAAATAAAATTTTTCCTTTTTACATTGCATTTTAAATCTTTGCAAATGAGCGTATCCAATTTAGTTTCAGATATGTGTACATCGAGGACTGTTGAAGCAACTTGGCATCCATGGGGGGTGGCAAATCAGAGAAAGGCAAAGATAAGAGTGGTGCTTCAGATGACAACTCCCGCAGATGGCTTCCCTCAGCCTTGGATTCCAGTGGGGGGTGGCTGATGTGAGCTGCTGGATATGACAAATGTGCAACCAAGGTGCATTGAATTGTCCATGCTTTTAGTTTTTTAAAATATGACAAGTTGATATACATGTTTTCTTTGTTTATTGACCTATAGAAATTAAACTGAATGTGATTTTGCAAGGTTGCTTTGATTGCTGTCAATTTCATTCGAAGACTTTTTAAAGTTTGGTTCCAACATTTGTACAAAATTCTATAAAATCTCAGTTATGCAAATTTATAGTTATATTCTTATATTTTAATGATATTACAATTTGTTTTCTCACCAAAAATAGAAACAGAAATATTATACTCCAATTTGGGTGCCCACACAGGGCATTCTTTTTTTTTTAATATTATTTTGCAACTTTGCCACCAATGTGAATTAGGGTGGCATCTTTTTCTTTTTTTAATATTATTTTGCAACTTTGCCACCAATGTGAATTAGGGTGGCATTCCACATACCCACCAATGCAATATTGGTAGCCATTGTTACAATAGAGTCTTCTACATAGGCTACACTACTAGTTTAGTGGGTGCTTGGTGGCCATAGAGGTTTGCCACCAATGTGAATGGCAACACTTGACAATAGCCACCAAATGAAAGGGTGGCTTGTAGCCAAATTTCTAGTAGTGGTATTCGAAAATAGTTACATTGTCTGCTTCTAAAACACACCAACCATCGCTCCAATCTCTTGAATGGAATCCAACCATCTACCGCGATTCAATTGCAAACACTCCAATCTCTTCAAGATGTGTGATTAATTTGTTTGTAGCTGTTGTGCAAGATAGCTATGATCAATGTCAAGACATGGTTCAGATAAGGGTATGGAGAAGGCTAGAAAAAGTTGTTGATAGAACCACAACTGAACATCTTTTTGAAGTGATCAATTCAATTCTAAATGCCCCAATGTCTTCAAGATGCTTTATATCCACCGTCTCTAATCTCTTCAATACTTCTCTTCAAGATATGTTGGGCTGCAATTTCTGAAGTGACAAGTAACAAATGCACCCTTAGGGGACGTTGTTTAGGCTCACTAAGTGTCACTAGACTAGACTAAAAGGGACTCGCATGGACAAACTCCTTCGCTAAGAGTTCTTAGTGAGACCTCCCAATACCCATGGGATTGCTAAGACCTCGTCTGCTCCGTCTTTGTATGCTCTGTCTCATCCTTTCTTTGATCTTTTCTCTACTCTTTGTTCTCTTGAGCACCGATAGCCACCATCACACCACAACTTGCCAACTCCAGCGAGATCACACCACCAGCCCACCACCACTATCTCCCTCTCTCCTCACCCTGACCTAGAATTTCGAACTGAGGAAGATCTCGCTCTTATCGTCGTCCATCCAGCTCTAGCCGTCTGCTTCGCTTCGCTGCGCTTCGAACTCAACCTCGGACTTGTCGGCTTAGCATGATTGATGAGATCTTGTGAACCCACTGGTGGGTGAACGACCCAGTGCGCTTGAAGGAATATGGGAGGCCAAGAACACCGAAGCCTAAGACGACGATGAAGACGTTGACTGGATTGGGACAACGGCGGCGTCTTCTCCGTCAAGAGCAACGGCTTAGGATTCTTGTTTTCATTTGGTTTTGATTGAAATTGGGTTTTGATTTCGAACTGGGTTTGATGTGACCTCAAATTGGCCTTTGATTTGCTCTGCAATTGTTTGAATGATCTGCATGTGTGGAATGAATTTTCAGGAGAGACAAAGAGAATTTAAGAAGAAAAAAAAAGACTAAATAACAAAATATTAATATATATTAGATTAAATAATATAATATTATAATTTGTTATTATCGAGTTTCTTAGTCCAATATTGCACCAAACGCTTCACTAAGTTAGTCCAACTTAGTATAATCTAAGCCAATTCAGCTTAATCCAAATCCGAGATAGTCCGGTGCAACAGACGCACTCTTAAAGTTTTACAGCAACTTGTTGGAACTGACCTAAGAATTAACATTTTACCCTAAATCACAATGTGATGCAAGTGGTCATTTACCACAGTCAAGGTTCTAAAAAACGTTAGGCGGGGTCTAGGCAGGCGCCTAGACGGTCTAGGCGGATTTAGGTAATTTTCTTCTATATCTTGTAAATAAGTGCATATTGATACTTACAAAAAATTATACTTGTATGAAATTTATGGATAAAATTTAGTCTCTCTCACAAAACTAACATTACCCATATAAACATATTTACTAGTGGAAAGGGTAACTATTTTTATTTTATTTTATTGAGCACTAGTTGACCATGACATTTCTGAAAGCTACGAGTGGAAACAATAACAAGTAGTGGGTAATTAATTGGAGACTAAAGGTAAAGGTGGGTAATTAATAGTGGAATGGACACCGGTCAAACCGTCAAAGAGAGGGGATGGGTTATTGAGGCCTTGGAAAACGTAAAGCCTTTATCTCTTCTGTTTCCTCTTCCTCGCCTTCAATTACTCCGCCCATCTTCTTCTTTGTAAAATTTCCCTGCTCTACCCATCTTCTTTTTCCTTTGTAAAATTTCTCAAACCTCAAGTGCATCGAAGAAAATTGCATGCTCGGTCGAAGAAATCCCAACTGTCTAGTCAATTTCTTGTTTATCCCTACAATTGCAGATCTGTTTTTCTAATTCAGCATACTCTCTCTTCCCTGATGCTCTCTCGCTCTCTCTCTTCAATATTATGTGAACGTCTCCTCTTTTAGGCGATGCTGTGAAACAACAATATGTATATATATTTTTTTAACAGAACCGCCTAGTCCGCCGCCTAACCCGCCCAGTCCGTCGCCTAATACCCTTGCCGATTTGTTGATCGCTTTTGGAATAATCGCGGCGGCAGCTGGACGCCCAGCGCCTAGGCGGCCGCCTAGCTCGCTTTTTAGAACATTGACCATAGTGGTGAAAATGTCTTGAGCCCTTGCATGACGACATGGGTTCAAAGACTAATCTAACATCCAATATGACAAAATCTATCATTTGACAAAAAAAAAAAAAAAAAAATCATAATGTGATATAGACTTACCTCTCGAAGCCATCGTGGTTGTCAAAAGAACTCTTTTACTCACTCAGAGATAGACCTGGCAATTTCTTACACGACACGTAAACGACACGAAAATAACGGGTTTCGGGTCAACACGATAACTAATCGGGTTATTATCGGGTCACACGATAATAACCTGTTAATAACGGGTCCTTAACAGGTTTACACGAGAGTGACATGCGGGTAGCCTGTTTCGACACAATAAGAAAAAAGTTATTTTGATGATTTTAATTTTTTAAACTACTAAAAAAATACTTACTATAAAATACAATAGATATAATGAATATGTATATATTGTTTATTAATAATTATTCTATATAAATTTTAAAATTTAAATTTTATTTCTTTATTTATTTTTATAGTATATTATAGGCAAAGATTGAGATTAAAAATCATAAAATACATTAAAAATAAAAATATCAAGTAATTTAAAAATACCAAACACATTAAAAAAATTATAATAATTAATTTCCATTTGCGAAAAATATGAAAAAAATATGCAAACACTTGTAGTCGTATCCTTTTTGCTTCGAGGATGGGTATATGATCGTTTGATTTTTAAAACCATACAAACTCTCATGAATAGTATTTTGAAGGGAGTTCAAAATAAACAAAATTCATAATCATTAATGTATAACTTTGAAAGATGTGAAGGCATAATAAACGTTCATAATTGCATCCTCAACGCTTAGACGATGGTTACATGGTCGTTTAGATTTTTAAAACCCTTCAAATCTCATGAATAGTGTTTTTTATTTGAGTGCAAAATTAATAATAATCATTGTAGAAGTATGAAAAATGTAATCAGTCGTAATAAAAAGCTTTACAACTTTCATGAAGGGGTCAACTCAGAAATTTAGTATGTATATACTAATTTAGTATTATGTTTTACATTTTTTTGGGTTAAATTATGTTTTTCATTTTCATTTTTATTGATTTAAAATATATTTTTCTTAACGGGTAACGGGTCGGGTATCTTACCTGATAATATTAACGGATTGATTTCGGGTCGGGTCATATTACCCGTTTACTTTAACGGGTATTACACGACACGACCCGTTAAGCTATCAGGTATGACACAAAAACGACACGAATGCTAGGTCTACTCAGAGACCTTTATATTCCAATGGTGATAAACCCAGAACGTAGATCATTTTCTTTGTGAGTAGGAAATTCATTTATATGGATGCAATGGTAGCTAGGGGTGGGCACTTGAAATCGAAAATCGAAACCAAAACACGAACCAAATTGGATGGCACCGAATGGTTTGGTTTTGTGGTTTTAAAACCGAACCGCAATGTAGGAAGCGGTTTGGTTTCAGTTTTGGCTTTTGAAAACCACACCGAAACCGAAACCGAAACCGCACCTCAATTAGATGTCATGTTTTAATTGGTTGTTTATTAGAGTCCATACATTTAGTATGGACTCAACCACACTAGAATGTCATCTGTTTCCTAATTTTTTTACCTTTGGTGCTTCTTTCGTTTTGAATAAACCATTGTTCTCCAACACTCGGTAAAAAATAAAAAAAAATCCATGGCATAGTCACTATTATTTTGATCTCCAGATTTTGAAAGATGGAAAAATAAATACTATGTAAATGAATGGTGTACTCAGCCTTTTATATGACATGGAACAAGAACTATTTGCAAGTTATACTAAACAGTTAAGGAATTAAAGTATGTAGACATTGAAAATTACATTGTGATAAGATGAAATAAGCACCTAGTTTTCGGTAAGATTAGATCCTTCACCCTTGCTGTTTTTGGAATTGTTTGATAATGACAATTGCTCGAACACAATCTACAAGTTTATTAATTAATGTATTGTGTGGAAAATGAGACCGTCTTATGCGTACGTAGGTGTAAATTTTAAATTGTATGTTTTTTTCTCAAAAATTGAACCGAAAACATTTGAAACCGCACCGAACCTAACCAATCAGTTTGGTTTCATTTTGATTTTGGCTTCAAAACCGCACTAAACCGCATCGTAAAAAGTTTTGTTTTCGATTGCGGTTTCACTCAAAACCGTATTGAACCGAACCGTGCCCCCCCCCCTAATAGTAGCCAACTTCCATCTATCTTGGAGGGTTGGTTGTTCACTTGTTACACCAAATCCTGATCGTGTTGGAGCAGTTTTGAGTATTTATAGGATGTAGATTTTACATGTATGCAAACTCCAAATGAATTGTATTTACAACACATTAGTTCACCTTTATCATAACCAGTTGACTCCGAATCCGGATCCTCTTTGTGAGGATTCTAGGAATCTGTGAATCGTGTCCGTTTATCGTACATCATGCGGTCAGAAATCATTTTAAATATTCTTCTTTAAAATTAAACACAAACAGTACTTGACAAAAACTGACCACACAATGTACGATAAACGAAAATAATTCACGGATTCTTAGGATCCTTCCGAATAAGATTCTTAGATGAGTGTGATAGACTGCTGCATATATATTCAACAAAATCTACCCCTATATACAGACGTGCATAATTTTAGTTATAAATATATGCTGACATTTCTAAAACATACCTAGACCAAAACCATATAAGTTGACTACAAAAGGTCAATGGGCCTGCTAGTTAGGTCCTTCCTCCTCAATTGCATTGCGTCTCAAATTCAAATTGTCTCCCTTAATTTTCTTAATGTAAATAGTGCTGTAATAAAAACCATATAAATTTGACAGAGATTGACGCTAATTAGATTTGGAGATCATAATCGTCAATGGAAATGCTCAAACCCCCTTGATGATCACCGCCGTTGCCAAATCCATGTCCTCCTCCCCAACTGCCCCTAGAAGTAGAAGTAGAACGCTCTCCCACATAACCATCTTCCCAAAACTCAGTCGTCTCAACCTCATTGCTTCCCGTTCCAGCTGGCTGCGACTTGTTGACAAGCAGCTGAGCATCAACTGCCATGCCAGCATCCGAAGCTGCCTTCTGCACCGACCTGGGCGACATATCATCCCTCACACAAGACGGTAACTCTAACGGGAAGTTAAGGCCTTCCAACGTGGAAGGTCGACGCAAGCAATAATACGCAACGTCTCGAGCCACCGCTGCCGCCTCTGCTGTGGAGAAGGAGCCTAACCAAAGCCGGTCTTGGGTCCCCGGAACACGGATTTCGGACACCCACTTGCCCCATTTCCGTTGGCGCACCCCCTTGAGTTTTCTGTTTGCTGTGCTGCATGGACTCCCGCTTTCTTCCGAACTGTAACTCATGATGATGATGATGATGATGATGATGATGATGATGATATATATACACACACACTTATGTATGTATGTAATAGTAATTAGCTAGTAAAGGAACAAATGGGAAACGTTGCGACTCAGATTCTGTGAATGAAAAAAACAAATAGGAAGAAGTGTTTAAATAGGTCGAACAACTGGGAAGGTCAGACTCAGAGGTGCAATAATTTATTGGGTAGACCCTAGTGGGAGGAAGGCCAAGGTCAAAATTTTCAAAGGTCAAAGCAAGGGGGGATTTCACCACCCAAATCCAATTATATAACCTAGAAGCGGCATGGACGGTACGGTACTAAAACAAGGCAAGGATTTCATGTACGGAAAGTTACCCAATTCTTTTTCTTTTTTCATTTACTTATAACTGAATAAATCAACCAAAAATAACAAGACGCATGTGATGCATGTTGAATTTATTCCTTTTTTATATAAAACAAGTTCATCATCACATATCGACTAATCAATAATAATACATTGATATGTATCTAATGTGGGATTTATAAGCACATGAGATAAATATCACGAAAAAATTTAATTTTTTCAACATAAAACAATTAATAATATGATCAGCATTAAAATCCTTATTTCCATAATGGTGAAATTATATTTTCAACACGCTTACTTCCGTGTCATAAATTTCCAAATTTAACACTTGAATAACACAAATTAAATGATGTGCAACATATGTGATTGTTAAAAATAGAAGAAATAGGAGTCTTTTTCTACCGAAAAACACGTGATTGATTAAGGTGAGAGCATGAAGGCCCAAGTTGGGATTTAAGAATGGAAACACACGTCAGCAACAAGAACAAACAATGGAGTTTAGAGGCAGAGATTAAGCCACGTCAGAAAACTAGAAAAGACCTTGGGATGTCAATGCATATTACCCAAGCCATAATGTCATGAGTCCACGAACAACGTCGGTCTTTTAGATAAAACGTAACGAAAGGAGCAATTGTCCACGGAAAAACCTTTGCCGGTCCAAAACAAGCAAAGAAGATTGACCAGACTGTTTTCATCGTCCCATAGTTATAGCTATAGGTGGAGTTTGCTTTTAGTACTTTGTTTGAGTTACATGAAATCAATTTTTTAGGTGGTTTTTTTTTGCAATTTTTAATGTGTTGATGGCTCTCTTCCTAAGAACATTCACTATTTATTTTTCATTTGTGTATTGACTTTAAATATTCACTTGTCATTTAATATTATAGGAAATGATACGGAGATTTTTAAAAGTCACACTTTCTATGACTCTTCACCACATCATGTTTCTCGCATAATTTTCAGAATAACTGTTCAGGCAAAGATTTCTCTGAAGAAGGCTCCTCGGACCTCAGCACATGTAACAACCCAAAAATTTCTATTTCGGAAGCAAAAGACAATGGTAGGCCAAAATAAATATAATGGTTAATTATAATTAACCACAGAAGAAAATATAAACATTTCGTTTAATTTATGGCTACATCTAACATCCTCGTTAAACTGCCTATGTACCCTACGAAGGGATCAAGCCATTCGTAGTTCACATTACACTTCTAGAATAACATACTAAAATTTCGTTATGATCCAACAGTCAGATCTCCTCCAATCACGAAATCAAGTGGCAGTCGATGTTTTAGTTTACGAACTTACAAATCCAATTCGGGATGATCCGTACTTCGGATTCCCGATCCGTAAGTTCCTAAGCTCCTCAAATATTACGTATCTCAAGGTATCAAATTTTGGTGATGATCCAACGATCAAATCGTCGATTCACATTTTTACCAAGTAATGTATCGTAGTGAAATTTAGATCAAACAATCAAACTACGTCATACGAATATCCAAACTGAATTCAGGACATCTAATTTAGGCTAAAAATAACATTGACGGCCTTCTGGCCACGCGCCGCCGTGGGTGGCGGTCGGCCGCCCTGGCTCGCCGGAAAATTCAACTATTTCCAAAAATTCTCAAATTTTACAGAAATGAAGATCTCAAGGAGTATAGCAAACTTGATACCTGCGGCCAAGTCCAATTTGGCCGGGAAAAGCTCCAATTTCACTTGGAACAGCTGGTACCCTAGAATTTGGGTAGTTGTTGATTTGCCACCAAAACGAACCTTGTTGCCTCATCCAAGGCTTGGAACTTGCTCCTGGGATTGAGAGGAGTCCTTTGGTGGTGGTCATCGACAGTGAAGCTCGCCGGAGCCACCGAAAAAAGATTAAAGCCGCCGGAAAGGTCCTGGGCTTTGTGGCTTCGAATTGGAAAAATAGGAAAGAAATTGGGAAATCTACAGAGATGTAGGGCTCGTAAAGGGCTTTCCATGAACACCAAGATCATCCAAAACGGAGTTCGTATGAAGAAGATATGAGCTGGTCAAGTTGGCGGGTCGGGTGGAGAAACTGGGTTTGGTCGGTTCTCTCCTTCTCCCTTCCCTCCTTTCCTTCCTTTCCTTTCTTCCTCCTTGGTCATCTTCCCTCTCATTTTTCCCCTTTCTGTCCTTTTCTCCCCTTTTCTTTTAATCCTAACCATCCATTTCTCTCTTTTCTCCATCACAGCCATCCACGGGGCACCATATTCACTCTCCAACAAATCTGGAACCTTCTAGATTAATAATTAAATTCCTATTTTACCCCTAACTTCATTCGTTAATAACTCATTCATTATAACTCCGTTTCACAAACGGTTTTCACCTACGCGCTTGTAGGAACATCCTCTATCCAAATATGCCAAGAAATAGGACGAAGCGTATAAGGATAAAATACGTACTCGTATAATTCTATTTAACCAAATAGGGGCATTTTTGTCAGTTCACTTTCCAAAAAAAAAATTCCACATAATCATACATTTAAAATTTTTCCAGGGTATTACAGCACAGCTCCCCAAGGGATTGGCACTTTGGATGTGTAGTCGGGCTCTTGCTTGCTAATGTGCTGCAAGAAGATAACAAAGTTAGTTCTGAAAGGTGCCTTTGTGGGGCCTTAGGTGTAGGCCTTGAGGCTCGCAATCAAAACTAACTAAGTGCTAGGCGTGCCACTACAATCTCAGTATAACAAATGTAGAACAAGTGTGTTTTTAGTTGATTACTTGCGCCCCAAGTTACTTCAAACTTCTTGTTATCAAAGGATTGTCGTGGATGGGTTAAGTCCCCATTAAGTTTTTTTTCTTGCCTTGTAAACAATGACTTTTAGTTCATGATCTTGTATGTTTGAAGGAAGGGAGTCCAGAGCCCCTTCAAGTCATTTGCTTAGTTCTAGGTTGGTTTTAGATGAAAGCATATCCATTAAAGTGACCAGATCTGGATACAAATGAGATTCTTAAAGTACAAAACAAGTGGAAATGATTTGAATACATGCTGGAAAGTTCATCAAGTAATAGATCTACTAATTTAGAAAACAAACAAAGAGCTTCGGGCAAGATTTCACCTTGTTTGGCAAGGTTGAACTTCTTGCAGTCATTTCTCTTTTAATTTACAAAGGTTGTATACTTGACAAGGGATGGATGGTAAACAAGTTTACATGAGGGAATTGTTACTACAATGCTAGAAAGTAGCAGAGCTTTTAAACTAGAGAAAGATGGTTTTCTTAAAGAAACTATTGCTAAGCGATCTGAGATCTAGGCTGATTACAACTTTTGGATGCAAATCTGGCTTGAGAGCATAGTTTGTATGTGTGTTTGTTTGATCGATTGAGTGTCTTAGTCCCCGTTGTCTCTTGTTCCTTTTATAGGTAGTTTAGCCCGACTATTGTAGCTTTTGCTTTTGCCCGAAAGCATTTGGAGGGTAGTGAGTCATCACCCTTTTTACTTGTAATGCCACCGGAAAGTGCTTTTTGGCTGGTAGTAGGTTAGTCTCCGTCACTTGTCATTTCATTTGTAAGCACATGGCTTGTATCTTTGCTGAGAAAGCTTTAGTTTGCTTATGGGCTCGATGCCGGGCTTCAGGCAAGTCCTTTTTAATTTGACACCCTTGGGCCTTTCTTCATTTAAGTCCAATGTTCAAATATTAACCCAACCAGTGTCCCCTTTAATCATTGTTGAGTCTGTGAACCGAGGCGTTAATAATGATTAAATAGTCGTCTCGTGCCTTCACTCGAGACTTACGCCATTTAAAGCAGCCGTTGTTTAACAAAATCCTTTGCACTAACCCACGATTTCCAACTTTAACGAACCATTTACTGTATAATCCTCACTTAAATCCCTCGACCAGGTACCTTAACAATCTTAAACCTTCAAATTTCTAGAATCCTAGATTTCTCAAAATCTCCAGAATTCTCATGCTCGTTCTTACTTTCTCCCTTCGAACTTTTGCTTTCTTTCCAAACTAATCCAATGGCACCCAAAGCTGCTCAAACTCAATCTTCCTACAAGACTGGTAAGGGGATTACCACCATGTGCCGTCTGCTCAACGGCCTTCATCGCCCTCAGGCAGGCTTCCAGACTTCGTTTTTCTTCGAGGAGGGTGAAGTGCACTCATTGGGACATGCATGGACTTCTCAGATCCCTGTTGCAGTAGAGAATAACATGCCCAAGGTGAATTGGTTCACCGCAAACCCATTTTCGGTCGAAGCTGGCATTTCTTCATCTAAATGGTCGAACCACCGTCGCGGTTTTCCTCTGATGAAGGACCAAGGCTGGGTGTAGTGGATAAATAAGCTCGAGCCTATCTTAAAAAAGAAATGGATGAACGACATCTACGAGCTCATTATGTTGTCCAAAACCACTGTGATCGTCAAGCCCATTCTTACCACGGCTCTCATTTTCTAGAATTCGGGCACCAACACTTTTGACTTTAGGATGGGCCTCATGTCCCCAACCATTCTTGACATGGTGCAGGTCTTCGGGGCTAAGGCCCTCAGGCAGAGTCGTAGATGTCACACACGAATGGGCACCTCCTTCTTGCCCGACCGCTAAGAGCTCGAGCACCTCTGGTCCCATAACACAATTGGAGTACAACTTAACTACTTTCAAGAGTTATGACACTTCCTTTACAAGTTTTATCCCATTTGCCAAGAAGAAATTTGGACCCTCATCCTCCAACGCCAACAGAAACCAAGAGGATAGGTATTTTCTATTATACTAGCTCAACAAGCATGTCTTCCCCAACAAATCTAAAGGAGTAAAAGTTGAATGGATCCCTTTTGGTGGAAGCACTGCACAATTTTGATGATGTGGCTAAGCCATTTCCTCCTCGCTTATATCTATGACCTTCTTGATGAAATGACTTGAAGTATCCCCTTCGAGACCAACCTTAATGGGCCCTCTTGGATGATTCAACTGTGGCTACAATGGTATTTACCCGAGCTTCGGGCTCCTAATCATGAATTCCCCGATGGTGTTGCTCCTGCCCAAATCCTTGCTGAGGCATTTCCCACCAATCACTCTACCTACTGCTGCCTATATTTCTTCAGAGTCTGCAGAACTCGGGCAGACTTGGAATCCTTGGTTCTCTGACCAAGCCTTCCAAGATGCCTTTGAGGATGACACCAGCCCTTTCTGTAGAGAAAAATTCATCAGCTGCATCCAGTCAAGGGACCTGGCATAGGGAGTTAGCAACGATCACTACGAGCTTGGGCTAGAAGTTTACCACCCCAACTTTTGCGCTAGGAAGTTGGGGTTTAGAAAAGTCATCTATGTACCATTTTTCAACTCTGTTTTCTGCAGCACCTTATATTTCCTTCGTTCTCCACTAGCAACCACTTTCCAAGCTACCCGACGAAGCCTCGAAGTTATAAGCAAAGTTACCGAAAGCCCATGGCTCTGAACTTCGAGTGTACTCCAAGTTTCTCTTCTTGGTGGGAAGCAAAATGGACCCAGAAGTATGGAGGAGATTTTCGAGAAGCTCACGACCGCCTCTTCAAGCAACTATCCATCAAATCTTATTCTAGCTCGGGCGAGCTCGAAAATTGGAAGGAAATGATTCATCAGAAGAACCAACTCCTTCTTATAGGTATCTTTATCATCTTGACATGTTTTTAATGATTTTTATGAATCTGTTTTCTTCTAATTCCTTCTTTGGTTTCTCACACTTGCAGCCTAAGGCAACACCAAAAAGGGTAGATGTCAGGCTAGATGAAGAGGCTGGGGACGCCTTTGTTCTCCAAAAAGCCACGACTGAGGTAGAGAGACAATGTGTTGGAGTAAGTGGGGATGTTTCTGAACTATTTGGAGATTCTGAAGATAAAGCCGAGACTGTAATGGAGCCTCGGGCAACTCGAATGACTAGGGCGACTGTGGTAGAAACTTCGAAGTCTGAACTCGAAGAGCAACCTCAAGCTCAACTCTCCATCCCTGGTTCGTGGGCAACCCCAACCAAGAAGATAACAAGGGCACGCGCTTCCAAATCCTCTAATTCTTCTGCTTTTGTTACTTCTGCTCCCTAGGTGGGTAGGAAAAGGCAAAAGGCTTCTAGTAAGTTGTCCTTCTCTTTTTTATTTTATTTTATTTTATTTTTTTCAGTTTCAATCTTTTCTTCATAGGCTAACCATTCCTCCTTCTTTGTAATTAGGACCTTAAGCAACCAAGAAACCCACTATTGTCTTAAGGAATGAGCCATTGGGAGCAAAATTGTAAGACAAGCCTATTCTTGATGTTACCCTCAAGGAATTAGAGGTAAAGGTTTGATTCTTTTAAGTACCACACTCCTCTTCATTTTATCCCTCTCAATATTTGCACTGACTGTTCACTTATATTTTTAAATAGGACATTAGAGATGAATGGTCTACTCAGCCTAATGCTTCTTCTCTTCCTGCTCGGCCAAGGCATGCTTCCCTTTCTCAGGCTAAGCCTTCAAAGGTATATCTTTTTTCATTCTTTAAACTTGTATCTCCACCAATTTCAGAGCTTCAATATTTGACTTTTACTTTGTGTAGGCTAAGGTTGGAGATCCAATTTATCAAGTCAGGCAAGGCTCTACTTCCATTCCTTCAACTTCTCCTCCCTTGGTGGTGGCTCCTACTTCCTAGTTTGACCTTTCAATTGGGGAGATGCTACACTTTATGGAAGAGCACAGTAATCCAATGAGTACTTCTAGCTTGAATTTTTCTGTTTTAACCACCTTTTTTTATTTGTATTTATCTTCTATCCTGTTTTTCCCAGCCATCCCCAGTGTCGAAGTTTCATCAACCAAAAGGAACAACATTCGGAGAGCCCATTGTCCCTGAGATCCCTGTGGTCTCAGGGGTAACTAGCCCGCGGACTTTTCCTCAACCGGCAACCACCACAGATGAGCTCCCTTCTTCCATTCAAGATCCTGCTCAGATATAGAAGTGCCCTTACTCCTATTTTCTTTTCTCTACAAGTTAATTATTGACATTAGCCATCTCTCTTTGATATTTATAGGTATCTGGTGAAGGTTCGGGCATCATTCCTCCTTCTCAAGGAAGTGGGAATGATCCCCCTCAATCGTTAAGAGAAACAACTCCTTCTCTACCTCCTTCCAAGGCTCCAGGTTCAACTCAGGTATACCATTTTCCTTATCTTCTTGTTTTCTCTTTTTAACTTTGTTTGAAGGCTACCTTCTTACTTTGTTTTTCTTGGCTTGTGACAGGGTCTTGGAGAAGGCTTGGGCCAATCTCCCTTACCTTTGGTGGGCAAGGCAGTTCTTCTAAGGCCTCATTTGGCTTCTGGGCTAACATGGATTCCTATCCCTCAGCCAAAGAAGAACAAAGTTGATGTTTCTATTTTTGCTCCAGCTCCTGAGATCTTTCCTTATTTGCCAATCGAGGCCACCTCTTCTGCTGCTACTGAAGGTGCTGGAGAGGTGCCCCCAACTCCATCAGCAGCATCCTTGCCCGAGCTAGTAAAAAAGTTTAGGCAGATTAAGACCAAACTGCAATCTCCTTCACCTTCTTCTGATTCTTCTCTTCTTCTAAATGCTCATCGAATCTTCAAGGATTGAATGAAGAGAGATTTCACCGTTTCTTTTAGTCTCAAGATTCTTCATGATGCTGAGAAGGTTTTGACCGAGCTTTTCAAGGCCCAGTCATTGTCCAAGGCTCAGTATGAGTCATTTCTCAACTTTTTTGAGAATCTGCGGGCACTAAGGGACTAGCATCAGAAGGCGGAGCGGGCATCTGATCGGGTTAAATGTTTCCAAGAAAAACACACGAAGACCTTAACCACACTTCAACAGTTAGTGGAGGAAGGATCGATCATGGAGGAGGATCGGTCAAGGAGAACCAGATTGCCGTGGTTGATGCTGAAATTCAAAGGTTGGAAGAACAGCTTTCTTTTTTAAAGGCTGAGAAGATGAACCTAGCCACTCATCTTTTTGAGAAAGTAGAAAAGATGGAGAAGATTTCTCAGATGGTTGAGGACTCGAAAACCCAACTTGCCAATAGCAATATGTATCTAGGAGAACCAGGCAGAATTTTTACCATTATGCAAACTTACTACTCCAGAATAGCTGCCTTGGCTAAAGATGCAAAGTTGTTAGGCTAGGATCATTTGTAATCTTTTTACATGAAATAAAATGTACTTCTTCTTCATCTTTACTTGTCTCACTTTCTGCTTTACATTGAAGTCTTACTGCACCATCTAACTTTAATCCTAACCTTTTTCAATATAACAATCTCTGACATCCCACAGAGTTGGATGATATTTCTTTAAAAACATAGCATTAATTGGATGTCTTTGCAAGTTTCCCTCCAAATCTGCCAAGTAATATCCTCCCATATCCAGTGCTTGGTGAATAATGAAAGGACATTCCCAAGTAGGACTCCATTTCCCAAAGCCTCTTACTTGAGCTCCTAAGGGCAAAACTGTTTTCCAAACTAATTCTTTTTCTGTACAGGTTTTCAACTTCACCTTCTTATTGTATGTTCGGGCAACAGCTCTATTCCCTTCTCGAATTTTTTTTAGAGCTTCAATTCAGGCTACATCTAGATCTTCAACTTCTTGACATTTAGCCTGAATGTATTCTTCAATGTGCAGCCCAAACTGGTTTTGAATCTTAACAGAACTCACATTTATCCCTATAGGGAGCACAGCGTCTTGCCCGAAGGTTAAGGTGTAAGGAGTAGTTCCAGTTCCTGCCCTCTTTGAGGTTCTGTACGCCCACAAAGTATCTCCCAACTTCTCATGCCACTTGGCTGGACTATCTGTCACCATTCTTTTAATAATGTTCACCAAGATCTTGTTGTTGGTCTCTGCTTGACCATTTGATTGGGGATAGTAAGGACTAGATTGGATCATCTTTATCTTGAACTTACTTGCAAACTCCTCTACTTCCTTTGAAATAAAAGATGGCATGCGGTCTGTAACAATTATCTCAGGCAACCCAATGAACTTATTGATAGCAGTCGAGGTGATGGTCTTCACAGTTGAAGCTTCTACCCACTTAGTGAAGTAATCTGTTGCCACAATTATGAATGTATGCCTCATGCTAGAAGCTAGGTAAATTTGCCCGTAAAGTCTATTGCCCATCCTCTGAAAGACCAAGGCTTGACCACAGGGTTTAAGGGTACTGAGGGCACATGTTGAAAAGGTCTATGCTTTTGACATTCTTCACACCTTTGGGCATAAGCCTTACAGTCTTTCTCTATGTCAGGCCAAAAATAACCATATCTTCTGAGCAGCCATCTCATCTTAGTTCCAGCTTGATGTGCTTCATAGATTTCTTTATGCACTTTAGCCATGACTCTCATAGATTCTTTTTGGCCTAAGCATTTTAACAAAAGTCCATCTGGAGTTTTTCTTAACAGATTTTCCTTTTACACAACATACTTAGTTGCTTGCTATCTATTCTTTTTACTTGTGGGGAAAAAAGGATTTTTCAAGTATTGGATAATATGTGATCTCCAATCCTTAATCCCTGGCTCCTTAGCCATTACATCCAAGCTGAATCCTCTATCAAAGATAGAAGGGAGATTTCTCTTTTGCACTTCCACTTCTACCTCGAATCTTCTTTCTTGAATTTGTGCTCCAGAAGCCATATGTGCCATCTCATTGGCCATTACATTTGATTCTCTGGGAATATGACTGACTAATATTTCAATGCCCTAATAACTCAACAATTGAGTGTTTGCCAAGTAATAACCAGCCATGGTGATGTGTCTGCACATGTACTCTCCATTAACTGATTGATCACCAATTCTGAATCACCAAACACTTCAACTTCAGTTGCTCCTAACTCCATCAAGATTTCTAGGCCAATTATCAATGCCTCATACTCTGCCTGATTGTTAGTAGTATCTTGATAATCCAGGAGAAATGAATAACAATGATGAGCACCCTTATGATCAATGATGACAATCTTAGCCCCAGCAGCATTTTGAGTGCAAGAACCATCAAAATATAGTCTCCAATGAGTGATCCAAAGACTAGCTACCATTTTTATCTCTTGCTAGATCCATTCTTTTTTGCCCGAGAAGGCTTTGCTTGGTGGGATCTATACACTCGCCACTTCCAGAGTTCCTGGGATGTTGATAATTTCATCCTGAGACTCTTGGTGCTCAACCAAGAAGTCTGCAATTGCTTGTCCCTATATTGCTGTCTGAGGTACATATTGAAAACTGAACTCTAATAGTGCTAAAATCCATTTTCCAATCATTCCTATTAACATTGGTTTTGACAGCATGTACTTGATCACATCTGTCTTAGCAATAATATGAATGTGGTAAGGCAACATGTAATGCCTTAGCTTGCAGGCAGTGAAGTGTAGAGCCAAACACAACCTCTCCACTAGGGTATATCTTGTTTCTACCCCCATAAGGATTCTACTAAGGTAGTATATTGCTTGTTCTATCCCATATTCATTGTTTTGAGCCAACAAGCTTCCAATTGACTTTTCAAAGGCAGAAATATAAAATTTTAAAGGCTTCCCTCTCTAAGGTGGCATGAGCACTGGTGGAGAGGCCAAGTAAGCCTTTATGCTATCGAAAGCCTCCTGATATGGTGGGCCCCACTCGAATTCTTCTTTATCTTTCAATCTTAACAGATAAGGTAGCGGCTGAATCTTGCTTGCCAAGTTAGCAATGAATCTCCTTAAGAAATTGATTTTTCCTAATAGCCTCTGCAGTTGTACTTTGTTGGTAGGAGGCATTGATTCGACTATTGCTCGAGCTTTGTTCTTGTCAACCTTTACCCCTCTCTGATGAACAAGGAAACCCAAAAAGTTGCCCGCTCTCACCCCAAAAGCACATTTCTTTGGATTCATCTTCAACTTATGGATCCTCATTCTTGTTAAAGCTTGCCTGAAGTCTATTAGGTGCTGTTCTTCAGTTCTAGACTTCACCACAATGTTATCAATGTATACTTCCATGTTATGGCCAATCAAGTCATGGAAAATGGCATTCATTGCTCTTTGATAAGTTGCTCTAGCAATTTTTAGCCCGAATGGCATTACCAAGTATTCATATGCTCCAACATGGCCTGGGCATCTAAAATCTATCTTATGTATATCGTCTTTAGCTATTTTTATATGATTATAACCAGCATTCTCATCCATGAAAGATAGAACTTTGTGTTTTACAACTGCATCTATGGATAAGTCAGCCATGGGCATGGGGTATTCATATTTAGGCATGGCTCCATTAATGTTTCTATAGTCAACACAACACCAGATTACTTAAGTTATAGCTTTTAATATAGGTACAATGTTGGCCAACCACTCAACATATTTGGCAGGCCTAATAAATCCAGCCTTTACTAGCCTTTCAATCTCTTCTTTGACTTTCTCCTCTATCTCCTTTGACATTCTTCATGGTGTTTGCTTTACAGGTTTATATCCCTCATTGATAGGCATTCTTTGTTCTACCAAGGTTGAATCTAAACTTGGTATTTCAGTGTAATGTCAAGCAAAACAGTCTTTAAACTCGTGCAGAAGTCTAACTAACTTTGCCCGATCCTCGACTTCCAATAGGCCACTAATCTGGATAGGCCTTGGATCCTCCTTAGTCCCCAAGTCAATGGTTTCTAAGGGGTGTATACTTCTGGAGGTGGCTTGTCAAGTTCTGCACATAAAAATTCAACTAACTCTATACTCTTGGGCAGGTCTTTTGGCCCATCCAAGTCATATATACATTCAACCATTTGTATGGCTTCTTCCAACTCTGCCCCAAAAAACTCGTATTTACTTTTGTTCTGGCTGCTTGAAGCTTCTTCCTTCCATTTCTTTTCCTCTTTGGCCAAGCTCTCCCTTTCTTGTTTTCTCTCATTCTCATACACCAACAATCTTTTGATTAAGGACCTGACTGCAACTACTTGGCCATGTCTCCTTTGTTCTGACATTACTGGTGTTGGGGACAATATGAGGTCTATCTCATTCCTCCCTCGTGAGAAACAATCCTTGTTCTAGAAGCTTTTGGGCCGTCACCTTAGTCGGGCGGCCATTTTCATCAACTCCTAAGCACTGGAGAATCCCAATACTAGGATTGTACAAACTAGCTTCTGCAATATTGGCTGCAGGAAGGAATGGCCATGATTCGGCCTCCACCATTTCCCAAGATCATGGTCTCATAGTCTCTGTTTCATGGAAAACAGCCACTTGTTGATGTAGGGTGGAAGGCACAGAGAGGCTTTGATGGATCCAATCACTACCAATCAAAGCTCCATAAGTGGAGCTACAATCTACCACGAAGAAGGCTAGCATGATTTGCTTGGATCCCAAGTCAACTTCTAAGGGTAATATCTCATAGGTTCTGGTCATGGTTCCAGAGAAACTAGAGACTGTCAAGTCTGTAGGAATGAGATCCTCTTCACCCCTTCCTAACTTCTTCATCTGCTTTGCTGGAAGTACATTGACCACAGCTCCTCCATCAATCAAAACCCTCTTGAATGGTACTCCATTCAGATGAGCAGTTATATATGGGTTTGAGATGATTAGCTAGGGCTATGTTTGGGCGACTGAAGACCATTTTGTCTGAATACACTATCTCGGGCTTTTTATTTGATGCTTCGAGCTACTCTGTTTTGCCCGACTCTCATTTTCCCACTTCTTCAACACTAACATGAGTTATTATAGGTTCTGTTGCCAAGTAATCACCCTTCATTGTGGCGGGTTGATCAGGTTCGACGCAGAACATGGCAGATAATACTTATGTCATGTTTACGTGAAAGTTGCTAGATCCAGGTAAATCATCATTTTTCCCTCTGATATGGTCAGTAAACTCATCTAACCAAGCATGTGCTTCTTTTGGCAACATTAGTTCGGGTAATTCCTCCTCTCTAGTTATAGTAAAGTTTGATATTTGCCCTAGAATTTCACAAAGGGTCTCAAACAACAAAGGTGAGGGTATTCCTCTCTTAGGTGAAATAGTCCCAAAACATATGGGTTCTAGACTCCATCTTGGGGTTGGCATCATTATCATATCATTCTAAGCTTTCATGAAGATCTTATACTTTCCAGGATGAGGGTCCTATGGCACATAATCCCCTTCTCCCTCAGTCTTGCTGTTAGCTCTTTCTACCTCCTTTTTGCTTCTACATTGAAGTTGATTTCTTCCTCCATGAGGCACATTTTCAGAGGTTTCTGATGTGGCAGAGACTTTTAGTGATTTCATATGGGCTTTGTGTTGCCTCTGCATTCTCCTGATCATAGAAGCTTCCATTTCCTTCACTGGTTTTCCATCATTCCATACTATATACCATTTCCACCCGAGTCGGGTAGAACCTTTCTTTGTGGCTAGGGACACTGGATTCTTTGCTCTTCCGTTCATCTTGACATCGTTATAACTTGGTTGGAGAGGCCGTACATCCTTCCACTTTGGTATTTTGGCTTCTTTATCCTCTACTTCTTCTGAGGTTTCATAGTTTCTGAATACCTCGGATAACCCTTTTGGCTCAGAGTCTCCACTTAGCCTTTGGAAAACATTTTTAGATGTTTCTTTCTCAACTGCCCGCATGATGTTTCTTAGTGATTCTTGTTTTTCTTTCTCTCTTCTTCTGATCAATTCTTGATCAATAATAGCTCCTGATGCTAGCACTTCTAGTTCACACTCACATTGGCACCTACTACACAAAACTACCCATTTGACTATAGTCGCTTTGGGTTTTTCGAGCAACTTAATAGCTTATTCTGTCGACCTGTCAATTGGTCACCTTTTAGCTTTTACTTCCCACGTGGCTTTTCCTTTTCCTTTCTCAGCCTAAGTCAAGTTGATCATGTTAATCAGGGCCTTTGGGAAAGGATCCATATCTATCATCATATTAGCTTGGAGTTTCTCCAACAGCAATTTTCCCTTCACTATGAAGTCTTGTATCCAATCCTTGAACTGGACATAGTTGGTTATAGAATGGTTAAAGGTGTAGTGCAGCTTAAAATACTTCTTTCCTCTTAATTCCTCAGGCTTGGGCAGTTTTTTAGTGCGGTCGGGCACAATCACTCTTGCCCGTACTAGTTTTTCATAGATCTCGGAGACTTTAGCCAAATCAAAAGAATAACTCTGGTATTTAGGTGGCTTCATAGAGACAAATCCACCATCATTCATCACCACTTTCTGATCCTTGACTGGCTGAACTAATCCCTTCACTATTAAAGGTTTGAAGGGAGTAGTCATCTCTGCTGTACACATTTCAACCCCTTCTCTTCCATGACCATCACCTTTCTCAGGCTTTACTCCTTCGAATTCCACTTGATGAATTGCTTCATTTTTATAGAAAATAGACACTTTGGATGAATACCTCACTTGTTGTTCTTCAATTAACGACTTTTCATACTTTATGGCATCAATTACTAACTCTTACAACTCATTGAATTGCACATCATAAAACTTTTTCCTTAAAGTAAGTCTCAATGCCTTCTGAGCAATTGATATTAGTTGAGCTTGGTTGATAGGAAACTGACACCTCATCCTTGTCCTCCTAAATCTGATCATGAAGTCCTCTGTGGACTCATGTTTATACTGCTTTACTTCAACCAAATCATTGATAGTCATCTCAGGCTCTACCATATAGAACTGTTCATGAAATGCCATCTCCATTTGCCCCCAATTAGCAATAGAATTAGGGGGCAACAAGGAATACCATTGCAATGCTAATCCAGTCAGCGAATTCCAAAACAACCTTAATTTATAGTAAGGATTGTCCTCAAATGCCACACAATGGTTGGAGAACTTGAAGATGTGATCTCTGGATTATACATTACTATTTTTTCCACTAAATGTTGGGAATGCGGGCATCTTGAAGTTAAGGGGAAATGGGTTCTGCTCATCAACATACTCGGGATATGGCTTCTGGTAGGTGATCCTGAATAGCGGGCGAGCCTGAGGTTGAGCATTATGGACCATCATTCTTCTTAGCTCAGCCAACTCCTCTTTGAGTTGCTCGTTAGCAGCATTGTTATGCGGGGTATAAGGAAGTTCCCACTTCGAGCTACGATTGTTGCCCGAGAAAGTTTCCTTTCTTGGTTTAGGCTGTCTTCATCTGGCCCCTCCTCCCTTATTAGCCAATAGTGATGACCTATATGGGGGAGGTTTGTCCGCAGTGTGAACTCACATTTCTGGTTGGACTCTCCAATTAATTGGGGCATCCCATACTTCTTTCTTTCTTGCCTGCTTTGCCCCCTATTATCCAGTGAGAATAGTAGTGGGTCGGGCAACTCTGCTTCCAGGATTTATTCTAACACTAGCTGGCCGGTCTCAGGTCATTCTTTCTTCTATCCTTCTCTTTCTCAAGTAAAGGGAATATGGGGATAACTGGTTCTTTCACAAGGCTTGCTTCTTTTACCACATCTTCATGACCATCTTTTAGGGTAGAATACTCCAGATTTAGTATCCTCTGCAAACTTCCTGTTAAGGAACAGAGTTTGCTTACTTCTCTTCTAGCCTCTAGAGAGATTTTTTCCATGCTCTTCAACATGCACCACGGTGGCTTGTAAGTCTTCATTGGTCATTTTTCCCCCTGACTTCTCAGAAGAAGTCGGGCTTTCCAGAATAGTTGTTCCTCGTAGAGAAGGGAGATCTTCTGGTCGATCTGTCATATTTGATTTTGGTAGATACTGGGGTGACCCGTATTCTGTATTCCACCTGAAAGTTCGTTCCTTCCTCTTCCTTCTTGGCATACAAGACTATTCGAATCTCACCGGCCGTGCCAAAACTATGTTCGGGCAAAGATTTCTCTGGAGAAGGCTCCTCGGACCTCAGCACGGCTCCCCAAGGGATTGGCACTTTGGATGTGTAGTCGGGCTCTTGCTTGCTGATGTGCTGCAAAAAGAGAACAAAGTTAGTTCTAAAATGTGCCTTTGTGGGGCCTTAGGTGTAGGCCTTGAGGCTCGCAATCAAAACTAACTAAGTGCTAGACGTGCCACTGCTGTCTCAGTATAGCAAATGTAGAACAAGTGTGTTTTTAGTTGATTACTTGCCCCCCCCCCCCAAGTTACTTCAAACTTCTTGTTATCAAAGGATTGTCGTGGATAGGTTAAGTCCACATTAAGTTCTTTTTCTTGCCTTGTAAACAAGGACTTTTAGTTCATGATCTTGTATGTTTGAAGGAAGGGAGTCTAGAGTCCCTTCAAGTCATTTGCTTAGTTCCAGGTTGGTTTTAGATGAAAGCATGTCCATTAAAGTGACTTGATCCGGATACAAATGAAATTCTTAAAGTAGAAAACAAGTGGAAATGATTTAAATACATGCTGGAAAGTGCATTAAGTAATAGATATACTAATTTAGAAAACAAACAAAGAGCTTCGGGCAAGATTTCACCTTGTCTGGCAAGGTTGAACTTCTTGCAGTCACTTCTCTTTGAATTTACAAGGGTTGTATACTTGAAAAGGCATGGATGGTAAACAAGTTTACACGAAGTAATCGATACTACAATACTAGAAAATTGCAGAGCTTTTAAACTAGAGAAAGATGGCTTTCTTAAGGAAACTATTGCTAAGAGATCTGAGATTTGGCTGATTACAGCTTTTGAATGTAAATCTGGCTTAAGAGCAGAATTTGTATGTTTGTTTGTTTGATTGATTGAGTGTTCTTGTCCCTGTTGTCTCTTCTTCCTTTTATAGATAGTTTAGCCCGACTGCTGTAGCTATTGCTCTTGCCCGAAAACATTTGGAGGCTAGTGAGTCATCACCATTTTTACTTGTGATGCCACTGAAAAGTGCTTTTTGGCTGGTAGTAGGTTAGTCTCCATCACTTGTTATTTCATTTGTAAGCACGTGGCTTGTATCTTGGCTAAGAAGGTTTTCTTTTGCTTCTGGGCTTGATGCCAGGCTTCGGGCAAGTCCCTTTTAATTTGGCACCCTTGGGCCTTTCTTTATTTAAGTCCAATGTTCAAATATTAACCCAAACAATAACATTATAAAACGTTGTGCAAAAAACATGAGATGGTGGAGAATCCATGGAGAGTCTCACTTTGAGAGAGTCTACTTTAGCATTTCTCTTAATATTATAGTCTGGTGGGGAAATTTCTACATTTGAAAATGAAAATTCTTGAATTCAATTCTTGTAAGTGATGATTTGGTTCTAATAAAAAAATTATAATAAAAACCTAAAAACTCTTACCTCTGTGAGCTATGTTATGTTCTTTCTCATGATATAATTTGTATAAAAAAAAAAAGAGTTTATTGATTAGCTAAAAAGAGAAGATATTAGGTCCTAGGTGAGAGGTTTTAGGTTAAGCAAATTCGAATCAAATTATTATGACTACTCTATTGTGAGACTTAACAAGTTAGTCCATTCTTTCCCTTCTTAATGTAAAAAATATCTTATGTATTAAAGGAGTGTACATGGATACCGAAGATTACCCAAAAAGCACAAGCATGCCAGCATGTGAAACACACAACGTTGAAGCAAATAGCATTTTATTTAGTGACAAAAAATAATGATACTTGGACACTCTGATACAGATTAGATTCAATTGATTTTCGTTCCCCTTAATAGTTAATAATTTATCCAATTAATACTGTCGTTAGTTAAAAAAAAATTTAAAAAAAATAACCCGCAACGTAGAAATTCAAATATGTTTTGCTTCAAGCTTGTTTCCCTTTCTCCTACAAATGTACCCCTACCAAATTAGATCTCTGCAATTTTGTACGAATCCCTTTGACCAAATTGATGCATCTGTACTATAATGTCAATTTTATAAACCGTGTTTTAAATCCACATGTGGTTCGAGACTCTGCACAGGAAAATCTGAGTCCTCATTATTTAAAGTTGAAATTGATCTGAGGTATTGCTACATATGACTATTTTTATGGAATGTCATCTTTTTTTATTAAAAGCTATTTTATTGCAGTAACGAAAAATAATTATATCTATGTATCAAAGTGTTGATTCAAATCTCGTCTCGTTCTCTAACAATTAACTATTTTACTTAGAAGCAAAAAACAAGTTTTTAATATTTAAATAAATGATATGGTGTAATTTATTTTCTTTTGATTGCTTAATAACTAGAGGAGAGATTGTCTTATGTATTGGAAATACGAAGTGATACATTAAGTATTATAATATAAGTGTATTATAATATAAGTGAGGAAAGAAACTTTTATTTGTTAACTACCTTCATGACATCATGTCGTGCATAATACTTGTAATAATTTCAACGAGTAAATCTTTGAGGGGAAAACTGTTGAACAAGTCGAGCTGAATCTCTCCACAAACAGACCTTTTAAGCGTTAATGTATGCATGTCAACCATATTTTGACATGGATTGATTGATACTGGTGAAAGTCTTGCCTATACTGGCCATCTCTCAATACCTCTTGTTGTTCTCCCTTCACTAACAAACCCTACCATTTGAATATTGCATTCATTGGAAATAATCGGCATTTCATACGAAGAGAAGTCGAATTTTGACTAGGGAAATTCAAAAAGATAATGGTTTAGCTTAAACAACTTATTTCTAGTATGTTTCGGGAGAATCATGAACCGAAGTTTTTGACCGTTGAATCTTTACTCAATAATTCAATACTAAAGATTTGCTCTCTGAAATCTTTGTGAAATGATCATTTTTTAGTATGTCATCAATATAACATTAATTTTTAATTTCTAGTGTGTTCATACAATAGTTATGTCGTTGATATTTAATTTTGATCATTTTAACAAGCATGGACTAAAATTAAACCATTCCAGCCAAAGCCCTTAGTTAAAATAACATATGAGGTGTCACTTAGTATTACGATCTGATGATATTTCTGTTCACTTATAAGTAAGAGATTTTAAGTTCAAATCTCGTTTTACTAAAAAAATAACATATAAGGTAGGCTGTTGTGGGACACTTGAGTAACCCTCAATTTGTTGCTCCTGCTATCCAGTATTGATTGGACTGCTATTTAGTAAATTAAGTTTTCAGATCTAACACGTGCTGTTTTTTGGGTCAAAGTCTAACACGTGCTGTTGCTGTTTGACTATTCATTATCCGTGACCAATTTGTTGCTCCTACTATCCTCTTAGGTCCATTTCATTTATATAACCATTTCATTTTTGTCGGTTGATTTTTAATTTTCGTGGTTGACATATGGGAAAAGGAGAGATGAAGAATAATACCAAGAGAGAGGACGAAATAGAAAAATAAAACAAAACAAAATTCTGAAAATGAAAATAACTTAAAATAAGCTTTGACTTTTAGTTTTTATTTTAAATATTTTTCATCCTTCATTTTTTCCATGTATTTTCTTTTTATCATTAACACATAAAACATTAAGAAAAACTAAAAACAAATACTTACCAAATCGCTCTAAGTTTTCAAATCAAATTATTCGAAAGTCTACATTTTACTCTTTTTCTTTTATTTTTGAACTATTTATGCATATCAACAATGTGTTCTCTCAAAATTGTCAAAATAAAACTAAGCTAAACCAAACTGGTATTTATGGTATGAAGCAATTGGCACTAGACAATAGTTCCATCAAAGGGAGAAAGCAAAAAACTCAATGCAAATAACAAAATTAAAAAAATTAAAACTCGTTCAAATGTAAGTTTTATTGATGTCCAAACACTTGAATGGTTAAACGTAGATATGAAAAAGTTAAGATTCTCCCATAAAACCAATTGGCAATATGGGGAGTAGACCAATCTCTTATAAGCCCTTGCAAGGTTTCTCCTTTCACCAATGTAGACATCTTTTACCTTCACATTCTCACACGCCCCCTCACGTGGAGTGAATTTTCAAGCCGAACACGTGGACAACATAAATTGGGTGATGTGGAGCACGTGTGACTTTTGAGCTTCACATGCGGGCCAATCTACTCTGATACCATCCCGACTCAGATATTCGAATGGACACCAAAATCGATGCATGCTAGCCGACATTGGAAGATGACAAAGCCATAATATGCAAATGAGGTGTAAAAAGTACAAATAAATTGAAACCAAAGTCTAGAACTAATTTAATCTAGGAGTGAGTGCAATGTGGGAAAAACTCTTATACAATGCATGCAACGTCAGAATATACATTAAGGTGCGCTAAAGGTAAAAATATCCATGTCCTGGATAGGATGAACAGCTTCCCAGACAAATTATTTAACTTCGACACAATTTCTAAGTCGGAATCCCAGACAAATTATTTAGCTTAGGATTAGGAATTTTGTCAGAAACAAGGCTAATAACAAGAGGGCAAAGATCTTTCCTTCAGAACCTTAACCAAGTAATCGCCAACTCCGGATGACTCTCTTTCAAGTGGTGGTGTTGGCAAGACAACCTTAGAAGAAACCGCTACACTACCAATCAAGAACAACTGCATCACCCACCCCGCTCTAGCCAAAACGAATCCTATTTCGTGTTACCTTCTCCATTACTGTGTTCTCATACTTTCCTTCGTTAGAAATCTACAGACAACATTCTGGAACTTCCAAACCAGGGGGCCGGAAAAATAACAAGAATCGATGTCATGGTGGTGCTACGAGAAGACAATTTGTCGTATAGAAGAATAGATCCACGGGCCGAAGTCTTTATAGGAAATCTGTGCCCTTTGCTTGGGTCTGAAAGTGCAAAACTAGCTGGACCCGGACGGACTAATCTCTAAAAGCTCACCCCAAGTGCCAAGTACAGCATTCGGTAAGAAGTAGCAGTTAACTTCAAATTCCGTTCCCTTGCGCTTACGCATTCGAGTACTACGCAAATTTGGCAAAAAAGGAGACAATATGAAATAAGCTCAAATGTTCATGTAAGATTTCCTCTTAGCCATTCGAGGGACATTTTCGTAACTTCACAACTTCGAGGAATAAAATATAGTAAGATTAGGGACGGGTTGTAACATTTTCTATAGTGATTTACACACGTTTTAAGTTACAGCCGCAACAGCGGCAAGAACGGACGAAGGCCACGTAAAGAAATGAAAAAAAGAAAAGGGGCACGAAGGTACACGGAAATCACTATGATATATATAAACAGATATATACAATCATTTGATGGAGAGCTTGACCGGTTTTTTCCAAGGATTAAACATTGGAACCGTCTGTCGTGATTTGCCAGTAGAATGCTGGTATGTCTGAACTGATCAAGAGCATGCTAAAGTTCCCCTAGGTTTTGACTCGATAGAAAGAAGAGGAAAGGATCCTGAAGAACCCATCCGGATCATCAGCGTCGACCTGAAAATTAACGGCGAAAACGGGCAACGCTGCATATTTACAAAAACTGCATCGAACAATTTCATATTTTAAGCAGCATCTTATACATTCTAGACTGCATTAACAAAACAATACCAAAGAATAACTTGTGCATAACCATATGACAAGCACAACTTCCCCAAAACTACTAATTCCCACGTCCAAAATGACGACAAGCTGTTCCTATGATACTCAGTAGCATTGCAGCAAAGAGAAAGTGTCACTGCTGAACAACAATGACACCACTTTTGCACAAAATTTTAAATCCTAAAACCGCTAACCCATACAAACACCTGCGTTACTAAACCCAAATAACCATCGAAAAGAAATACATTACTTGTGACTCCCATGCTCAATAAGCTCGCCCAGGAGTCCGGGACCCGATACTCATGTATGCATGACACTGCTAAACTTGAAAATTTGATTGGTGCTATATAAAGAAACAAAAAGTAACAACCAAACATGAAAAAACTTATGACAGTTAATCCATAAATAAAAGATTCAGAGCCAAAACTACAAATTAATCCATTCAAGCATGTCTCACAGTTTGAAGTACCTATGCGACATCTTTGGAGAATCCTTTTCGAACTAGAGCATCCACAACATCGCGCTTTGAGGAAACCTGCCTTTAAGAAAAATTGGTAGCATCTCTCTTGGATCCTGATATTTTGCAGTATGCAAGGATTCCCCTTCAACATTCTGAATACAACCTTTGAAGCTTCAGATTGCATATCCACTTTCAACAGCATACCTTCCAAAGAAAAAGGCATTACAATACCCATCATACTTGTCACATTGCATTTTCGCACATAGTATTTATGGGGAAGTTGCGAGAAATATCAAAATCACTCCCATTAAAATACTTCAATAACCACAAAATGGCAGAACGGCTTATCATTCCTGCTGAATCATGAATGACAGAATCCCCATTTTTGCTCTCAGATTTTTCTGAAAAATCAGCCAAGCTTTCAAATAGAATTGGGCCATTAGATACATGATCCCATTTAGCCATAACAGCAGAAGCAAAATCCTGAAAAACACTGTTAATGGTATTGGAATTCCCATACAGGAAGAATAGTTGCCCACAAAATGACCAGGACGACAAGCTTGTTGACACTTTTTCGAGATTTCAAATTTCCTACCTGACAAAAACCTGTCGAGCTTGTTGCAATATAGGAGACTGTGCATCACAAGAGGTCAAGACATCAAGTGAACAAATCATTCCTCTCTTAACGAGTACACTAAAAGAAGTTGACACACCTTTAACTAAGATATCGTAATGTTCCGCATCATAGTTCTCCATAAGAAGGAATAGAAATTCAAGAGGAGTGTGAGTTATATCAATGTATCTGGGTATAGAATATACCATTAATAGCATTGTGGGTTCAATATCCATAATATTGTCTACTCTTTCCTCAAAAAAGAGCCAATCATAAAGTAGAGCTAATTTCACATTTGCTTCGACATAATTCTTCATGCAAGATTTCAATAGCCAACCTATAACAGCCCATCTTGGAACGACATCTGACTGAATGACTTCGTTGGTCGGGTGGTAGGCACAACATATAAATCGAACAATGTCAATTATGAGAGTCTCCGTGTTTGGTTCCCATAGAAACTTCTTGGCAAACCATGCCTGGTGACGCTTCTAGTTTCCCAACTTCACATGAGTGAGTAAAAATCGCAATTGGGCCTCCATTTCTGGAGTAATCCGAAGTAACATATACTCACTTGGAGTCCTTGTGTTATAGAGCTGTGGAATACCATAAAATCCCCGAGCCTTAAACTCGCCCTGGTTCAATACCAAATCCTTCCATATTGCTCTAAACTTGGGTAAATGAACCAAATCTTGTAAAAGTCGAACAAGATCCCTGCCAACCTTCAAACACAAAGGAAACTGCTCCTTTAAAACTTTAATACAAAAATCAATTTCCAATTGCTTTAATGCCTCTAATTTTGGATTACTCACAAATCTAGAGTGATCAGCTAAAAGCCAAAGATACGTATACAACCCACTAGTCAAAATCATCGGATCAACTTGTAACAAATAATCCCATTTCGACATAAAGATGGTCGCCATCTCAAAACACAGCCACAGATTTCCATCACTAAAATTCCCTCCAAGAATTTGCCTCAACAAACAAACCAGCAATCCTTCAACGCCTACTGCTAGAACATTGATCAACGCCTTAGTAACCCAAATCAATCGAGACTTGACTGGTTCAAGAAGTTTGACATACAATTCATTCACGACCTCGACCAGCAAACTAACAAAGCAGCAATACCCATCAGTGACAATAGCATGCAAGTGCTTCATATGTGCCTTTCCAACATGGGTTTCGCATAAAACACCATAAAGGATGGCTTTGTTGAGAAACAAGTATTCTTGTGGATTTGGAATGGTTAATGCAAAAGGGGGCCTCAGTTTTGGTTCAACAAGTTCAAAGGCTTGCCTGAGAGAGAGCTCTGTCGGGTTTTTGGCTTCGTGGGAAGAGATTTGAATTAGTTTCATATTGCATAAGTGGTAGTAGAATAGAGTTGAGAGAATCAGTCAGATGGTACTGAAATTGAACTTAGCAAATCATATTCCAGAGACCCAAATCTATTGGGTTTTCGAAGAAACAGTTTCATCGTCAGTAACTCGCTCTAGGGTTTCGAAATCGAAAAAGCCCCAAATTTCCTTCTGAAACCCTTAGAGACCCATTTAAATTGAACTTTGAAATTCAAGAAATTACCAACCTTTCGTTGCTTCGGCACCAAGAAATTCCATGACGATGAAGAGTTTGAAGAATATAAAATTAAAATAGCTTTAACTTTGAAGGGAGTTGCAAAAAAGGAGATGGTCTGATGGTGAGGTAGGGCTCAGAGCTCTGCAATTTCAAGCTCCGAGTCTTGAGTGTTTAGGGTTTAGATTTCCGCCGTTGAATTACATCCGACGGCTGGCACCGCACCTTCGCGACTCGCGCCACGGCTTTGCCCGGGAAAACACGTTGATTTGAACAGCTCCCTTTCCTTGAAAAGGGTTTTGTATAGTATAGACGGGATTTAAAAATGGAGGCACATTATCACTCCTTTTCCCATACACTTCCATCCTTCTCCTTTAAAAAAGGAGCAAAGAATCTACCTCCTTTAAAAATATCGGTATCTCTATAAATATCGGTATGTAAAGTTGTGGAAATAATGATGGGTGTATCAATATCGATGTCGATTTTCTCCATGGAAATGATGAAAATTTACTCTAAAACGTGAAAATTTAAAATGAAATTTTAAGAAATATTAAACAATGGTTTAGATGAAATGTAAGAGTTTCTTTGATATGTAACCGATATGTTAGAAATATCGATGAAAATTGTCGATTTTCACTGAAATTTAGACTTGACTCCCACTTTCCATATCTTTCTCTAATTTTTTTGATATTTCCATAAAAATATCAACCGTATCGAAAAAATTTCAAACAGTGAGTATAGATGAATAAAGATTACTAATGGGATTATGATAGGCGTAGCCTATTAGAGTTATGTACTCTGTATAAGCAAAGGTCTATGTTCGTCCTGCGTGCGTAGCTTACACATAATACGTATTCGGTATTATTACGTAATTGGAAGAAGCAATCAAAGAACTTTTACTAGCACCGGTGGAGAGATTCAATGACATCGAGAAGTCTCTGAAACTTGACATTGATGATAAAGGTAAAACTCTTTGCTTTGGCTGGCCATCCCTCTTGTTGTACACCCTTCACTAACAAACCATACCAATTTGAATTTTGCATTGATAGATATTCGAAACACTCGACGTGAAAGTTCAAATTTGTTTGCTATATGCTTGTACATTTAACCAATCCAAAGAACCTCCAGTTTTCAGTTTGGTCACAATTCTAAACAAGTTTATATTAATAGGCCCCAACTGCGCGAACAAGTAACGGAGGCCTCGTAAAGAAATGAAAAGAACGAAGAACGATGATACAGAAAACTCACTATGATATAAAAAGAGATGCATACAATTGTCTAATGAAGAAATTGACCAGTTTTTTCAATGGAAAAAATAATGGTACCGTCAGGTGATTTGTCAGTAGAATGCTGATATTTCTGAACTGAACTGATCATGAGCACGCTAAAGCTCAACGAGGTTTTGACTCAATAGAAAGAAGAGGAAAGGATCCTAAAGAGCCCATCCGGATTATCTGCATGGACCTGAAAAAGTAAGGACGAAAGTGAACAGTGGTACATATTTAGAAAATATGGTGAAATTGATCACATCCGATTCATGCTAGTGCAAAAACAAATTGACCAAACAATTTCATATTTTAAGCAGCAACTTATACATCCTACACCGCATTAACGGTAAGAAAGAATCATTTGTGCTACTAATTCCCTTGTCCAAACATGACTAGAAGACTTGAACGTTGACCTAACCTGGAAGGTTTACAACATTAGGAATCACCAGGGCTATGTAAAGGTCCGAATGCAATACAATTCCGGACCTGAGCACTCTTAGTTAAAAATAATGATTATGTGGCAATATCTCTAAAATCGTTTGTTCATAGTCTCTCATTTGTTTAATTAAAGTGATTTTTTTTGAATTTAACATGATTAAGAGACTGACTATTTTGATTTACATTTTACATAAAAAAGTTTTTTTTTTTTTTTTTTTTTTTTGGTTGAGACTTTTAGTTATATAGCTCCCTTGCGCATATTTTCCTTTTGATGAGCATTCAGCAATGGACTTTGTATTACAGATCCCTGCCAATTGTATGTTGTAGCTGAGTAGGCGTTAGACCGATGTAAGCTGTTCCTATGTGACTCAGTAGCATTACAGCAAAGGAAGGTCACTAGACACCAATGTAGCACTAAAATCTAAACCCTAAAACCGCTAACCTATATGAACACCTACGCTAATAAGCCCAAATAACCCCACAACAAAAGAAAAATACACGCAAATAATACGAACGAAAATACAGTAAAACCGACAAGCAACCAATAATGTTCCATGGAAAACCTCAAAGATTCTTAAGTATCTTGTCAAAGATTCTTAAGTTCCATATTGTGTGCTTAACTGTAAAGCAACATACCCAGTGGCCTGCATCCTCGAGGACATGCATTTCCACTCCACCTGCCTCCTCCACAGCAAGCTCCTCAGCCGCATGAATTCTCTGGAGATCTCCTAGAGCCCATCTGTGCAAGCTCCTTTCTGCTTTCAAAAAGTTCACATGGACACCTCGAGGCACATCTTCAACAATTTTCCTACAATGATCCAATTTAATAAGAGCCAGTCGCAAAAGCCAGTTGCAAATTTGACATTCGAGATATTGGGAGAAAGTTTAAGCACGCACAACTTCAGAATGACAGTGTCCTTTTTTTTTCAATATGTGAAGAGACTTAACTCTTATATACACATAGAATGATTGAAAGGTATTAGTTTGATGTACATCCAGAATAAAAAAGTGAACACTCCAAAAGAAAACACAATTCATTAAAGAATTCCACCAGCTCAGACAAGTGGGCAGTATTTCTTTTTTTAAAAGGATATTTAACCATTAGAGCCTAGGTATTGACTCCTGTGCTACTTACAACAATAATCCATCACTAAGGATACGAATAATTACCATAAATTTGTTTCTTCATAAGATTTATACATTTCAGCAATTCCCTTCAGATCGAACACCCATGAGAAGGTTGATGGTGATGAACCAGGAGACTTGGTTGGTCGAAGATTAGTAACCACCCACTGCACACGAAACAGCATATAATAACATAAAATAACATCCTCAAGGCATGATTGAATAACATAACAATGCTGACTTGAAAATTAGATTGGTTCCATAAATAAAGAACCAAAAAGTAGCAACCAAACATGCAAAAATTTATGACAGTTATTCACTGAGGATAAACTAGCGAATTAGGCCAAGTATTAATGTCAGCAAGACAAATAAAAAAAAAATCCAAACTGACCCATAAATAAAGGTTTCAGAGCCCAAACTACAAATTAATCCATTCAAGCATGTCTCACAGTTTGAAGTACCTGTGCAACATCTTTGGAGAATCCTTTTTGAAGTAGAGCATCCACAACATCCCGCTTTGAGGAAACCTGCCTTTAAGAAAAATTGGTAGAATGAACTTTTTATTTATAAAAGGCAAATTGGTAGAATGACAATCTTACACAGAAACGAATGAAATGAAGACAGAAACATTTTTCAGCATACAAAGTTTCGCCTAATACACATTAACAATAGTCTTTAAGACAATACAATGAGAGGTGCAAACGTATCTCTGCTCAGTAGGACCCAAAACGCAAGCAATAAACTGATTTACAATGATCTGACATCAAGTTGTATCATATGAATAAAACTTAGAGTTGTAAAAAGAGAGAGAGAGAGAGAGAGAGAGAGAGAGAGAGAGAGAGAGAGAAGAGATAATTAAAAGGGCGAGAAAATCAACTAATAAAAGGACTACAATACTTAAAGGCGCCCAGCTTCCTTAAAAAGAAAAGGAAACAACTATTGAACATGTATTCACCTCTTTGGGCAGTGTACTTAGGACGGATATCAATTCTTCTGGATGGTCCTCCCCATCCCCACCAGGACGAACCATTCCAGGCGTAGCATCTAGAACCCAAACCTAGACAAACAACTAGTAAGACAAAAAGAAAGATAACGTCCAAGAGACAACCAAACTTTCTAGGATATATATTCAATATATTCCCATTACTTACTCTGACTGGTCGTGCAAAAGGCTTTGCAGCTTGATCCACCATGCTCAAGGCAACTACATGAAAAATCAGAAACATAGTAAGCATCAATCCATTTTAAGAAGGTGCAGATTTACCGTGTACTAGCACTCTCCAATAAAGGTATGCAACATGCCAAATTAACCTAAGATACCTTTCCCTCCAAAACTGTGGCCAACTATAACCCGAGGTGTTAATCTAAGCTGTTGAACCTATACAGGAAAAATAAATAACATTATAATACACGTCATTGTATCTGAAGCATGGGAACCAGACAAAGATATACAAATATATGGGGGTGTTCAAATGCTGTGCATACAACACTGTTCATGCAAACAGTGATGAAGTTCAGAACAATAACTGAAACTATTCTTGAAAAATAAGTTAATAACATATAACAATTGGACATACTTGTTCTTCAAAAAATTACAGTAAGTACTCAAGAAACACGTACCAGTTTTAGGACATCAAGAGCAGTGGAAGAAACACTATGGGGTCCCCTTTTCTTAATTGACGCTGAATCACCATGACACCGCAAGTCCACTAAAATAAACTTTGCCAATAAACAAAAGAATAACATAAGGTTGTCACCATGACCACATACAAAAATTCCTTGTGCAATCTATCCAAAAAGTAAACACACACACACACAAAAAAACATAGAAATAACATACTTTACAAGCATAAGTAGTGAGCATGACAACAAGGAAGAAGTACAAATTCTTAATTAGATCACTCACAAAACTATAGAAAAATATTAAAAGACCCTCAGGTGAGAGCTTAATTCCTAAATACCGCCCTAATTTTTTGTACCCCCATTTTTCTTCTATCCCCTTGAGACAATTAAAGTATTGTTTTTTAAACATTTGCAAATTATCTAAGGTTACAAGGGGTTACTGGGAGCTACAGGCCCTTTAAGGGAAGGGATTCCCCATTTTTTTTTTTTTAAATGGGGATTAGTTGTGGAACCCACTCCACATCGAACTTCAACGATCCAAACCATCTATTTTGTAAGTCTCGATTCATCGGTCATCCTTGCAAAAATTCAGCAAAAATTCAGTTCAGTCTGAAACCATTTGCCTATTTAATTGTCACAATGAAATTTCAAAGTTTCTTAGACTATAGTGTTCGACATTTTCTTTGAACTCAATTAGATGCCTCAAATATTTCCGATTTGATTAATATTTTGCAAGAATGATCTATGAGGTGCAACTTGAAAAATAGAAGGTTTGGATCGTTGAAATTCGATGTGGTATGGACCCCACAACTAATCCCCTTTTTTTTTGAAAAAAAAAATGGGGATCCCTTCCCTTAAAGGCTCCGTTGGGAGTTATAATTGTAGGGTTTAGTATGGTCTAGGACTAATTGATTTGAGGGGTTGAATCACCGTTATAGAGCTTAGGATTTTGGGTTTGGCTCTCAGGTTTTGGGTGGACTATTGCCCACCCAGAGCTGAGTAGCCTGTTACAAAGAGAAATGCTAGCAACCTTCTCACTTACCTTCTCATTGCAACCTTCTCACTTTCCTTCATGCCACATGCACTCCACCAGCACTCAAAACTAAAACTTTAATTATATCAAAATCCCACTATTCCTTTGTTAGTATAATTAAAATTTTAGTTTGTCAACCAAAAAGTAATAAAAAATTTAGTTTTGCATGCTAGTGGAATACACATGGCATGTGTAGAAGTGAGAAGGTTGAAATGAGAAGGTACGTGAGAAGGTTGTGTGCGCCTCACTATAGGTTTGTTTGTGTGGTTTTGTGTCAGATCTGTACTCATAGTGCTTGTGTTTGAAGTAATTAGGATCACTTAGATTAATCAATTTGTCACAATACCGCAGACAAATAAGCCTAGATGATGGAGGAGGATTGTCTGCCCTCCCAGTTTCGGTGCCCTCCCATGCCTTTCTGTTTGTGTGGTCACGGTTAAGCCACGTTAATATTTTATATTACTATTCATTTTTATCTTATTATCTTTATAAAAAAAATAATATAAAATGTTGATGTGGCTTAACCGTGACCACACAAAACAGGAGGGCATGGGAGGGCACCAGAAATGGAAGGGCAGACAATCCTCCTCCCTAGATGATACCCGCTATGTCAGAAATTCTATAAGAAAATTAAATGTTATGAGGTTTACCCAATGTTTTAAAAAACTAACCTCGGGGCGCACCTAGGGCGCCTCTGAGGTTGGGCACGAAGGCTAACGCCTCTGTTTTGATGGAGTGGGCGAAAGGCTTCGCCGGAGACGCCGAGGCGGCGGAGGCCGCCTCGAGGCGTCCAGGCGCCTTGTCTGCCCTTTTTTTTTTTTTTTTTTTTTTTTAAAACCACCCAAACCCAGAAATGACACCGATTGGGTAAGGGTTTTTAGTTTTAATCCAGATTCCGTATACCATACCTTCGATCGTCCTCTCCTCTGCCTTTTTCACCCTCTTCTCCCGCAGGCCAGAACACACAGCCGCCGCCTGCTTGGAGCAGCACCGGTCGCCACGCCGCCGTCACCCCAGCGCCATCAGCAAGCCCACAAATCCCCAATTTTAAAGGTTAGGGTTTCTGAAATTCTGAAAAAGTTTGGGATTTGATATTTTGATTTTTTTTTTTTTTTTTTTAAACTGGTGTGAACTGTGGAGCATTCTTGGATAGGGCTGGGTGCGATATAAATCTGGAGCAATGGACTGGGGAAGCTTTTCTGGGGTAGGAAATAAATCTGGAACCTTACTGAAAGGGATTCGGAACTTTAAATTTGAATTTCTGGGAATTGGGATTTGTCTCCGGCAATTGAGAAGAAGAAGAGGTGTAGATAGGAATCCATAGAGAAATCAATAAAAGGGAAAACGGTGATGCGTTCGTTTTTATTTTATTTTATTTTATAATTTGTATTGAACAACTCAAATTTATTAATTTGAGCAAGTTAGTACTAGTATTCATTTTTACTAGTGGGAAGTGTTAGATTCGATTCTTGTAAATCTGAATGACATTATTACTTAAATTTCCCTGTACAGGGGAAGCTTTTCTGGACAGAATATGTTGTTAGTGCATAATATTATTTAGAGTTTAAAAAGTAAATGATTTATAGTAAGGTTCCAGAATGATTTATAGTCGGGTTCCATATTTGGATGAATGATTGTTTTCTTTGTTTGTATTACCTTTTGAATGATGAATTTGGATGATATTACCTTTGAATGATGAATTTAGATGACATTATCTTTTGAATGACTATGGATTTGAATGATAAATTGAGAATGGATGTTTATTTTACATAGTATTATTTTTTATACAATTATATGTATAATATATAAAACATATCACGCCTAGACCAGGCTTCCCCTCGGACGCCTTGCTCACGCCTCACGCTTTTAATACATTGGGTTTACCACATAAATACATGAACCATTCATGATAAGTGAAAGTACAAAAGCAGAGGGCGCTACCTGCCATGTCGGAAATTCTTGTGCCAATCTCCTGGTGAAGGTTCCTGCAAGATCAGAGATTATGAATTAACCCACAGACTATTTATGTGCAACAAACACGTAAAAAAATCAACTATTATCACTTCGTTGTAATGATACAAAGATATGGAATTGAAAAGAAATACACAAAGAAAATAATATCCAGTAAGGCAACGATAGCAAAAATATAAGTGGCATACTTTCCTCATATGTGACACAACCCGTATATTAAAAAAGAATACTAAAACACCCACATTTGGAATGCACTGAACAACTAATCGGTGACCAATAAAATAGCTACACCAAGACTCAGGTAACTTCTACCAGATTTTTTTCCATAAAATTAAAAAAACAAGGGATCTGAGGAAAATAATTCTAAGTAAACTAGAAGAGATAAATGACGGTTCATTTTATCAAGATTTGTAACATGATTACCACAATCAACAGGAAGTAAAAACAGAAGGCAGTACCCTTTAGTCCAAAAAACCCGGTCAAATTAGTTTTCCAGTCAGTAAGACAGTGCAGTTCAATGAACACACAATCTCGCAAACAGATAAAGACTCGGACAAAATGAGTGGCACGAAACTCAACATTCTACTCACTTAAAATCTCTCATTTAAATGATTTGTTAAAAGAAGGCAGAGGAACTCAGGAAAGCAGCTCAACGTTGTTAAAACTCACTCTCATAACCAGAAGAGGAATTGTGGTGACTTCTCTCAATAGTCCTAGCTCAAAACGAATTTCTTTTTCTTAGTATAACTTCGATGCATATAACCGTAAAATGTAATGAGCTCAAGCTAATCTTGAATTGAACACTTGGATTTACTGGCCAAAATGGTAGATATGCCTTGTACAGTGTGACATACAGTATAGTCATACAGTACACTTGTGTCTTTCACTCTTTAGTTTTCATTTGTATCTTACTCTTTAGACTAGAATCTGATGAGGCTTTCGTTCTGAAAATTCCAATAATATAACATCATTTAACACCAAAACTACTGAAAGAATTCAACCCATATTGAAAGTATTTTAGAACAGTTCAGTCAAGCTACTAAAACCAAGACAACCACTAAATAAGTGTTCTCAACTTTAGCTTACAGTTTGTTTATAAAAATTTACAAAATGAGAAATGCATGTAGTTTGAAACTTGGTCTTCTTCAAACAATAAGAAACGGAAGATCTGACTAAGAGGGTTCATTACAAAATCTCATTTGAGTACTTTCAATATTGATATATTTTCCATATTCTTCTATTACAAGGAAAGAAAATAAATGCACTGTATGCACAATACAAAAGCATCCTATAATATAGTAGTTTGTTAAATTTGTAACTGTAAGTAAAGGAATAGATAATGCACGATTCACTATTTCAAGGCATTGACCAGTAGTCAAGATGAAGTGAAATGATATTAGAAAGAGACAAGAACAAATGTACCCCAGTTCTTCCTGCTACCTAGAATTCCATGCAGAAAAACAGCTGTTGGAGGCTTAGGTAACGACCTGTCCACAACCACAGCTGGACTCCATTTTACCTGTACACTGTAACTATTCAGATGTGTGATTATGCAAACTCAAACAATACTAAGAAAAATGAACTATGTGGCAACTCATCATCTTCACTGACTAGCCCTAGTGCATTTGACATTGCTCCTCAATTTAATTGTTTGTTAAATTTCAATACATGTAGTGGGTTGCTATATTTTATTGGGTAGCAGCTCTTATTGGTTGATGTGTAAGTTTAAATAATTAGAAACTTATGGAAACAGAGGGGAAGGCATCAGTGGCAGTGGGAGAAAAACGAGGATCGGAAAAAAAAAAAGGGTAAGAAAGAGGCTCTGTTATACCATGAAAGATATGGCAGAGCAGTAAAGAGAATCCAGAAGGTATGTGGCTGAAGTCCTCGATAGTTTGAGGATTGATTCTCATTCAACATATAGTATTACAAAGCCTCGATTTACACATATACTCTCTATACAAGCAATACTTTAAAAGGTAAGCTAATCTAAGGGATTTGATTTATACAGGAATCAATCAGGAATCACAAATCAGCAATCATAATTATCGTCTATCCAGAATAGATTATAATGATGTTTGATTCAAAATTCTAAATGGTGGAGGGGCAGAAAAAGAGTATGCAATTTTTATATGAGCGAAAAGTGTTAGAATCTGAAACAAAAATTGCAACAAGTTTTCAATCATAAACTCACTACATATCACCTTATCAGGAAATTAAAGAATACAAAGACTTACAAGTGCTCCTTGAACAAGATCAAACGCCTGTCGAATAAATAAAAAGAATTGTTATTTACGTCAAAGTAACCTAACACTTAAGAGTAATCATCCGCATTCCAAAGAAAACCAATATTTACAATTTCTTTAAGTCACTGTGGAAATGGTAGTTTTAGATACCAGGATGTCAGAAGGCTTGGGAAAATCTCCACTCCGTGCAATCTTCGCATCAACTAATGCCATACGAACACCGGAATTCTTATCTGACTTGCCCAAGTGACCAACTGCTAATTGATTCTATATCAACAAAAGGGAAAATGACGAAGGAAAACAAAAAGGTGATCATTAAACTGAATTTTGGTATGAGAAACAGGAAAGTATTAAACTACTACAAGTTAGAAACCTAAAACACAGAAAGCTCACATCAGAATTAGAAAAAAAATTATTTATAATTATAGTTTTCTTGAATGTAATCCAAATTTCGTGATTAAACCCACATACAATATAAGAAACTTGAACAAATAAATCTTAAAAAAAAAACAGTGCAACACAATTCACAAGCAACCATCCATCCAATCATTGTCAAAATTGATGGTCTGAAAAGTAGCATTGTTCAAATGAGTACTCTAACAACGACATTTCTCTGCATTTATTTACATAATTCAGATGAAATGAACAATTGTAAAAAGCAATTGAAGTAGAATTTGACTGGTATGAACCGGGAAAGTACCTTAGAGGGCCAAGAGATTCGAGTTTTCAATCCAGGAGTTGACGGGAACTGTAACCTCCTCTCTCCGAAAATGCCTAAGTTCCCGCCGTGACTGCAACCCGCAAGATTTGAAATCGCGGCCATTGTTGCCACGACGGCGTCTCGCAATGAGAGATTCAGAAATTTCGCGGAGACGGAGCGAGAAAGTCAGAGAGAGAAGAAGACGGAAGTGGAGGTGGAGGCGGAGACACCGAGGGAACCAGTCGGTGTTCGAGTTTACCCTTCCTTTTTCTTTTCTTTTTTTTTCTTTTTTTTTTTTTTTTTTTTGACGATTTATATGACAAGTGGAGACTTCGGCGTTTGGTTTGGTGCCTCCTCGAAATTTTGGAAGTTTGCAATTGCCAGTAGGAAAATGTAATGTTGTGATTCCTTGGGGGATTTGTAGAGGACGTGGAAGTCCAAGTGCTCTTGAAATGGAGAAAATCTTTTCACCGCATGGCCATATCATTCCTACGTCCACTGAAGTAATTAAAATGAATTTCTATAACAAAGTTGCACCGTATGGTTGTGGACGCAAATTTATTCCTCCTTGATCTTGGACAAAATTGCACCTACAAAATAAATAATACATTTGGTTATGGCCACAAGCCTCACGCGCCCACGATGAATGGAGGGCTTTGGCCGAAGAACCCTCGATGCCAAAGTTAGAATTTAGAAGAAAAAAAAGTGTTTAGAGAATTTTAGGATTTTTGCAAGAGTGTTGGAATCACTTTTTGGTGAGAATGGGTGCCTATTTATAAGGTTAGGCTTTGCCCAATTTTGAGAAGTGATGGCCGGCCACTCAAGGGTTCTTTGGGTTCAATTTTTGATTTAATTAGCCAATTTATTGGCTAATTAAATATGAAAGGCATAATTGGGTGGTTATAAAAATAAATGTCTATTTTAATTTGGGTAATAAAATAGAGTAAATGGGAAAGGAGAGGATGGGAATGGTGGCCGGCCATAGTTTTTGGGGTTAATTTGTATAATTTAATTGGTAATTAATGGATTAATTGGGTAATTAAACCATTAATTAACCAATTAACACTATTTTGGAGGTTACCTTGCAAAAAGAGATTTGATAAGATAGATTTTGAATTGGTTACCTCTCTTTGGAGCATTTTTGACTTTGTTAAAAGACGATTGTCTGCTGCTCGCGTATAGAAATTCCGGTATACCTCAGGGGTAGTTTGGTCCTTTTCTGCTAAAATATCCACGTGTCGCCTTGTGATTACTTTTGGCTCCACAAATGCCCCCACACCTGCTGGGCTGCTCGTAGGAAAGGGCAGCAGGTGTAGAGATCTTCTTGCTCTAGGAAACTTAGGACTACTTCCTATTTTGATGTAGATTCCCTCTTTAATGTGAAATTAGATCCTTCTAGAAAAGGGAAATAAATTTCTCTCAAAGCCTATTTAAGTCCACCTTAAGTGGGTTGTTAAATCAACTTTGGAAAGCGATTTATTCTACCCTACAAGAGGGAGAAAGCTTAGAGGATATATGTTCCCCCTCCTCTAGCAATCTTCTACATCTTGTACGTGCAAAGGACCGTCTTTCGTTGCTTTCTTTGTCTTCCCCGTGCCGCATCAATGTAATAAAAAGTAATTTCTTCTTGTCTTCTTCTTAGGTGGTGCTGCCACGGGGTAGTCGTCGGGGTGGTGCGGCACGTCGGCTGGCAGGGACCAGGAGTCGACTTGGCATGGGCCAAGGAGGTGATGTGGCAGAGGCCATTGCTTAAGCAGCTCGGCTTGATTGAAGCCAAGGATTGGTTCGGCATGGGCCGAGGAAGTGGCGTGGCATGGACAACGGTTTGGCTGCCACATCTAGGCTGCTTGCCAAAAATGAACTGCTTGAGTTTGGTTTCTTAGCTGCCATAGATGGAGCAGTCAAGGATAGAGCTGCCAAGATCGAAGCTGCTGAAGATGAAGTATCAGATGAGCGAACAGTTAAATGCAAAAGTAGATGTTGCCCCCTGACCATTTACTGCCTAGTTGATCTTCAAGCATTCGACCTTTTGAGCTATTTGGCCTTCTTGCACTGGAGAGCTTACCCAGATAGGTGTCGGGAAATTAGTTTACCCTCTCACATTGGAAAGCAATTAGTTTACCCTCTCGCACTGGAGAGCAATTGGTTTACCCTCTCACACTGGAGAGCAATTAGTTTAACCTCTCGCACTAGAGAGCAGACCCTTTTGGGTGTCGGGGAATTGGTTTACCCTCTCACACCGGAGAGCAATTAGTTTAACCTCTCGCACTAGAGAGCAGACCCTTTTGGGAGTCGGGGAATTGGTTTACCCTCTCGCACTGGAGAGCAATTAGTTTATCCTCTCGCACTGGAGAGCTTACCCATATGGGTGTCGGGGAATTGGTTTACCATCTCGCACTAGAGAGCTTACCCATATGGGTGTCGGAGAATTGGTTTACCCTCTCGCACTGGAGAGCTTACCCATAAAAGGTTTTGAGCAGTTGTTGTGGACAGCAGTTGAGCCAGGCTTATGAATAACTTCTTGAATCTTCATTGAGAATAAAGAAAATAAATCAACTGTGCTGGAAGGTATAAACTGCATAACAAACTAGATAATCTTCGGCTTGCGAAGCCATGTTCGTCGAACTGCTTGAGACTTCGAACTTATTTGGACAAACCCAAACGAGGTTTAGGGGGTGATGGAGGTTTCCCCTGCTTGTGTAGGTCGTTTCGTTGACCTGTCAAGATACTCGTCGCAACGGCCTTCATTTGTCAGCTTCTCAAGGTACTGCTTCCACTTCAGGCAGCCGTTGGTGGTGTGGCCCGGTCCTTGATGGAATGCGCAATACTTTGTATGATCCAGCCTGGTAAGGTCACCTTTCATGGGTGGCGGCAATTCGAACCAAGGTTCGTTCTTGAGCTTGCGAAGGATTTGGTCGATTGGAACTGTGAACTTGGTGAATGTTTCAGCGATGAGTCTTCTTTGGTCGGGGAACATTCCATGTGCTTCTTTTCTGACTCGTTTTTGTTAGACTGCTTGGCCTCGTCCCATAGTTCGTGTTTTTCCGCCAAAGCATACGAAGCTGCTAGGGTCAGTTCTTCTCCCATGATCAGTTTTCCGAATAAAGGATGTTCAGTGGGAAGCTTATTTCTGAATGTTGCCGTTGCTATGTCTTCGTTGCAACCAACAATCTTGGCTTTCTCCACTTTGAACCTCTTGACATAATCGCGAATCGTCTCCCAAGGGTCTTTTATGATGCTGAAGAGATGGTCTGATGTCCTTTTGATTGAGCGGTTAGACGAATACTCCGTAATAAAAACAAAGGAAAGTTCGTTGAAACTTCGAATCGACTGCGGCAGTAAAGTGTGAAACCAGTCTTGCACCTCGCCTTGTAGAGTTGTGGCAAAAAATTTCCACATAAGCGCATCATTGTTCCTGTAGATGATCATGGTACTGCGGTAATGCTTGAGATGTCGATCTGGGTCTTCGTCTCCCTTGTACGGAGTGAAGTGAGGCATAGTGAACCTGGCATGTGAATCTGTCTGCTCGATCTCATTTATGAATGGTGACATGCTTATGTTGGTCATGTTTTGTCGAAACGCATCGTCAGTAGCCTCATTACGTTGGAAATTACGCAATCGTTCAGTTAAGAGCCTCTCGACTTTTTCTTGAATTTGCCTCTGCTGGGGCAGTGGAACTTTCGGCTGCCCCCGGTCATGACCTATGGGTTTGGCCCGTTCTTCCCTATGCTCGACTTGTCTATGTCTTGGCTGCAGTGCATATGGCATGTTCCTGGCAGGCGAACAGGCTTCTCGCAGGCTGCCGGTTGAACTTGAGTTGGATTGAGTGACTTCTTCTCTCCGTTTGCCGTGCTGCCTACTCCAATGTGAGGTGGAGAATAGTTATTGCGAGCCTAGTTGTGAATGAACACTTCGCCTGGAAGGTTGTCCATGTTGATAATCGGAGTGTGACCTTAATCGTGAACGTATGCTCGTCCATGGGCTTGATCGGGAATGCACGCTCCTCCGCGCGCTAAGATGAGAGTATACGCTCGAATCGTGGTTGGTTGATAGGCTGCTTGCCGGGACGCTGGTGGAGAGGTTCATTTACCCTTGTCCTACTTCGGGATACCTCGTCCGGGGCACGTTGGATCTCGATGCGTTGCCAAAGTTGATTCACCAAGGTCGTATGTTGTGCAAGGGTGCTCGTCAACTCTATGACTTGTTGAGACAGGTGTTGTTCACCATTTAGATTGGAAGAGCTTAGAAGGAATGTGCTTCCTTGAGCAATGGAAGTGCGGTAGGTTCCGGGCGCGAGATTTGAATTGGGAAATGTCAAATCCGTGGTGAAGGGTGATGAAAATGCCCCTGGCTCGATGGTTAGTCCGGATGGTTGAGATAGTCTTGGGCCGATTTGGGCTGCTTGGAAGGCCATGGAAGCAAGTTGGGCCACGGGAGTGGGCTGCTCGGCAGGAGCAAGCTGGGCCGCGAGAGTGGGCTACTCAGGGAGAGCAGGCTGGGCCACAGGAGTGGGCTGCTCGGCGGGAGCAGGCTGGGCCACGGGAGTGGGCTGCTTGGCCGGTGCAGGTTGGGCCACGAGAGTGGGCTGGGCCGCTAAAGCAGGCTACTCAGCGCGTGATGCTCGCGAATGCAAGGCTTGGGCTCGGCTTGGCAATGCATTGGGCTTGCGTTGGGCATGGAGTGACATGGCTTGGGCCGTGGTGGTGGAGCCATGGACCTCGCCATGGGTGATTGTCGTGGTGGCCACCGCGGTTGTTACCATTATGGAGCCTTGTGGTGGTGGTGCCACTCCCCCTAAGATCACATTTAGTCTCGTGGATCGCCGCGGTCCCATTTCTTGAATATTGGAATTTTCACTTGTGGAATTTTCTAAATTTCTAGCCATTGTATTTCTCTTTCACGTTTTATCAAAGATGCAAATAAAAAATTCTAATAATAGGAACGTACGAAAAATACAAGCGGACTAGACAATAGAGAAAAAAACCTTTTTGCACGAGAGTCTTCTACGAGTGTGAATCTCAACTCTCAATGAAAGCACCAATTTGTGGATGCAAATTTCTTCCTCCTTGATCTTGGACAAAATTGCACCTACAAAATAAATAACACCTTTGGTTATGGCCACAAGCCTCACGCACCCACGATGAATTTGGGTTGGGGGGGGGGCAGCTTTGGCCAAAGAACCTCCGATGCCAAAGTTAGAATTTAGAAAGAAAGAGTGTTTAGAGAATTTTGGGATTTTTGCAAGAGTGTTGGAATCACTTTTTGGTGAGAATGGGTGCCTATTTATAGTGTTAGGCTTTGCCCAATTTTGAGAAGAGATGGCCGGCCACTCAAGGGTTATTTGGGTTCAATTTTTTATTTAATTAGCCAATTTATTGGCTAATTAAATATGAAAGGCATAATTGGGTGGTTATACAAATAAATGTCTATTTTAATTTGGGTAATAAAATAGAGTAAATGGGAAAGGTGAGGATGGGAATGGTGGCCGGCCCTTTGATAGTTTTTGGGGTTAATTTGTATAATTTAATTGGTAATTAATCCATTAATTAACCAATTAACACTATTTTGGAGGTTACCTTGCAAAAAGAGATTTGATAAGATAGATTTTGAATTGGTTACCTCTCTTTGGAGCATTTTTGACTTTGTTAAAGGACGATTGTCTGCTGCTCGCGTGTAGAATCCCGGTATACCTCAGGGGTAGTTTGGTCCTTTTCTGCTAAAATATTCACGTGTCGCCTTGTGATTATTTTTGGCTCCGCAATGGTCACGTTATCCGTACGTCCACTTAAGCAATTAAAATGAATTTCTATAACGGAGTTTAAGTCGAGGTACATTTTCACAAATAAACGTGCATATAACTTGATTATCTGAATAGACACAAAAAATTTCATTTTAAAACAAAGTTCTGCTTAGGTTTAAGCTCTTCACCAAGTGTTTAATTATGTCATGGTGGATGAACGTTTGTTGTTACTCTCAAATGAGATGTGTTTGGTAGTTAACTTACATGTATGAGTAGGGGACTCAATTCATGCCATGTCTTTGCAGTGAAAATGCTTACTCTCATCCAACGACTGTGATTGCTTTTTGGGGTTATCTTTTGTAAATCGGATTGATTGTCTTGCTTTGTTTTTTGCTCGTTTTACTAGAATGTAGACTTTTAAATTAAACGTCAACAAAAGCATACGACATGTAACTCAATCAATCATACTTTGTATCAATGCCACAAGTTCGATACTCCATCAATATTTGCTATATACGTATGTGTGCCTATACATCATATTTGCTTGCTCAAACAAGTAACAAGTTCAAAATAAATAAATAAAGTGTACATATATCCTCCCCTTGATGTAAAAGATGAGAGTAGAGCAAATAACTTTAAATCTGGTGAGGGAAGTACCGTAGAAGCCATGCCACACCTCTGATGGCAATCGGTAAAACATGTAGGAAGTCAAGTGAAAATTGAACTAGTTTTCATATCCGTTAGGTAGAAAAGGCGATAAAACAGAACAGAAATTTGATAAATCGGACAACTTTGAACGTATATATATTCATATTCTGCACGTCCACTTTATGCATCCATGATTCCATCTTACGCATTGATGAACTTAGATTACTAAACGGTGGTTTTGGGGATATCAAGTAGAAAGTTTAGGATGAGATTACATGTAGAGGATCAGCAACATTGGGGGTTAGGGTTTGTGGGTTAATTTAGTTTGGATAGTGTTATCCACACACACTTCGTACTTCTCACACACCTCTCTCAATTTATGGCCGTTGAATCGAGAGAATTGAAGATCATTGGTTAAAAATTAATAAGGGTGTAGAATGTAAAATGGGGTGTGAAAATAGAATTATCCTTTAGTTTTTGATATTTTTCGATTGAGTACTCCATCTCTGATTGACCGCTTACCGTTTATCTTTTCACTCTCAGCCTTGCATTCTCGAGCAGCCAAGTTTTAATCTTTTTCGGTTCCAATTTAATGCTTTTTCAATTAATATTCCATGCTGAAATTTGGTTGAATTTTGTTTGGGTGTTTGGTATCAGGATTTCTAGAGTAACTCTTTGACACAGAACAAGTAGTGACGTGTTTTAACTTTTTCATACAACACACTTTTTTTAGACATTACTACTTTAGCATTCTCCAACTCATAGCATATAAGTTATATAAGGGAAATCACACCTCCTATGAATTGCAAGAACTTTTGAGATTGTATAGTAATATTATATTTATTATACTACATTTGTATCACTTTTCTAACAAAAATAGGACCAATCAACATATGTAGATCTCATCTTGATTAGAGAATTGGTATGAATGCGGTATGAAAAATCTGATAAGAATATCATTTTTATTAACATATTATAATAGGAAAAAAAACTTACTCTAACAAAAAAAAGTAAGAAATTTTTTTTCTCATATACACAACACAATGATGAATCTATGTCATGTAAATTCTTATCCAAGTCACCAATCCCAAAATCAAAATTTTTACTTCAAAAAAATTTAAAAGAAGAAAGTGAATAAATAAACAATAGAAATTTTAAAATTTAAATAAAAGAGATGTGAATAAAAAGGTAATGCTAAAATTCTGATTAAATTATATTCTATAAACGTTGTGACGTGGTTGTTTACAAACCTTATGTGTTGAATAACGTGTTTACTTTATATTGATAACACATTGCATCATTTACAAATTTAATCCATCTAACGCTACTTTAAATAAATATTTGAGCATGGTCCGACATTGATTGAACATTGATCGCACCACATGTTTTATTCGATGCAAGAGCCTACGGGCCACTGCCATGTGACTGATGCAAAATGGAAGATTTGGGTTGGGCCTTTGGACAGGAACTTATTAATTAGTCCCACATCGGCAGTTGAGTACATGAAAGAAGGGTTTATAAGGGAAAGCCCAACAGCCAAGCATGTCCTCTATGGGCAAAGGGAGGGGACACAGACACTAAGGTATTGTTTGGTACGCACACGGGACAGAATAGAGTTTCATAACAAAGATTATGTGTTATGTTTGGTAAGCGCATGACAGAACGGAACCAAAAGATTAAATGACTAACTTACCCCAGTACAAGAATCCTATGTTAGGATACAAATCATAGGTGAAGGAATCACGGGCCTGATCTTCATTAACAAATAAACTATACCCAGACAAAAGTTTCAGCTTGAACTTCAAATTTTGCTTCCAAAAAATTGGAATTTTTTCACGCCAAAGTACTGGTCATACACCATGATGCAGCAAATAGCTAGAAGAAAAAAAAAACAAAAACAAGGGCACAGTGGAAAAACAAATAAAGGAAGGTCTGCCAACAAACAAGATAGTATTCTACAGAGGAGAAAATATAGCCATATAGACCTCTATGTGTAGAAGATGAGACTGCTCGTATTTACAGAGGAATCACGCTGAAATATATGCTCCTAATTTCTAACCCTAAAATTTGATTTAACACTAAAACCCCCAATTTCTAATTTAATTTTCCAAATTGAATCTAATTACAATACCAAAATCTTCAAATTAAGGCTCTGTGTTGCTGTCTGCTGGCTGGGTGTAGTCGGCGGTGTCTTTCTGGCGGTTGAGCGGTGCGCCGGGGGCTGACAGGGTGAGAGAAGTGAGAAGTGAGAAAAGCGAGGCTACGGGGGAGCATGAGGATCAGGAGGAAGGCTACGGAAAAAAAAAAGGCAGCAACAGAGATGGAAAGAAGATGATTTAAGGTTTGTTTTACGATTTGGATGGTGTAAATATTGAAAAGATTGAGGGTATTTTTGTCTTAAATTTTATAATTTTGTGTTTCACGGGGGTGGAACAAGTTGTTCCAGTGGGGGAGGTGAAACATAAATTTAACCAAAATTCGTTTCGTGGGACAGCGCGTTCCACTGTCTTTGGTGCACCAAACGTGGAACAAGCGAGTTCCATCCCACTGCGTTCCATCTCAACCCACATACTAAACGGTACCTAAAGACCCGAAGGAATTAATTTGAACTAATGTGTGGAACCCACTGCGAGAAGACAAAGAGACTTACCACCCTATACCATCACCTTAGAGCAAGAGGGACAACTGGACAATTTGAACCTGTGGATGAAGGAGGACACCTCTCGCATGGACAAGAAAATAAAAAATAATCAATAATTAGATAAGTGTTCCTAAGGAGGACGTTATTGCCAGAAGCTAAGGAACTGAAGGATAGTAAGAGGAGGCTTTCTTCTACAAAATTCAAAGGTTTTTTTATTTGTTTTCTACTAATCAGGTACGCTTAAAATAAAGTAAGATATTTGAAACGTCCACGAAGCATGAAAACATTCCCCATGATGCATGAACTCCCTATATTTATATTTTCCTTCCGATATATATTGTATCTGATTCATATATATGAATCACATACAATATATATCGGAAGGAAAATATAAATATAGGGAGTTCATGCATCATGGGGAATATATATATATATATACACGCTTCATGCATTATGCAATTATTTTGTTATGTGGAATTTGTAAGTCAAAGCATATAAATAAATTAGAAGCAATTTAGGGTTCTTAAAACCCTAGAAAAGTTGGAAAAAAAACTGGGAATTATATGACATGGTTGCGGCTCGCCGCCGTAGGCACCATCACCGACCACCACAGCTGGCCTGCAGCCCAACCACGTGGAGTAAACATGGGAACGGCGTCGTTTGACGCCTTGGACCACACGGCAGCAGCCCTTTGGACTTTGCTGCTAACACAAGACAACCCAGGCCCTCGGCCTAGTAGGGTACTCATTGGCCTGCAGGCCTAGCAGGGTACTCACTGGCCTGCAGGCCTAGCCCAACTCGAGAAGGCCTGAAGCTTTCTTGGACCTATCATATGCGTCCTTGGCCCAACGCCAGCAGCCCAGAGTCGCTGAACCTTTTGTCTCGTGTCCAGGCTTGCCTACAACAAGCATGTTGCTTGCTAGGCTTCATTCATGCCTCGACCCAACTTGCCGGTAGCCTTTGCCCTGCTAGGCTTGACTTGCCCTAGCCCAAAATCCTGAAACCCAACCTCGGCTGGGCTTCCCCGCACCAACCCACAGGCCATCACACGTTTGGCTTGCACCCGTGCCTTGCTTTTGGCCCAAACCAGTGGCACTTGCTGCTGGGCTCACCCAGACCACACGGCCTAGGGGCTTGGATCCCTCCCGAGGCCCAATGACTTGTAGTTGAACTGTACGACATGTCCCTGTGTCGTTACCATCTCATTTTTTGTTGGGTCGCGTCATTTCTTTAGACCCAATGCCAATTTTTGGCATGCCTGCGTTATAACTTATACACAATTTTTTTTGGGTACTTTGGGTTATGCCAATTAATTCTGATTTAATTATCACTTGGTTTATCATCAACCGAGCTAATATGACCCGTCTGTCATTATTTTGCTTCCACGATCTACCTTGTTTAGTCTTGATCTATTAAATTAATTAAAAGTGACCTGCAGTCCATTAATCTAATAATTAATCCAAAATTATTGACCTGAAGATCACCTTTGGACATTAATGATTCAATAACTACTTTGAACCGTTGACATCCTTTCGTAGTCTCGAAGCTCTCACACTTAAGTTCCCGAAGCAACTCAAATTCATCACACTTAAATCAGCATATTGCATTCTATGTCCTTGCATAAACCTCTCCTTTATGAACTAATTGTTCATAAAACTAAATTGAACCTGTAGTTTCATATTTAGTGCATTTGAAACCCGAAGTTTTCATTCAATGAAACATGTAGCTTTCATGTTTAAATTAAACCAATACATGTCTATAGAATAATTTTTGGCCAATTTTTCTAAGTCTTTGGAATAATTTGTTTGGTTTTGGTTTGTTTTGAATTATGGATAATTATTTTAAGGATATTATTTCTCAATTGATTAATTGAATGAATGGAATTATATTTATGCATGTGACCAATTCAATTAATTTATTTCTAGGTATGACTAGTGGGGAAGTTAGTAATCTGGTTGATAGTGCTACTATACACACCATATTGCTTGAGCGACACTATTTTACTAACTTCGTACCTAAGAATGCACCTCTGACAACCCTCTCAGGCTCATCCAACCTGATTGAAGGATACAGAAAGGCTCATATAATGTTGTTTAATGGTACTGTGTTAACCATTAAAGAGGCCCTCTATTCTCCACGTTCCGAAAGAACGTTGCTAAGTTTTAGAGACATTCAAGATAATCAATATCATGTTGAAACCATTGAAGAGAATAGTTCTGAATTTCTTTGTGTCACTTCTTACGAGTACGGCCAGAATCGTATTCACGAGAAGCTGGAACGTCTCCCGAGTGGATTGTACATCACAACCATTCGCAGCATAGAGACCCACCATGTGGCCGGTCCTGAGCTCGGGTTCCAGGGCACTTTGCTGCTTTGGCATGATCGTATGGGACATCCCGAACGTGACATGATGTGTTGTATCTTCAAATCATCACATGGGCATCATTTATCTCCCTACATTAGATTCCCGCCATGCAAAGCTTGTTCTTTGGGGAAGTTGAATACTCAACCCTCAATTACAAAGATTATTCACAACCCTCCTAAGTTTCTTTAGATGATTCAAAAGGATATTTGTGGACCTATTCAACCAACATGCGGACCATTTAGATACTTTACGGTGTTGGTTGATGCATCGACACATTGGTCACATGTCTGTTTATTGTCTACATGCAACGCTGCATTTGCGAAACTCCTAGCACAAATTATTAAGCTTAGGGCTCACCACCCTGATTATCCGATCAAGACGATTCGATTGGATAATGCTGGAGAGTTTACATCACAGATTTTTTACGACTATTGCATGTCAGTTGAGATTGAAGTTGAACATTATGTACCCCATGTTCACACCTAAAATGGCCTGGCAGAAACTTTCATAAAGCGCCATCAATTGATAGCTCAGACTTTGGTCATGCGAACCAAACTGTCGATATATGCCTAGGGCTATGCAATATTACACGTAGCTATGTTGGTCCGCCTGAGATCCACTGTTATCCAACCTCATTCATCATTACAGTTGGTTACTGGGTCAAATAGTTTTAGACCACAGATTGTTCAAATAGTTGGTTACAGTTGTTTTATAGTTGGTTAAAAGGATCTAGATACGACAATCTACATGAAAGTTCCAGAATGACTTACATTGACTGGTTTAAATGGTTTTAGACCACGGAACACTCTCTCTATTAGATTAAGGAGATCACTCCACGGATTGAAACAATCTGGGCGTGTGGTATAACTGTCTGAGTGAATATTTGACAAGTCAGGGTTATGTGAACAAGGAACTATGCTCATGCGTGTTCATAAAGAAGTCACATTCCGGATTTGCTATCGTTGCAGTTTATGTTGATGACATGAACCTCATCAGAACTCCGGCAGAGCTTGAGAAAATTACTGTTCATTTGAAATCGAAATTTGAGATGAAAGATTTTGGGAAAACTTGATATTGTCTCGGCCTGGAGATTGAGCATTGTTCGGATGGAATCCTAGTACATTAATCGAACTACACCCAAAAGGTATTGCGACGTTTTAATGAAGATAAAGCGAAGCCTTCGAGTACTCATATGGTCATTCTGACTTTATATGCTAAACAAGATCCTTTACGTCCTAAGAAGGATGAGGAAGAGATTTTGGAGCCTGAAGTTCCATACTTAAGTGCAATTGGTGTTTTATTGTACTTGGCTCAATTCACTAGACTTGACATCTCCTTTGTTGTTAATCTTTTGGCTAGATACAGCAATGCGTCTACACTTAGACACTGGAATGGTATTAAAGATATTTTCCACTACCTCAAGGGTACAACGAATTTGAGTTTGTTCTACACCCACGAATCCTCGAGAGAAACCGCCGCCCCCTTCGGCCCTCGGGTTGATTCCCGCCTTGTTGGTTACGCATATGCTAGTTATCTGTCTAACCCATATAGGGCACATTCTTAAATGGGTTGTGTCTTTACCGTTGGAGACACTGCTATATCTTGGAGGTCTACCAAGCAAATGGTAGCTGCGACTTCTTCGAACCATGTTGAGATCCTCGCCCTACATGAAGTATCGTGTGAGTGCTTTTGGTTGAAAGCAGTCATGGAACATATTTGAAACACTAGTGGTCTTACTACCGTCATTGACCTTCCTATGATGATCTTTGAAGACAATGCAACATGTATCGAGCAGTTAAATAAGGGATACAACACCAAGCACATAGCGCCAAAGTTCTTTTATTCTCACCAGTAATGACAACATCAGAACATTGAAGTCAAGCAAATCTGTTCCTAGGATAACCTGGCTAATCTCTTTACCAAGTCATTGCCCAAGTTTACTTTTCCAAAGCTCATCCAAGGAATCAATATGCGTAAATTATCTAAGTTGAATTGCTTGTAGTTCTCTTATTTGGAAGTTATGTCTAACTCAGGGGGAGTATCCTGAAGCATACTCACTTGATCTTTATGTACTCTTTTTCCTACAATTAGGAGCATTTTTCCCACTGGATTTTTGCTACCTAACGAGGTTTTGATAAGGCACCCATCCTGGGATAATCATACTCCGTTGAGTTCACTACTTTCGTCTTATTTGACGTTTGTTTTAGATATTATGCATACTTTTCACTTTTCTCCTTAGTTTATGGGTTTTCACCTACCTTAGGTTTTACCATAGCAAGGTTTTGTGAGTTTTACTACCTATGCATACTTTCTTTATATTAGAGACTCGCATTCGCCCGTTGTGCCGACGATTTCATCAACTGTTCTACCTCAACTATTGAAGATCTGATGCAATGTTTTGTTTGAGTATTTCCACACTCAAGGGGGAGTGTTGCAATCATATTTAGAATAAGAATGTGATTTTGTAAACCCTAGTGTATCTTGGAATATTCTCCTTAGTAGATATTATCCTATTAGAGTTGTAATCCTATTAGGGTAAGGATTTAACCTATCCTACAACTATAAATAAAGGCAGAATAGGTGATACAGCACACACCTCACAATTAAATCTCTCTCTTCTCTTTCTCTTGCCGCCGGCCTCTCTTTCTCTCTAGTCCTAAATACAGTTTAGTCAAATAGGCCTACAACGATAAAAACCCCTCCTCTTTTTTTCTTTCTTCTCTTCATGTATGTGGACTGCCTGCCGGTCTTTCTTTCCTTTTTGCCAATCTCTACGATATCCTTACTCTGTTGTTTCGATCTATTGTCAAAATTTTTCAGTAGTTTTGTGTTGCACATTAGTAGTCTCGTTTTAAAAGTTAGCTTTATATTTGAACTTTTGAAAACCTTTTTGGGCAACGGGTTTTGGTTCCGCTATTCGGAGGTTCAAATCCCTTCGTCCCAGTACTTTGTAAGTAAAATATCTGTGTAGAATGTGGTGTTTGAAACTTTGTATACAACAGTCTACCTAATGTTTTTAATGTAAATTGTATTAATCTTTCACAATACAATCATTTATATCTTTGAAACATAATCTTCCACATTCTATATAGGTAGTTTATGTGGCTTTGGATCAATATTAATACTTACATACAAAATATTATGAAACATTGTGCTATTTATATGCAAGTGAGATTAGATCGACACATTCTGCATTCAACATCCAAAAATATCTCAATCTTCGATAAGAAATTTGTCGAGATGACAAAAGAGAGAACTAGAAACTAATAAGACATGAATAAACATGGAACTTGGAAAACCATTCTGTAATTCTAACTCGCAGATGCAGAGCGCACAACATATTTGAAATATCCATCACCAATGTCAATGAAAATAACGAAATTGTAACCAATTATATAATAAACTGAAAGAAGAAGGAAGCGAAAGAGATAACTATTGCTAATCTCCAAATTTAAGTATATTTGTTGAATTTTTGGGATACTATTTTTAAATGCCCGATTACTTAAATCTCACTGAGAAACAATTGCACTTGAAAATACTCACTTTACCTGTACAATTACACTCAACTGAACCAGTAATTTCAGCACTCTTGCTAATTTTTACGGTGCTATTTTATTGCTATCTCATACAAATTGTCTAATACTTGTATGTTTTGTCTGTAGAAAATTTGAGAGAGTTGTGCACAGGTAATTACTGTAACATTTTATCACTGACAAATGTGTAGAAATTTAATGGAGAGGGAGTTTATTGTTGTCGTGTGAGTGATTAGATCTCATCTTAAGCCTATAACCATTTTATCTGTCTTGGGTTTGTTGGTTTTTAGATTTATTAAGCCATTTGCTTGTGTCTAGGGTATGTAGTTTCGGTCTTTTTAATTTTTCGATCGCGCACGATGTGCGAGGGTATTTTTTTCGCCAATTTCAAGTTCGAGTGTGACAATTCTTATTACATGCAGAATTGACTCCACATGTGGGAACCGGATCCCCTCTGGATCCATATATACTAAGCCTGCTGAGTAGGCGATCTGAGCTATTGAAATTTGATCCAACGGTTCCAATTATTATAACTTTTAGAGGGTCCCCTGTTTGTAGCCATTGAATCAAATTTCAACGGCCTGGATCGCCTGCTCAGTAGGCTCAGTTTTATTGGATCCGGAGGGAATCTGGTTCCCCACATGTGTACGTTCAATAGGCTCACGTGTCATGGTGTCATTATCTTCCAACAGAATCCTCTTCGGATCTTTTTGGTGAGGATCCTGAAAATCCGTAAATCGTGTCCGGTCATCGTACATCGTGTGATCAATTTTTGTCAGGTACTATTTGTATTTAATTTTAAATAAAAATATTTAAAATAATTTCTGATTCATAATGTACGATGAACGAATATGATTTACGAATCCTCAGGATTCTCATCCGACAAGGATCTGAATTCCTTTACCTTTGTGTTGGTGGGCTTCACAATCTATTGAACTTTGCCAGGTACAAGTCCAGCTCCCTTTAAGTTCAAGCCACGGGGTGCATGCATGATGAGCACTCAAGGCCATGGATACAGCTTATATTGACGGGTTAATAGTTCCCGTGAAAGGTGGGTTTCAATCTAATAATACGGAGTAATATTATATATATTATTATTTTTTATACCAGACTTGTATTACTTTACTAATAAAATAGGACTCATCAACATATGTAAATTCCATCTCGATTAGAGAATTGGTATAAATGAGGTATGAAAAATCTGATAAGAGTATCATTTTATAACTACATATTATAATAGGAAAAAAAACTACTCTTAACAAAAAAAAAAGTAAGAAAAAATGTTACATATGAGAATGCACTTGAATCGACACCACACGACGATGAATTTATTTCATGAAAGTTATTGTTATCCAAGTCAGGACCCATCCCAAAATCAAAATTTTGACTGAAAAAAATTAAAAAGAAGAATGTGAATAAGTAAATAACAAAAATTTTAAAATTTAAATAAGAAAGATGTGAATAAAAAGGTAATACTAGATTACTCAAAGTAACTGACCAAAAAAAAAAAGATTACTCAAAGTAGAAATTCTATTTAAATTCTATTTTATAACTATTGTGACGTGGTTATTTATTTATAAACCTTAGGTGTTGAATAGCGCGTTTATTTATATTAATGAGACATCACGTGATTTACAAATTGAAAAATACTAGGGAGACATGTGATTCACCTAACAATACTCTGAATAGCCACTCGGTACTAATCTAATGGTATTTTTCTTCACTTGAAAGTGAGAGGTCTTAGGTTCGAATCTTGTGAATGACAAATTAAGTTACCTTTTATGTAGCTTAGCCGAATTCCTCCTCCCTTTAGTGTAAAGTTATATCAATGTTGTAAAAAAAAAAAAAAAAAAAAAAAAAAAGCATTACTTTGAATAAAATAGTTGAGCATGGTCCGACATTGATTAATCGCACCGCAGGCTTTATTGGACGCAAATATTCTAGGGGCGCTTACCATGTGGGACTGATGCGAAATGGAAAAGATTGGGTTGGGCTTTGAACTGGAACTTATTACATGAAAGAAGGGTTTATAAGGGAAAGCCCAACAGCAAAGCATGTCCTCTAGTCTTCCAACAAAAAGAAGCATGTCCTCTATGGACAAGGGGAGGGGGACACGAACATCAAATAACCTAAGGAATTAATTTGAACTAATGTGTGGAACCCACTGCGAGAGGACAGAGAGAAGACCCTTACCCCACCACCACCTTAGCCGAGGTCACGTGGACAATTTGAACCTACGGAAGACTACCTTTGCGAGGGACCCCATTGCGAGGAGAAATTGTTAAAAGTCCTTTGCAAACTGAACTGGACTAGACCTTTCCGAACTGGACTGGACCACACCTTTGCGACCATTGTGGGGGGACCCTTAACTGGTGGGACCCATTGCGAGGAGAAATTGAAAACCTTTGCGAACTGGAGTTGGACTATACCTGTGCAAGGAGAATTTGAAGAAATGAACTGTGGGATATCTCGCATAGACGAGAAAATATTAACACCAAATTAAATAATAAATAATTAGATAAGAACCCCTCCCTTTTTTTTTTCTCCTCCTCATCATGTATGTGGGCTGCCTACCCAGACCAGGAGGAACAGTATTGAACAAATTTAAAAAAAAAAAAAGAAAAAGATCAGAAAATATAAAATACCAAATTGAACAAATTCATTTCAATATTTAGCACTAAACATCCAATTTCTTTCCTTTTTGCCAATCTACGATATTCATATTGTGTTATTTCCATCTATTGTTAAATTTTTCAACAGCTTTGTGTTGCAAATTAATAGTCTCTCTTTTCTTTTCTTTTTTAATTAGCTTATATTTTGAATTTTTTAAAACCCTTGTTTGGGCAACGGGTTTTGGTCCTGCTATTCGGAAGTGCGAATCCTTTTGTCCCAATACTTTGGAAGTAAATACCTGTGTAGATTATGGTGTACGAAACTTTTGTATATAACAATCAACTTAACGTTTTTAATGTAAATTATACTCATTTTTCACAACACAATTATTTATATTATTAAAGCATAACCTTCCACATTCTACACAAGTAGTTTATGTGGCTTTGGATCAATAGTAATACTTACATACAAAATATTATGAAATAAACCAACGGATGAGATTGAGAGAAAATAATCCAATCCAATAGTTGTTATGAAATGAAATCTTATCTTGTCTGATTTCATAGAAACAAACCAACGGATGAGATTGAGATAAGATAAACCAACAACGGTGCATAAGTGATGCAATTTAACTTTGTCAGAATTTGAATTTTTTTAGGTTGAAAAGTTCAAAAATAAAATTTAAAATAACACGTCCAAAAATTAAGTTAAGAAAAGTTAAGACAAAAATAAATTTACCGTGTAGTCAAAATTACTACATAAATAAATATATAGCACCATATAGAGCCCGAAAGATATATAACCCCTTATTGGGAGAGATTCTTTTTTAGAGCCCAAAGATTCATCGGAGCTCTAAATTGGGCTATATCTACCACTTTTCTAGCCCCATATAGAGTCTTTCATTGGAATTGCTCTCACTAACTCATAACCTAGTAAGTGTCTATAAGACAAGTGATTAAGTTTTACAGACTACCGATCCAACTAAATATTTAAATTAATAAAGTTCAATATAAGATTTTAGTTAATTAGGAGCGAAACCAAAGTTTCCCTTATTTTATTGTTTAGATTTTGGGCTTGGACCATTAGGATTAGGGGTTATGCTTTTATAAATATGGTTTAAAGTTTAGTATGAGAAAAAATTACACGATGTAGTCCTTCAGTTTGTAATCATCTCGGCATTCTTATTTATTTATATATCACCATATATACTAGTATGGATTTATAAATGGAAGATAAAATATCTTCGAATATTTTCATAGATGATCGGTAGATTAAGTTTTATTTATTTTCATATATAACTCTATCACATGTTAAATATATTTTACCAACTTATAGTGTAGGTATCATCTATGATGTCATATAAATTTTCATTCAACTATTTTTCATGAGAGTTGTTCGATTTATATATTTAAATATTCAAATTAAAAATTTGGACTTGGATCAAAGTATAAAATATAATTTTGTCAACTTAGTTTGTCTAATCCATCGGAATTCAAAATTATTTTTAGGGTGAATTACACTTTACGACCTCAAGTTTGAGGTCTATTACAACCTTATACAACATTTTCAAAAAAATTCACTTTCATACCTCACGTACTATTTAATTGAAATATAATACATCCGTTACATTTTCTATCCATTGGTCCGTTAAGAGCTAACATGGCTGCCACATTTGTGCCACATGGCTGCCAAATTTGTGCCACATGGCAAAAAAATAATTTCTTATGCATTAAAAATATTATCATAATTTACCCTATTAAAAATAAAATAAAAAAATAAAAAACTGAAAACCCATCTTCCCTCTCGACCCACCTTCTCCCTCTCCTCCATTCTCTTCACCTCCCCTCCCATCCAAAAAACCCACCCTATCCCACCCCACCCCCACCTCCCTCGCAACCCCCCCCCCACCCCTACCTCGGCTTCTTCTAAAGGGCCGGCTCGCTCCTACAATGATCAGGAACCGGCCGGCTCCGGCGGTTGGTCCAGAACTGTCCGAAAAAGGACGAAGCACGAGTTCGACGATTTCGATAAGAGAAAGGGGACCGATCAATACAACAGAGATGGCGGAGGGTACGATCGTAATTTAATGCACTGGTCCGAGAGCTTATCAATGTCGAGGAGGTCAACGGCGGAGTTTCTGAAAGGGTTTTGATCTGAGCGGGATAGGTCCAGGCGAAGGCAGCAGGAGCAAAGCGTTGTCGTGGTGAAGGTTCGGGAAGAAGTTCGAGGAGAGAGAAAGAGGGAAGGGGTTGAGGGACGTGAGGTCATCGACGTGGTCAAATTCGAGGTATTCGGGGAGCGAGCAATCTAGGGTTAGGTCTCCGAGGAGGTGGTGGTGGGGTGGGTTTTTGGATAGGAAGGGAGGTGAAGAGAGTGGAGAAGAGGGGGTGGGTTCGGGGGAATGGGTTTCTCAGTTTCTGTTTATTTTATTTTATTTTATTTTTTTAATAGGGTAAATTATTATAATATTTTTAATGCATAAAAAATTATTATTTTTCCCACGTGGCACAAATTTAGTAGCCACGTCAGCACAAATGTAGTAGCCATATCACCTCTTAACGGACCAATGAATGAAAAATGTAACAAATGTATTATATTGAAATAAAATAGTACGTGAGGTATGAAAGTGAAATTTTTTGAAGATGTTGTATAAGGTTGCAATAGACCTCAAACCTGAGGTAGTAAAGTGTAATTTACCCTTATTTTCATGAGGCAATTAAGTAAGCAACATATTATAGCTTTTATAGTACAATTTTAATTATTTAATTGTCTATATCATTAGAAATGCTCCTAATAAGTAAATTTGTACGTCTATATAGCATTGTAAATTTTCTTCATTCTTTAGTGCTTTCCACTCCTAAAGCAGGATTTGGATCTTATTCGAATTTAAATTGTGGAATTCTAAGGATCTTTACATTCTAGCCGTTTATCGTACATCGTGTGATCATAAATTATTTTGAATTTTTTTATTTAAATTAAACAAATAGTATCTAACAGAAACTGATCGTACAATGTACAATGAACGGCTATAATATGAGGATTCTTATAATCCACACAAAAATCATGAGGATCCTCATACCTAAAGCAAAGCTTATGTCTTAATCAATTTATGTCTGACTCCAGTCAAAGAGTAGAATCTGACTTAAACCACCGGCACTTGACCTTTTGTCCCCCAAAATTCAAGAGAGATCGTAAATTTGAAATGTGAAAACTTGCAAAGCATGCGACCAAAACAAAAAAACTTGCCGATCAATCAATTGTTATTAAATTTGAGTCAAAGGTAAAATAATTATCGTCGTTTTTAAGTATTTAATCATATACATAACTTCCAAGTACTCTATTTGCAGCTGTTTTCAGCATTGAGTTTGATATGACCTTGATAATTTAAATGTCCTAATCCAATTAATGGATTAATTATGATTAACATATAATAATATTTCATGATGTGGATCAATTAAGTACCCTCATCACATGATCCACGTGTTGTCCACTTCCGTGATGTTTTATCCTCTCTTGAGGCGGAGGCTATGAAGGTTAGAGTTCGTTTGGTTTGGGTGATTGCAAGGGATTTCGAAAAAATTCATTTCGACAGTGATTCGCTTCAGATTGTAGAAGCATTGTGGAATCCTTCGATCAACTTGACTTTAATTGTGTCACAACCCATCCCGGAATTTCAATTCCGAGGATGTGAATTGACGGATTTGTCCCTAAAAGGTTGTTAAGGGATTAATGTGGACCACACACACACAACCTGCATTATCTCTTTCTCCCGCACGTTCTCTCAGTTCACTCTCTTTCTTTCTCCTTCGAAACCGTACGGACGAACCCAAAGACCACCAAAACTTCACGGATCGACGTGGTTGAGACCACCATCGTGCTCCTAGAGACCACACGAACTCATTGGTACCCGTTTCAGGTAAGGATTCATTCATTTTCACGTCGAAATCACAAGCATCAAGATTGCCACTGTTCATCAACTTTTAAATGGTTACGTTTTAGGACAATCCAAGCTCACAACGAGCTTAAGGAGGTTCCCACAAAGCTCGGAGTGCTTCGTTTGAAGGTTTTGGACGTCGGGATCACGAGGTTCGAAAGTGGCCGGTTTTGGTAGAAATTTCCCGACGTGATTTGGAAGGTTTTGAGGCTCCAAAGAGTTATAACCTTCTTCCTCTCATGATTTGTGACATTTTGGTGAAAATTTCATGTAAAATGATGCAAAAACGAGCGAGAAAAGGGCAGTTGCAGGTCTGCCCAGAATCCGGCACCGGTGGCACTGTTCCAGCGTCTGGAGGTTGAAGATGATGCGCGTGGGGGGCGCATGAGACCGTGGCCTCCCCGGCGCGTGAGGGCGCATGAGCCCTAGGAAAAATAATTTAAAAATATCACGATGTTCGTGAGGTTGTGTAGATCACGTTGGTATATTCATATGCCAAAATTGAGCAATATATGAGAAGTTATTAGCAAAAGTTGGTTATGTGCTTAATTAACGTTATTTCAGTTATTTCTCATATAGGCGAGGCTTATGCGGAAGACGAACACAATCAAGGAAGGCTAAGGGGTTATGACCATTCGATATAACTGTGAGTGTGCAGTTTTGTTTTCCGTATATACCTATATAAATGAGTTTTTCCCAGAAAATCTATTTAAGTGAAATGTGATTTGAAAGTATGATTTGAAATGTCATGCATGGAATTTATATGAGATATGTGAATTGATATATGATGCATATATGTGAATTGGTGCTGCGGACGCACAGGTGAGTATCAGGTGAGTTATATTTGGTTCATTGAATTGTTTGATGTGATTTATGTTGATAGCTCATAACCTGCACCCCCGGTGTTAGTGCTTATGTTATTCACCCGCATCACACGCTTACCTTGGATCCAAGTAGATGCTAGTCGTACAGACCACTAGAGGTGGTTCCGACATGCTAGTCGTACAGACCACTAAAGGTGGTTCCGACTAGTAGGTGATCCTATATTATGTGCACAGATGATTGATGAGAGAAGCACTAGAGTGTATTATTACACCATCCTAGTCGTACAGACTACTACAGGTAGTTCCGACTTATGTGCAGTGTAGTGCCGTATAGGTCACAGTTGGTGACTCCGGCTGGATTGGATATTGAGCTCTAGAATCAGCCGTACAGGACCACTACAGGGTCTCCGGTTGATTTATTATTTCACCTAATGTATATTGATGCTTCCATATTATGTTTTTAGCGCATGGCATGGCATATTTTCTGAAAAGTGATAAAAAATGGTGTTTTGAGATTTTTGAAGCTATATATATTTATATATGCTATTTTCTAGGAAAGTATATAGGTTTTACAGCGAGGGGTTAGAGCTTTGATATTGAGATGATTTTCGAGAAAAAAAAACTTTGTTTTACTGACCCACTCAATTTTGTTTTGCGCCCTTCCAGGTTCGAGATAGCAGAGCTTTGGTGGCCACGAGGAATCCAACGGTATTCTGACAGAATTCACAATTGTATTTTTAAGCTTCCGAACTGTGTAAATGGTTACGTCACTCTCACGTGACGGCCAGCACGCCCTCCTCCGAGATGGGGTGTGTCAGTTGGTATCAGAGCCTAGGTTGCAGTCATGTGTATCTTGAGAATTTCCTAGTGTCTTCTGTCAAAACTATACCGCCTCGTAGAGAGCCACGTCATTCAGTTAAGTCTAGTTTTCCCGATTTAGCTCAGTTATGGGAAGCTAGTACCAATGTGATTCAGTCTATTACCCAAAGGATTTTTCTCTTAGGACTGGTTATAAGTTGATGCTGAATCACTTTATGGAAATGAAAGACCTGAGGGAGCAAGTCGATGGCTTAATCATTTGGAAAAGACGTTTCGAATTATGCAAAGTAAGGGGAATCTTTCTTTTGCAAAGTAGGTCGAGATGACTACCTGGTTTCTGAGTATTGAATTTGCATCCTGGTGGAGACATGAGTTTTATAAGACGTCATCGGAGGAAACAGCTATTTGAGAGTTGTTTAAAGAATTGTTTAAGGAAAGGTTTAGTCCTCTGACATAAACGGATGGTAAGAAGCGAGAGTTTACAAATTTGAGACAAGGAAAGATGACGGCAAATGAGTATTATAAAAAGTTTACGGATAAGTATCGTTACCATTTGGATGTTGTTGTTGTTAATCCAGTCGAGGTGTTATGTCATTTTAAGCTGGATAATAAGAGGAATTGGTGTTCTTTGACGACCACTATCCATTGTGCTTCTTACCAGGAGTTTTATGAGATGTTGTTGAGAATTGAGGGCTCTGAGATTATGCTCAGCGAGAGTAAAGAGGAATAAGAAAAGAATGGGAATCAGAGGAAAGACGATAAAGGTAAAGATCCATCATCTCAATGACCTCGAAAGACTCAGAGCTTCAAGAGAAGTGAAGCTAGTTCTAGTTCTCCCAGCGGAGGTTTTAGTGCCACTGGTCAGAGGCGAGGTGGTAGACTTACTGGTGATCCCAGATTTCAGAGACAAGGTGATTCGATAGAGGGAATGTACCTTTGTGCCGTAGGTATAATAGCAGACACTTTGGAGAGTATAGACAAGAAAGCAGTGGGTGCTTTACTTGTGGATAAATGGGACATAAAGCTGCAAATTGTCCCCAGAATCAGTAAATGCCCCAGCAGTCTTCTTTGCCACCACTAGCGCTGATCCAGCAGGTACCTGGATCTAGTAATTATGGTTAGATGTGCCATGGTGTGCAGGATTAGAGTCGTACAGGTCACAAGACGTGACTCCGACTTATATACTAGCATTGACCGATGAGTTATGAGTACAGCCGCACAAGTCACATTAGATGACTTCGGCTGATATATTTCTTGTTATTAATGATGTTGCCAAAGAGAGTAATGATGGAGCACAATCGAGGCGGGCATATGTATTTCTAATGAAAAGCAAGATGGTAATATTGCACCCTTGAGGATTGTTGCTTACTTATCGAGACAACGGTGATTTATCAGTATTACGGGCTGCAGACTGTAATATTAATAACTTATTCGTTGGATTCGTTAAGCAAGTAAACAGGTAGGTCATCCTACATTAGTATGGTGTTATTCAGGATGTCCAGTGATGGTGGAAGATGTTGTTATGCCAGTGAATCTTTTTCCGTGAGATATTGTGGATTTGGATGTGATTTTAGGCATAGACTGGTTGTATTATAATCGTGCCAAGATAGATTGCTATGGGAAATCAGTTACTTTCCATCGACCTGGATGACCAGAGGTTACTTTTGGGGGTATGCAAAGTGGAGTGAGGTATGCCGTTATTTCTGCTGTGAGAGCAAAGAGATCGTTATCGAAAGGCTGCCAAAGATATTTAGTTCATGCGGTACTAAGAGATATTGCTTTGAGTAGTGTGGAAGAGGTCAAGGTGGTTAGACATTTTCCTGACGTTTTCCCTGAGAATTTACCTAGATTGCCGCCAGGCAAAGATGTGGAGTTCTCTATTGATTTGTTTCCAGGTACGGACCTTATATTAGAGATTGGTTCATGATGAGTTAAGGGAATTGAAAAGTCAGTTGCAAGAATTGGTTGATAAAGGTTCCATTCAACCTAGTATGTCGTCGTGGAGAGCCCAGTTTATTTATGAGGAAGAATGTGGACATTAAGCCTATACATTGACTATGGACAATTAAATCGGGTAACGATTGAGAATCGTTATCCATTACCGCGTATTAATGATTGTTTGATCAGTTTAGAGGTGTCTGTGTATTTTCAAAGATTGATTTGAAGTCTGGTTATTACCAATTGAAGATTAAGAGTGATGATGTCCCTAAGACAGTTTTCAGAACTCGTTATGGTCTTTATGAGTTTTTGGTGATGCTATTCGGATTGACGAATTTTATGAGTTTGACGAATGAAGTATTCCAGGAATATCTCGACAGGTTTGTTATCGTTTTCATTGACGATATTCTGGTATACTTAAGACTAGAGCAGAGCATGCTAGACATCTTAGATTGGTATTACAAAGATTGAGGGATCGTCGATGTATTCTAAGTTTAGCGAATGCCAATGTTGGATGAATCAAGTGGCATTTCGGGGACGTGTTATATCTACTTAAAGTATTTAAGTGGATTCTTAAAAGGTAGCAGAAGTTGAGAATTTGGAACAATCGCGAACCGTGACTAAGATTCGGAGTTTTCTTAGCTTAGCAGGCTATTATGGACGGTTTGTGAAAGATTTTTCAGTCATTGCCTTGCCATTGAAGAGATAGACGAGAAAAGAGGTTAAGTTTGAGTGGGATGAAAATGGTGAGCAAAGTTTTCAACAGTTGAAGTATTTCCTCACTCATGCACTTGTGTTAGCACTCTCAGATGATAACGGGAATTATGAGGTCTATAAGGATGCTTCTTTGAATGGTTTGGGATGTGTATTGATACAAAGGGTAGGGTAATTGCTTATTCTTCACGGCAATTGAACTTCATGAGGCAAATTGCCCTACTTGTGATTTCGAATTTGCGACTATCATCCTTGCTTTGAAGTTATGGAGACATTATATTATTGGTGAGAAGTGCAAGATTTTTTTACGGATCATAAGAGTCTCCAATATCTGTCTACTCAGAGGGATCTTGATTTTAGGTAACGAAGGTGGATTGAATTGCTTAGTGATTATGATTGCATAACCAGGTTGATCGTGCAAATGTTTGGGCTGATGTACTTAATATGAAGACTCTCGTGAGAATAAATGCTTTGTATGCTTGCCGTGTTCCTCTTCTTGCGGATTTGAGATCTACTGGAGTAAAGTTGGAAATAGAAGAACGAGAAGAAGCCTTGCTTGCTAGTATCCAAGTTAGGCTTATTTTAATTAATCATATACTCGATGCCCAGAGGATTGATGAAGAAACCAGGAATTAATTGAGGCAAAGAATATCAAGAAAAAGAAAGACCTCAGAGTTAGAGAATCAGATGGCATGCTTATGCAAGAGAACAAGATGTATGTGCTTAATGATGTGGAATTAAAGAAAGCAATTTTTGGACGAAGTACACTGTTCAGCTTCTACAATGCATCCCGGAAGTACTAAGATATGTCATACCATTCGATCATGTACTATTGGCCGGGTATGAAAAGAGAAATTTTGAGTATGTAAGTAAATGTATCATATGTCAGCAAGTTAAAACGAAAAAAAAGAAGCTTTTTGGATTGATGCAGTTACTTCCCGTTTCACAATGGAAATGGAAAAATATTACTATGGATTATGTGTACAAACTTCCTCATACACGAGACGGTTATGATGGAATTTGAGGTGGTAGATGATCGGCTTACTAAGTCAGAGTATTTTACTCCAGTGAAGAGCAGAAACCTTTCCAGGCAAGTGCAACAGTTAAGTATTTGTTTTATGGAAAAGAGATTCGGGCTTACGGATCTGTTGAGCTTTTTGGGTATGTTGGTCACTTCAAAGTTTTGGATAGCATTTTAGGAGGTTTTGGATACAAGGTTACTTTATAGTACGGTTTATCATCCTCAAACAGATAGGCAATCTGAGAGGACGATTCAGATGTTGGAGGATATGCTAAGATCTTCAATATTGCAGTTTGGTGACGCTTAGCATAAGCGATTGGATTTGATGGAATGTAACTATAACAACAGCTTTCATTCGGGTATTGGTATGTCGTCATTTGAGGCATTTATTGGCAAAACTTGCCGTACACCTTTATGTTGGTCAGAAGTTGTCGAAAGAATTTTGCGGGCCCTGAGATTATGGATAAGTCTACTCAAAATGTTCAAGTGATTAAGTTTAACCTGAAAGCAGCCCAGGAGTGGCAAAAGAGCTTAGCAGACATGCCACTAATTGAGTGTATTATGTAGGTGATTGGGTGTGTTCGAAATTTTCACCTTGGAAAAGTGTGATTCGGTTCAAGAAGAAAGGTAAGTTAAGTCCTAGAGACATCGGACTTTATGTGATCACCGAGCGAGTCGATGAAGTTGCTTACAGGCTTGAGTTGCCTCCAGAGTTATCCAAGGTGCATAATGTGTTTCATGTCTCAATGCTTCGACATTATGTTTCGGATCCTTCACATGTGATTCCTCCTCAACCTTCGGAGATTAATCCGGATTTGACGTACGATGAGGAACCAGTGACTATCTTGGATTGGAAGGACAAGGTTCTAAGGAATAAGACAATGAGCTTGGTCAAAGTATTGTGGAGGAACCACTCAGTGGACGAAGCTACTTGGGAGACTGAAGATCAAATTAAAGAGATGTATCTGAGGTTGTTTTATGAGTATTAGTGGATGGCTTGGTTGTATGAATTTCGAGGACAAAATTCTATAAGGAGGGTAGATTGTCACAGCCCGTCCCGGAATTTCAATTCCGAGGATGTGAATTGACGGATTTGTCCCTAAAAGGTTGTTAAGGGATTGATGTGGACCACACACACACAACCTGCATTCTTTCTTTCTCCCGCACGTTCTCTCAGTTCACTCTCTTTCTTTCTCCTTCGAAACCGTACGGACGAACCCAAAGACCAACAAAACTTCACAGATCGACGTGGTTGTGACCACCATCGTGCTCCTAGAGACCACACGAACTCATTGGTACCCGTTTCAGGTAAGGATTCATTCATTTTCACGTCGAAATCACAAGCACCGAGATTGTCACTGTTCATCAACTTTTAAATGGTTACATTTTAGGACAATCCAAGCTCACAACGAGCTTAAGGAGGTTCCCACGAAGCTCAGAGTGCTTCGTTTGAAGGTTTTGGACGTCGGGATCACGAGGTTCGAAAGTGGCCGGTTTTGGTAGAAATTTCCAGACGTGATTTGGAAGGTTTTGAGGCTCCAAAGAGGTATAACCTTCTTCCTCTCACGATTTGTGACATTTTGGTGAAAATTTCATGGAAAATGATGCAAAAACGAACGAGAAAAGGGCAGTTGCAGGTCTGCCCAGAATCCGGCGCCGGTGGCACTATTCCGGCGTCTGGAGGTTGAAGATGATGCGCGTGGGGGGCGCGTGAGACCGTGGCCTCCCCGGCACGTGAGGGCGCATGAGCCCTAGGAAAAATAATTTAAAATATCACGATGTTCGTGAGGTTGTGTAGATCGCGTTGGTATATTCATATGCCAAAATTGAGCAATATATGATAAGTTATTAGCGAAAGTTGGTTATGTGCTTAATTAACGTTATTTCGGTTATTTCTCATATAGGCGAGGCTTATGCGGATGACGAACACAGTCAAGGAAGGCTAAAAGGGTTATGACCCTTCGATATAACTGTGAGTGGGCAGTTTTGTTTTCCGTATATACCTATATAAATGAGTTTTTCCCAGAAAATCTATTTAAGTGAAATGTGATTTGAAAGTATGATTTGAAATGTCATGCATAGAATTTATATGAGATATGTGAATTGATATATGATGCATATATGTGAATTAGTGCTGCGGACGCACAGGTGAGTTATATTTGGTTCATTGAATTGTTTGATGTGATTTATGTTGATAGCTCATAACCTGCACCCCCGGTGTTAGTGCTTATGTTATTCACCCGCATCACACGCTCACCTTGGATCCAAGTAGATGCTAGTCGTACAGACCACTAGAGGTGGTTCCGACATGCTAGTCGTACAGACCACTAGAGGTGGTTCCGACTAGTAGGTGACCCTAGATTATGTGCATAGATGATTGATGAGAGAAGCACTAGAGCGTATTATTACACCATCCTAGTCGTACAGACTACTACAGGTAGTTCCGACTTATGTGCAATGTAGTGCCGTACAGGTCACAATTGGTGACTCCGGCTGGATTGGATATTGAGCTCTAGAATCAGCCGTACAGGACCACTGCAGGGTCTCCGGTTGGTTTATTATTTCACCTGATGTATATTGATGCTTCCATATTATGTTTTTGGCGCATGGCATGGCATATTTTTTGAAAAGTGATAAAGAATGGTGTTTTGAGATTTTTGAAGCTATATATATTTATATATGCTATTTTCTGGGAAAGTATACAGGTTTTACAGCGAGGGGTTAGAGCTTTGATAATGAGATGATTTTCGAGAAAAAAAAAACTTTGTTCTACTGACCCACTCAATTTTGTTTTGCGCCCCTCCAAGTTCGAGATAGCAGAGCTTTGGTGGCCACGAGGAATCCAACGGTATTCTGACAGAATTCACAATTGTATTTTTAAGCTTCCGAACTGTGTAAATGGTTACGTCACTCTCACGTGACGGCCAGCATGCCCTCCTCCGGGATGGGGTGTGTCAAATTGGGCAAGCTGTGGAGGATATTAAAGCGCTAATTCCGGACAGTCACTGAGGCTACTTTTACCCATATTCATCGTCAAAGGCACCGGCTCGCTCACTTCAATCTTATTGTTAGTCATTTTTGTGAGTTATTAGTCTCCTCCATGTATTATTCTTGATTTACTTGTTGAGGATTGTTTGTTGTCCTGATCGGCTCACATCTCTCTGTAATGACTTTTCAGTATGAATGAAATTTCTATATTTTTTTTATGTGATGAATGATGATATTCTAGTGTGGTTGAGTTCATACTAAATGTACGGACTCTAACAAACAACCAATTAAAACATGACCTCTAATATGGACATTTAATTAAATGCTTATTAATATTTACAGTGCGGTTCGGTTTCGGTGCGGTTTTCAAAAGCTAAAACCGAAACCAAACCGTTTCCTACTTTGCAGTTCGGTTCCAAAACCGAAACCATTTCAAAATGGCAAAACCGAACCGATTTGGTTCGTGTTTTGGTTTCACTTTTCGGTTTTAAGTGTCCACCCCTAACGTGACTGATGCGAAATGGAAGATTGGGTTGGGCCTTGGACTGGAACTTGTTAACACATCGGCGGTTGAGTACATGAAAGAAAGGTTTATAAGGGAAAGCCCAACAACAAAGCATGTCCTCTATGGACAAGGGGAGGGGGACACGGACATCAAATAACCAAAGGAATTAATTTGAACTAATGTGTGGAACCCACTGCGAGAGGACATAGAGAAGACCCTTACCCCACCACCAGCTTATCGGAGGTCACCTGGATGGACAATTTGAACCTGTGGAAGACCACCTTAGCGAGGGGGACCCATTGCAAGGAGAAATTGTTAAAAGCCCTTTGCGAACTGGGATGGAGTACACCTTTTCGTGCTGGACTGGACTCTACCTTTGCGACCCAGTGGGGGGACCCTTAACTGGTGGGGACCCATTGCGAGGAGAAATTGAAAACCTTTGCGAACTAGAGTTTGGATTGGACTATACTTGTGCAAGGAGAATTTGAAGAATGAACTGTGGGATATCTTGCATGGACAAGAAAATAATAACACCCAATTAAATAATAAATAATTAGATACGAACCCCTCCCCCCTTTTTTTTCCTCCTCTTCATGTATGTGGGCAGCCTGCCCAGACAGAGGAACAATATTGAACAAATTAAAATAAAATAAAAAATAGATCAGAAAATATAAAATACCAAATTGAACAAATTCATTTCAATATTTAGCACTAAACATCCAATTTCTTTCCTTTTTGCCAATCTACGGTAATCATATTGTGTTATTTCCATCTATTGTTAAATTTTTCAACAGCCTTGTGTTGCACATTAATAGTCTTTTTTTTTTTTTAATTAGCTTATATTTTGAATTTTTTAAAACCTTTTTTGGGCAACGAGTTTTGGTCTTGTTATTCAGAAGTTCAAATCCTTCTGTTCTGTCCCAATACTTTGGAAGTAAATACCTATGTAGATTATGGTGTACAAAACTTTTGTATATATCAATCTACTTAACGTTTTTGTTAGGAGGTTACAAGAGTTACCATAGTTAAGTCTATTCAAGAACAATACATTATTGTTTAGCTGTTATGTTGTTATTAGCTTTTATTAGGATATAATTAGCTTTCCGTTTCATTGTAACCACTAGGTAGATAGCTCAAAGTTTATGTATAAATATGGGCTGTAATCCCTCCAATGAATGATATCGAATACACATTTTCTACATGGTATCTAGAGCCTAAATTTTTTTTTTCACATGGCTTCTGGTAGTGCATCGGCTTTTTCTCCTATCTCTATCCCAAATATCTCTCATCTTGTCTCTGTCAAACTTTCTGATACAAACTATCTTGTGTGGGAAAGCCAAGTCAAACCTTTCTTGCTAGGCCAAAATCTTTGGCGTTTTGTTGATGGCTCTTTTCCGTGTCCTCCATCCACTTTGACCTCTTCTTCAAGTGATGACAAAACACCTACTCCTACACCTACACCTAATCCTGACTACATCTCTTGGTTTCAAACAGATCAAAGTCTCATTAGTATCCTTCGTGCCACACTGTCTGACGCCGTCCTTCCTCAAGTCATTGGGTTCTCCACCTCCAAAGATATATGGGACTGTCTCCAGCAAAATTTCTCTCAACAGTCACTTGCCAATGCTGCACAACTGAAATTTCGTCTATTCTCTCTTACCAAAGGCTCCAAACCCGTTTCTGATTATCTTGCTCAAGCCAAAAGTTTGGCTGATGAACTCACTGCTATCCAAGAACCTGTGTCCAATTCTGACTTGGTTACTTACGTACTTCGTGGTCTGGGACCTGATTACCAGATGCTTGTGACGGCTCTTCTCAATTTCCCGCCCCTCCCACCCTTTTCTGACCTTTGCACCAAATTGCTTGCTTTTGAGGGGCAACAAGCCTTTGCGGCTCAACTCAATTCTACACCATCCCATGCTGCCATGATCACCACACGTCCGCCTCGTGGTCAGCGTCCATTCCGTCCGCGTGATCCCTCAGGCCATAGGCCACCATTACATTCTTTTCATGGGTTTCCACCGAACATCTCTCGGCAACAGCGACCTCCCTTCAACACTCCAGGTCTTCTAGGTCCTCTTCCACCTCGTCAGGCGGTTCAATGTTGGCATTGCCACCAATATGGCCATGTTCAAGCCAAATGTCCTCACTCTCGTCCCTTTGCCGGCATGCATGTTGCTCCCTCTTCAGATCCTAACTGGTATTGGGATTCCGGTGCTACAAATCACATGACTCATGATGCTAAGTTGTTTCCTTCCGATACCTCCTCTGCACCCCGTGACAATGTTGTTATTGGTAATGGTGACACCCTCCCCATCACTCAGTCTGGTAAAGTTTCATTTTCCTCTGGTACTTATGTCTTTCGTCTCTCTGATGTTCTTCGTGTTCCTTCTCTTCATAAAAATCTTTTATCGGTTGCTCAATTTACACGTGATATGCATGTCAGTATTACTTTCTTTCCTTGGGGTTATCACATTCGTGACTTACAAACTGGTGTTATTCTTTTTCAGGGCCTATGTAAAGATGGCCTTTATCCCGTCTTTCCTACCCTCCTAACTGGGCCCAAGACTGCTTTTTCTTCCGTTGCTGATTCTTCGTCTCTTTAGCATCGTCGTCTTGGTCATCCTTCCACCAAAGTGCTTGCTTCACTGGTTTCTAAGTCATTTTTAGGTTCTATTTCTCGTTTCCGGCATTCAAATTGTAGCCATTGTGCCTTATCTAAATCAATAAAACTTTCTTTTTCGCCTCATGAACATCGTTCTCTTGCACCTTTTGATTTAATCCATTCAGATGTGTGGATGTCTCCTGTTCTGTCTGTCTCTGGTTATCGTTATTATGTCTTGTTTACTGATGATTCTACTCGATATTCGTGGATTTTCCCCATGCGCCTTAAGTCAGAAGTTTTTGGACATTTTTCTACTTTTGTTTTATATGTTAAAACTCAATTCTCTTTGTCTATTAAACAATTCCAGAGTGATGGGGGTAAGGAATATGACAACCTACAGTTTAAGCAATTTTGTGCAACTAATGGCATTGTGCATCGTTTTTCTTGTCCTCATACACCCCAGCAGAATGGATTGGCTGAGCGCAAACATCGTCATATTGCTGATATGGGTCGTACACTTTTACATACTGCTCACATGCCTCACAACTTATGGGCTGAATCCTTATGCACGGCAGTCTATTTAATTAATAGACTCCCGTCACCTGTTCTTCAAGGGATCTCACCATACCAATCCTTATTTGGTCATTCTCCAGACTATAAATTGCTTCGCATTTTTGGGTGCATGTGTTATCCATATCTTGGAGATTATGTATCTAACAAATTACACCCTCGTTCTCTCCAGTGTGTTTTTGTTGGTTATAGTGCTCAACATCGTGGCTATAGATGCTTACATCCACCAACTAGACGCCTCTATATTTCACGCCATGTCATTTTTCATGAAGATCAATTTTATTATGCTGCTGTCTCTACACCTGTTTCGTCTCCACCGCTCGCCATTGTTCCTGTGGACTTGTCATTTGTTCCCTCTTCTCAGCCACCTGTCCCACCACATACCCTTGTCCCTGGGACATCATTCTTGCAGCAAGCAGCGACTGCTGCACCCTCCAGTTGTCCTCCTGTCGAGATCTCATCCTCTACGGATGCCGCAGCAACTCTGCCACCTGCTGCCTTTGACACTCCAGCTGTCCTCCCACCCGCACCTGCAGCCTTTGACCTGCCAACACCGACAAAAGTTCCTGCGCACAACGACCCGCTTGACCAGCCACTCTCTGCATCGCGACTTTCCATGCTGCCACCTGTTACTGCCGCGTCATCTACAGACCGTGATTCTCCCGCTGTTGCTCCACCACCTCGCAGTCACGTTGTCACTCGTTCCAAATCTGGTGTTTTCAAGCCCAATCCTAAATACCAGACCAACTTCTCTACTCGGTATCCTGTACCTCATGCTTTTGCTGCCTTAGTGGACATGAATATTGAACCAACGTGCTACACACAAGCTTCTCGCTCTCCCGAGTGGAAACAGGCCATGCTCGAAGAATATAATGCACTTATTCATCAGGGTACTTGGTCCTTGGTCCCTTCCAATAATTCACTCAATACGGTTGGTTGCAAATGGGTTTTCAAGATTAAGCGGCGATCCGATGGCACACTTGAACGGTACAAGGCACGTCTCGTTGCTAAAGGATTCCATCAACAGTCTGGAATTGATTATTTTGATACTTTCAGCCCTGTCGTCAAGCCCACGACGATTCGTACCGTTCTCTGTCTGGCTGTTTCTTTCCAATGGTCCATTCGGCAACTCGATGTCAAAAATGCATTCTTGCATGGCTCTCTCTCTGAGGAAGTTTACATGAGCCAGCCCCCGGGGTTTATTGATCCTGATCGTCCTCACCATGTGTGCAAACTTCATAAGGCCATCTACGGTCTCAAGCAGGCTCCACGAGCATGGTTTCAACGATTTAGTTCTTTCCTTTTACAGTTTGGTTTCTATCAAAGTCGGGCTGACAACTCCATGTTTGTTTATCAGGCCACTTCTCATATGTTGATTTTGTTATTGTATGTGGATGATATTATTCTCACGGGCAGTGATTCCTCTCATATTCACAACTTTATTCGCATACTAGGAGCGGAATTTGACATCAAAGATTTGGGACGTTTGCATTATTTTCTTGGCATGGAGGTTAATTATCACACAGATTCGCTCCATCTTACTCAAAACAAATACACAGTTGATCTTCTCAAACGCATCAATCTCTTGGACTGTAAACCTGTTTCCACACCCATGGCTTCGAAAGGTACACTTTCTCGTACTAATGGTACTCCACTTGCCGATCCTACACTTTATCGACACATTGTTGGTGCCCTCCAATACCTTACCATGACCCGTCCCGATATCTCATATGCGGTTCAACATGTTGCTCAATTTATGGGATCCCCCAGTAATGTTCATTTTGAATCTGTTAAGCGAATATTACGTTATCTCAAAGGCACCCTTGGGTTTGGTCTTCCTATTCGTCGGTCTCCTGATTGTTCCTTCCTAATTGCCTACTCCGATGCCGATTGGGCAGGATGTCCTGATACCAGACGGTCCACATCCGGCTTCTGCATATTTTTGGGATCTAATCTCATCTCATGGAGTGCCAAGAAACAGCCCACAGTTTCTCGTTCCAGTGCCGAGGCCGAGTATCGAGCCCTCGCTTATGCATGCGCGGACACTATATGGATTCAACATCTTTTGAGTGAACTTCATTGTCCACTCACTCATCCCGTATTACTAAATTGTGACAACTTGTCCACCACCCACTTAGCTGCTAATCCCGTGTTTCATGCTCGCACAAAACACATTGGGATTGATTATCATTTTGTTCGTGAACGAGTTGCTTCTGGCAGTCACAAGGTTCGCTTTATCCCGTCCCAGTTTCAACTTGCGGATGTCTTCACCAAAGGATTACCTGTTGCACAGTTTGCACATCTTATTTCCAAACTTGTCTCCTCTCCGGCGTCAAGTTTGCGGGGGAGTGTTAGGAGGTTACAAGAGTTACCATAGTTAAGTCTATTCAAGAACAATACATTATTGTTTAGCTGTTATGTTGTTATTAGCTTTTATTAGGATATAATTAGCTTTCCGTTTCATTGTAACCACTAGGTAGATAGCTCAAAGTTTATGTATAAATATGGGCTGTAATCCCTCCAATGAATGATATCGAATACACATTTTCTACAGTTTTCAATGTAAATTATACTAATCTTTCACAATACAATTATTTATATTATTAAAGCATAACCTTCCACATTCTACACAGGTAGTTTATGTGGCTTTGGATCAATAGTAATACTTACACACAAAAGATTATGAAATAAACGAACGGACGAGATGGAGAGAAAATAATCCAATCCAATAGTTGTTATGAAATGAAATCTTATCTTGTCTGATTTCATAAAAACAAATCAACAGATGATGTGCAATCCCACATCGCCCAGGGGAGTGGATCATGTGAGCCTTATATGTATATTCACATCTCTACCTAGCGCGAGGCCTTTTGGGAGCTCACTGGCTTCGGGTTCCATCGGAACTCCGAAGCTAAGCGAGTAGCGCGCGAGAGCACTCCCATGATGGGTGACACACTGGGAAGTTCTCGTGTGAGTTCCCAGAAACAAAACCGTGAGGGCGTGGCTACTCGCGTGAGAGCACTCCCATGATGGGTGACCCACTAGGAAGTTCTCGTGTGAGTTCCCAGAAACAAAACCGTGCGGGCGTGGTCGGGGCCCAAAGTATACAATATTGTGCTACGGTGGAGGCGTGCCCGGGATGTGGTGGGGGCCCGAGCCGGGATGTGACAGATGAGATTGAGATAAGATAAACCAACAACGGTACATAAGTGATGCAATCTAACTTTGTCAGAATTTGAATTTTTTTAGGTTGAAAAGTTCATAAATAAAAATTTAAGATAACACGTCCAAAAATCAAGTTAAGAAAAGTTAAGACAAAAATAAATTTACTGCATAATCAAAATTACTACATAAATAAATATATAGCCCCATATAGAGCCCGAAATGTATATAGCCCCTTATTGGAATAGATTCTTTTTTAGAGTCCAAAGATTCCTCAGAGCTTTAAATTGGGCTATATCTACCACTTTTCTAGTCCCATATAGAGCCCCTCATTAGAAATGCTCTAACTAACTCATAACCTAGTAAGTGTCTATAAAACAAGTGGTTAAGTTTTACAGACTACCAATCCAACTGAATATTTAAATTAATAAAGTTGAATCTAAGATTTTAGTTAATCAGGAGCGAAACCAAAGTTTCCCTTATTTTATTGTTTAGATTTTGGGGTTGGACCATTAGGACTAGGGGTTATGCTTTTATAAACATAGTTTATAGTTTAGTATGAGCAAAAAGTTGCACAATGTAGTCCTTTAGTTTGTAGCCGTCTCATCAATCTTGTTTATTTATATGTCATCATATATACTAGTATGGATATATATATGGAAGATAAAATATCTTCAAATATTTTCATAGATGAACGGTAGATTAAGTTTTATTTATTTTCATATATAACTCTATCACATGTTAAATATATTTTACCAACTTATATTGTAGGTATCATGACACACCCCCACCGAAGTCAACGCATGCTGGCCGTCACGTGAGAGTGACGTAACCATGTGCGCATTGCGGAAACGATAAGAATATAGAAATTACGAATAATTAAAGACCAAACCACTAACAATACTAACTAAGATAATGTGCTAGTGCGAATAAGCGTGAATCCCAATAATTCAGAGCATAACTAACCTAGTGCACTCTAGCAGGACAATTATTAATAATACAGCATCCGAAGACGATCCTACATGAAAGGTGAACTGTCAGAACCTTCGTCAAGCCATCGTAAGCCACCAAAGAACAATTCCTACTTAATACCTGGAGGGGCGAAAAATAGAAAACGTGAGTGGGCAAAAATAAAGCTTTTCAAATCATTTCATTTCTCAAATATTCTAACCCCTCGCTGTAAAACAAGTATAGTTTCCCAGAAAATAGTATACATACGTATATATCTCAAAACCATGCTCAATATATCCAAATCCACATATATGTATGCCATGCGTATGCCATGTCCAATATCACAATATAACTACTGTAAGCCAGGTGATGTAATGTATTATAAATCATCTGCTAGCCGAAGTCACTTCACGTGATCTATGCGGTGAAATTTAGAGCTCATTTCAATCATATCTCAATCTCATAATTCATCATGTATATACGTCACATATCTCATCATATCTCATCATGTATATACATATCTGCACACGAGTCGGAACCACCTCACGTGGTCTGACCGACAAGACTGGGTGTAAATAAATACGCTCTAGTGCTACGATCACGTGAAGATTGTGCGCTAATCGCGGGTCACCTACGAGTCGAACCCACTTAAAGTGGTCTATACGACAGGACTGTGCACCTAACTTGGATCCAAGATGAGCGTGTGGTACGGAAGGTGAACATCACGTGAAGGACTGTGCCCCTAACTCTGGGCGGGAGCACTAACACCGGGGTGCAGATTATGAGCTCTAATATATCTCATCATCATCATTATCATATCTTATAACCATTACCAACATTGTATTCTCACCTGTAGCATACCTAGGCCTTCGCAGCACCATGCCACAATATGCATAATCATGATAATGCATATACTAAAATATGATGCAAGTATGACACGACATTTATATCACCTTTCCTTTAAAGTACGTTTTCTGGGAAAAACGTCAAGTGTGTGTGTGTGTGTGTGTGTGTGTGTGTGTGTGTGTGTGTGTGTGTGTGTGTGTATAGGGTTTAGGGTTTATATATACTGAAAACAAAAGCCCACTCACTGATATATAGACGGGTCGTAACCCCCGTGCCTAGCTTGGCTACGCTCGTCCTCCGGATAGGTCTCGCCTATATGAGAAACAACTATAAAAACGTCAATTAACGCACATAACCAACTCTAGCTAATAACTTCTCATATATTGCTCAAATTGGGTATATGAATATATCACTGAGACCTACTCAACCTCAGGAACATCCCCATATTTTTAGAAAATTTTTCCGATGCCCCACGCGCCGGCAAGGGCACGGCCCTACGCGCCCCCACGCGCGGCCACGTGCCAGGCACACTGACGATGTCAGTTAACGCCGTCAGGAATATTCCGTCAAATCCCAGCATATACCATTAGAACTAACTTGACGCCGTTAGATTCCGTTAAGAATATTTCGTTAGGTTGACGGAATATTCCTCTGTCTTCTCCAGCATTCCTCCAGTCACCGTCGCCGTTCCCGGAAACTGGGAAATTTTCAAAACCTTATATCTCACTCATTTTTCAACCAAATTGCATGAAACTTGGACCAAATGAAAGCTTAGAGTGAGAAGAACAAAACCTTACCAATTACAAGTCCCAAAAATCACGAGATCTTGCCTGAGAACCCTTGAAACTCCGGCCACCTCTGTAACTTCTCTGTTTTACGTATTCTGACGTCCAAAACACCTCAACGAGCCACCCCGAGCTTCGTGAAGACCTTATAAAGCTCCATGTGAGCTTAAAATCCTCTAAAAACTCCACTTTTACGATTGCATGAACAGTAACCCAAATCGGAGATTTCTGGTTCTCATGATCCCGACGTCCTCACGTCCTACTAATGGTACCACTTGACTCCTAAGCTCGAAGGGAGTACGAAAATGACTTCCACCACCTTGATCTGCGACTGGAAGTGTTGGTTTGGGAAATGTTCGTACACTTGTACAGAAAATGGAAGAAAATCCGAGAATGAGGAGAGAGAGAGAGAGAGAGAGAGAGAGAGAGAGATAGGGTCAACGGGAGATGTGGATGTGTGCGTGTGAGTGTGTGGTCCAGGTTTGGGCAACAAAATAACCAACCAAAAACCAAAATAACTTAAGTTCTAATTGGGTCCAAACAATTAGGATTTAAGGTAATTGGCCCATCAACAAAGCTTAAACCACACAACACAATTAAACGTCCAAGGGTAATTTCAACGTCTCACACTACCGATTAAAATAATTCAGGATGGGCTGTGACAATCTACCCACCTTATAAAATTTCGTCCTCGAAATTCATATAATAAATACCATCCACTAGTAATCACAAGATAGGCGTGGATACATCTCTCTTATCCTATCCTCAGTCTCCCAAGTAGCTTCTTCCACTGAGTGATTTCTCCACAAAATCTTCACCAAATGCACTGTCTTATTCCTCAAAACGTTATCTTTCCAATCCAAAATAGTCACTGGTTCCTCATCATACGTCAAATCCGGATTAATTTCCAAAGGTTGATGAGGTATCATATGCGAATGATCTACAACATAATGACGAAGCATCGAAACATGGAAAGCACCATGTACCTTAGACAGCTCTGACGGCAACTCAAGTCTGTAAGCAACCTCACCGACTCTCTCAGTGATCTGATAAAGTCTTATGTACCTAGGACTTAGTTTTCCTTTCTTCCCAAACCGTACAACACATCTCCACGGTGACAACTTCAAAGATACCAAATCACTAATCTTATACACTCGGTTAGTAGCATGCCTGTCTGTTAGGCACTTTTGACGATCCTGAGCTGCTTTCATGTTAAACTTAATCACCTAAACATTCTGAGTAGCCTCCTCTACTATCTCAAGGCCCACTAAACTCTTTCGCCAACTTCTGACCAACATAATGGAGTCCGACAAGACTTGCCATAAAGTGCCTCAAATGGTGACATACCAATACTCGAATGAAAGCTGTTGCTGTAAGCGAACTCCATCAAATCCAAACGTGCATGCCAATCATTACCACACTGCATCACAGAAGACCTTAGCATATCTTCCAAAGTCTGAATCGTCCTCTCTGATTGACCATCTGTCTAGGGATAATATGATGTACTATATAATAAGCTCGAACCAAAAGCTTCCCTGAAGGTTGTCCAGAACTTAGAAGTGAATCTAGGATCACGATCCGAGATAATACTAACTGGAACGCCATGGTACTTCACGATCTTCAATAAGAACAACTCAGCTAATCGGCTTAAGGAATACTTTTCCCTCACAGGAATGAAATGCACTGACTTAGTAAGCCGATCAACGATCACCCAAATTCCATCATAGCTATTCTGAGTACGAGGAAGCTTGTACACAAAATCCATAGTTATATTTTCCCATTTCCACTGTGGAACGGGAAGTTGTAGCATCAATCCAAATGGCTTCTTCCCTTCAGCTTTAACTTGCTGACATATGGTACACCTACTCACATACTCGGCTATTTCTCTTTTCATACTCGGCCAATAATAAAATGGTCGGACGGTATGATACATCTTAGTACCTCCTGGATGCCTCGCATAAGCTGAACAATGTGTTTCGTCCAAAATTTCTTTCTTTAATTCCATATTATTCGGCACCTATATCCTATTCTTTTGCATAAGTATGCCATCAGTCTCTCGAATTCTGAGATCTTTCTTCTTTCCTTTAGAAATTGCAAAAATTAAATCCTAAACTTCCTCATCATTTCTTTGGGCTTCAAGTATACGATCAATCAAAATAGGCCTAACTTGGAAACTAGCAAGCAAGGTTACTTCTCGTTCTTCTATTCCCAAATCCACTCCAATATACCTTAAGTCTGTAAGGAGAGGAACACAAGAAGCATACAAAGCATTAATCCGACCTTGGGATTCCTACTCAAAGCATCAGCCACTACATAAGCGTGTCCAGAGTGATACTTAATCGCAGTCATAATCACTAAGCAACTCTAAGCACCTTCGTTGCCTAAGATTAAGCTCTTTCTAGGTGAAAAGATATCGAAGATTCTTGTGATCTGTGAAGATCCTACACTTTTCACTATAAAGATAATGTCTCCAGATCTTCAAAACCACTAATTCCAAATTATGAGTAGGATAATTCATCTCATGAGGCTTTAACTGACGTGAAGCGTAAGCAATTACCCTACCATGCTGCATCAACACACATCCTAGACCATTCAAGGAAGCGTTACTGTAAACTTCAAAATTACCGCTGTCATCTGGGAATGCTAAAACAGGTGCGTGAGTGAGATAATACTTCAACTGTTGGAAACTTTGCTCACAATTATCATTCCACTCGAATTTAACTTCCTTTCTTGTCAATCTCGTTGACGGCAAAGCAATGATTGAAAAATCCTTAACAAACCGTCTGTAATAGCCTTCAAAGCCAAGAAAACTCCATATCTCAATGACGGTTCGTGGTTGTTCCCAATTCTCCACAGCTGCAATCTCCTGAGGGTCTACCTATTCACTTACTTAACGAATCCAACAAATATGTTATCAATATTACGGTCTGCAGCCCGCAATATTGATAACTCATCGTTGTTACGATAAGTAAGTAAATAATACCCGAGGGTGCAATATTACTATCTTGCCCCTCATTGAGAAATATGCACACACCTTTTAAACAAATCCTCGATCGCGCTTTTGCACTATTCCTCAAGCAACATCATCAATAACACAATGACAAATTTACCCAAATATTGTTGAAATACTTTATTCATCAAACCCATGAAAACTGCTGGTGCATTCTTTAATCCGAATGACGTCACAAGGAACTCATAATGACCATAATGAGTTCTAAAAACCATTTTATGGACATCGTCACTCCTAATCTTTAACTGATAGTAATCTGACCTCAAATCAATCTTAGAGAATACACAGGCACCTCGAAGCTGGTCAAACAGTTCATCTATACGTGGCAATGGATGACAATTCTCAATTGTTACTCGATTCAATTGCCTATAGTCAATGCATAGCCTCAAAGTCCCGTCTTTCTTCCTCACAAATAAAACTGGAGTTCCCCATAGTGAAGTACTAGGCTGAATGAAACCCTTATCAATCAATTCCTTGTAACTGAATCTTTAATTCCCTCAACTCAGCAAGAGTAATTCTATATGAAGCTAAGGGTATAGAATCCGTACCTGGAAACAAATCAATAATGAACTCCACATATCTGTCTGGCGGTAATCCCGGTAAATCATCAGGGAATACAACAGGAAAACGTCAAACCACTTTTACATTCTCCACACTACTAGGAGCAACATTGTTCAATATTACATGAGCTAAATATCCTTGGCACCCTTTCAATAATAACCTATTTGCTCTCATAGCAGAAATAGCGTCATGCCTCACCCCACTACGTTCACCCACAAAAATAACCTCAGGTAATCCAGAACGATGGAAAGTAACTGTTTTCCCATAACAATCAATCTTGGCACGATTGTAATGCAACCAATATGTGCCTAAAATAACATCAAAGTCCACAATGTCTAACGGAGTGAGGTTAGCTAGCATAACCACATCTTCTACCAAAACAGGACATCCTGGGTATACACAATCAACATAACATTTCTCTCCTCTAGGCATAGTAAACTCTAAATCATAACTTAGAGGTGTAGGATGATGTCGCGTCATTTGAGCAAATACATGAGAAATCATAGAATGTGTAGCACCACAATCAATCAAAATTCTATCAAAATGACCAAGAATGTATAACGTACCCATGATTAAGTCAGGATTGTTTTGAGCATCATGTGATGTCATGTGGTGAATACATCCATGATAATGGTAAACACCATCACGACGCATCTGGCCATAACTACTCGATCCTGGAACTTGTTGGATCGGCGTTGATGGTGGCATAGAAGGCTACTGGGGGGCCTCTGTTGATTTTGGGGACAATTTATAGCTCAATGTCCCAACCCCTCACAAGTACAACATCCACTGCTACCTTGACAACATTCTCCAAAATGTCGATTATTACATCTCTTACACAAAGGAGTACTAACACCACTTGAATCTCCATGCCTTTGAAATCTAGGGCCTCCAGAAAATCTACCACCTATCCTCTGACTAGTGGCACTAAAATCCCGCTGGAAGAACTCGAGCTAGCTCAACTTTTCTTAAAACTCTGAGTCTAGTGAGATCTCTAAGATGATTGACCTTTACCTTTATCATATTTCCTCTTATTCTTATCCTTTTCTTATTCCTCACTCTCACTGGGCATCTTCTCAAAGTCCTCAATTCTCAACAAAATCTCATAAATCCATGATATGTAGCACAGTGAGTAATGATTGACATAGAACGTCATTTCTTTTTAGTACCCAACTAAATTGACGAAGCATCTCAATCGGACCGGCAGCAACCTCAGGATCATAATGAGATAATCAGTAAATTTCCTATAATACTCATTTGCTGTCATCTTCCTTTGTCTTAAATGAGTAAACTCTTGCTTCTAACTATCAATATAAGTTGGAGGAATAAATCTCTTCTGGAATAACTGCTTGAAAACTCCCCAATTAGCAGCTTCATCTGGTGTTACTCACGAGCCTCTTGTTCTCACCAGGATGCAGGTTCCTTACCTAAGAACCATGTGGTCGTCTCGACTCACTTATCATGAAGAAGATTTCCTTGACTTTACATTACTCGAAAAGTCTTTTCCACATAATTGAACCATTTCTCTGCTCCTTCAGGTCCTTCAATTCCCATAAAATCATTCAACTTCAAATTATATACAGTCTCAAGTGGAATCTTCTGGGGAGATCGAAACACAAACTGTATAGTATTAGCTATAACTTCCCATCATTGGGCGATATTAGGAAACTAGGTTTAGCTGAACGACGTGGCTCTCTATGAGGTGGCATAATTCCGACAAAAGACACCAAAATAACTAGGGAATTCACTAAATATGCAGGACTACAACTTATGCTCTGATACCAAACTGACACACCCCAACCGAAGTCAAGGCATGCTGGCCGTCACGTGAGAGTGATGTAACCATGTGCGCATTGCGGAAACGATAAGAATATAGAAATTACGAATAATTAAAGACCAAACCACTAGCAATACTAACTAAGATAATGTGCTAGTGCGAATAAGCGTGAATCCCAATAATTCAGAGCATAAGTAACCTAATGCAGTTTAGCAAGACAATTATTAATAATACAGCATCCAAAGACGATCCTACATGAAAGGTGAACTGTCAAAACCTTCGTCAAGCCATCGTAAGCCACCAACGAACAATTCCTACTTAATACCTGGAGGGGCGAAAAACAGAAAGCGTGAGTGGGCAAAAATAAAGCTTTTCAAATCATTTCATTTCTCAAATATTCTAACCCCTCGCTGTAAAACAAGTATAGTTTCCCAGAAAATAGTATACATACGTATATATCTCAAAACCATTCTCAATATATCCAAATCCACATATATGTATGCCATGCGTATGCCATGTCCAATATCACAATATAACTACTATAAGCCAGGTGATGTAATGTATTATAAATCATCTGCTAGTCGAAGTCACTTCACGTGATCTATGCGGCAAAATCTAGAGCTCATTTCAATCATATCTCAATCTCATAATTCATCATGTATATACGTCACATATCTCATCATGTATATACATATCTGCACACGAGTCGGAACCACCTCACTTGGTCTGACTGACAAGACTGGGTGTAAATAAATACGCACTAGTGCTACGATCACGTGAAGACTGTGCGCTAATCGCGGGTCACCTACAAGTTGAACCCACTTAAAGTGATCTATACGACAGGACTGTGCACCTAACTTGGATCCAAGATAAGCGTGTGGTGCGGGAGGTGAACATCACGTGAAGGACTGTGCCCCTAACTCTAGGCGGGAGCACTAACACCGGGGTGCAGATTATGAGCTCTAATATATCTCATCATCATTATCATCATATCTCATAACCATTACCAACATAGTATACTCACCTATAGCTTACCTGGGCCTCCGTAGCACCATGCAATAATATGCATAATCATGATAATGCATATACTAAAATATGATGCAAGTATGACATGGCATGTAAATCACCCTTCCTTTAAAGTACGTTTTCTGGGAAAAATGTAATATATATATATATATATATATATATATATATATATATACTAAAAACAAAAGCCCACTCATTGATATGTAGACGGGTCGTAACCCCCGTACCTAGCTTGGCTACGCTCGTCCTCCGGATAGGTCTCGCCTATATGAGAAACAACTATAAAAACGTCAATTAACGCACATAACCAACTCTAGCTAATAACTTCTCATATATTGCCCAAATTGGGTATATGAATATACCACTGAGACCAACTCAACCTCAGGAACATCCCCATATTTTTAGAAAATTTTTCCGATGTCTCACGCACCAGCAAGGGCACGGCCCTACGCGCCCCCACACGCGGCCACGTGCCAGAAACACTGACGGCGTCAGTTAATGCCGTCAGGAACATTCCGTCAAATCCTAGCATATACCGTTAAAACTAACCTGACGCCGTTAGATTCCTTTAGGTTGACGGAATATTCCTCTGTCTTCTCTGGTGTTCCTCTGGTCACCGTCGTCGTCGCCGGAAACTGGGAAATTTTCAAAACCTTATATCTCACTCATTTTTCAACCAAATTGCATGAAACTTGGACCAAATGAAAGCTTAGAGTGAGAAGAACAAAACCTTACCAATTACAAGTCCCAAAAAGCACGAGATCTTTCCTAAGAACCCTTGAAACTCCAGCCACCTCTGTAACTTCTCTGTTCTATGTATTCTGACGCCCAAAACACCTCAACGAACCACCCCGAGCTTCGTGAAGACCTTATAAAGCTCCATGTGAGCTTAAAATCCTCTAAAAACTCCACTTTTACGATTGCATGAACAGTAACCCAAATCAGAGATTTCTGTTTCTCATGATCTCGACGTCATCACGTCCTACTAATGGTACCACTTGACTCCTAAGCTCGAAGGGAGTACGAAAATGACTTCCACCACCTCGATCCGCGACTGGAAGTGTTGGTTTGGGAACTGTCCGTACACTTGTACGAAAAATGGAAGAAAATCCGAGAAAGAGAAAAGAGAGAGAGGGTCAACGGGAGATACGGATGTGTGCGTATGGGTGTGTGGTCCAGGTTTGGGCAACAAAACAACCAACCAAAAACCAAAATAACTTAAGTTCTAATTGGGTCCAAACAATTAGGATTTAAGGTAATTGGCCCATCAACAAAGCTTAAACCACACAACACAATTAAACGTCCAAAGGCAATTTCAACGTCTCACACTGCCAATAAAAATAATTCGGAACAGGCTGTGACATATCATCTATGATATCATATAAATTTTCATTTAACTATTTTTTCATGAAAGTTGTTCGATTTTTATATTTAAATATTCAAATTAAAAATTTGGACTTGGATCAAAGTATAAAATATAATTTTGTCAACTTGGTTTGTCTTATCCATCGGAGTTCAAAATTATTTTTATGAGACAATTAAGTTAGCAACATATTACAGCTTTTATAGTACAATTTTATTTATTTAATTGTCTATACCATTAGAAATGCTCCTAATAAGTAAATTTGTATGTCTATATAGCACTGTAAATTTTCTACATTCTTTAGTGCTTTCCACTCCTAAAGCAGGATTTGGATCCATCCGAATCCAAATTGTGGGGATGCTAAGAATTTTCACATCCTAGCCGTTTATCGTATATCATGCGGTCAGAAATTATTTTGAATTTTTTATTTAAATTAAATAAATAATATCTAACTGAAACTGACCGTACGATGTACGATAAACGATCATAATGTAAAGATTCCTATAATTCTCACAAAAATGATCCAGAGAGGATCCTCATGCCTAAAGCAAAGCTTATGTCTCAATCAATTTGTGTCTGACTTCAGTCAAAGAGTAGAATCTGACTTAAACCACCGGCACTTGACCTTTTGTCCCCCAAAATTCAAGAGAGATCGTAAATTTGAAATGTGAAAACTTGCATAGCATGCGACCAAAATAAAAAAACTTGCCGACCGATCAATTGTTAATAAATTTGAGTCCAAAGTAAAATAACGTCGTTTTTAAGTATTTAATCATATACATAACTTCCAAGTACTCTATTGTGTTGCAGCTGTTTTCCGCATTGAGTTTGATATGACCTTGATAATTTAAATGTCCTAATCCAATTAATGGATTGATTATGATTAACATATAATAATATTTCTTGATGTGGATCTATTAAGTACCCTCGTCACATGATCCACGTGTTGTCAATTTCCGTGATGTTTTCTCCTCTCTTCAGGCCCAACAAGATCCTCTCCATATCTTTTTTAAGAGGATTCTGACAATTCGTGAATTCTGTCTGTTCATCGTATATTAGGCGGTCAGTTTTTATCAAGTACTGTTTATGTTTATTTTTAAACAAAAATATTTAAAATAATTTCTGACAGCACAATATACGATAAACGGACACAATTCATGAATCCTCAAGATCCTCACAAAAAAGATCTGGCGAGGATCCGAACTCTCTTCAGGCAGAGGCTATGAAGGTTAGAGTTTGTTTGGTTTGGGCGATTGCAAGGGATTTTGAAAAAATTCATTTCGATAGTGATTCGATTCAGATTGTAAAAGCGTTGTGGAATCCTTCGATCAACTTGACTTTAATTGGGCAAGCTGTGGAGGATATCAAAGTGCTAATTCCGGACAGTCACTGAGGCTACTTTTACCTGTATTCGTCGTCAAGGGCACCGGCTCGCTCACTTTGGTCTTATTGTTAGTCATTTTTGTGAGTTGTTAGAGTCTCATCCATGTATTATTCTTGATTTACTTGTTGAGGATTGTTTGTTGTCCTGATCAGCTCTCATCTCTCTGTACCGACTTTTCAGTATGAATGAAATTTCTATCGTTTTCCTAAAAAAAATAACTTGGTAAAACGTCATGATAGTTTGACTTATTATAATAAAAATTCCAAGAGCTATATTTAAATAGAATGACGTTTTCAACCTCTTGTTTGCTGCGACTGTTGTAAATTGACCGAAAAAAAATATGAGTTGTAAAGCCTTCCATATTAAACCGAAAAATTGAGTTTGGTATCGATTTTCATAGTTTTAAAAAAAATTGAGTTTCGCGAATGTAATTTCAATTCTTGAGTTCAACTTAATAAATTCATGAATGAGATTCCTATACAAACATGAGAGCGCTAGCATTAGGGCTATAAATTAGCTTAAAACAGTTCAAGCTCGCATTGGGTTTGGCTCGTTTTTGGCTCGTCGAACCTCAACTCGTGAAAGAATCAAGTCAAGCCCAATTTGGTTGGTATTGACAAAGCTCATGAGCAGCTCAAAATGTTTACAGACAACTCAAAATAGGCTTGACCTCGGGTCGGTATTTCAAGCTTGACAATTAATCATATTTGTAATATATAATATATATATATATATATGTACATTCTCAACTCTAATTAAATTTATTGTAAGAATAATACGTATTGGGAGACTCAAATCCAACTAATTGAATCTAGTTTCTTCTTTCTGTGTTATAAGTGGGAATAGGACTTCAAGTTGCCACTCAAAGAACCCTAAACCACAACAACAAAATAAGGGTTTAGCTAAATGTGTCAAATTGTTCATTGTTCCTGGCGCTAGAATATAATTTTTAGGAGTAAGATAAGAGTTATAAATTTTATGCTCTTATTTGTATACTAATGTATATTAAACACTATATCGTTAGTACATTTTACTGGACACTATCGTGATATACTTTTTATTATTGAACACTATATCATAATTAGTTATTACTACGAAACAGTATATTAAAAATATTTGATATGATATAGAACTCTTAAAAATGTTTGATTCAGCATACTGGATCTGCATTGCATGGTCATCTTGGTCATCTATTTGCAGACACACAGCAGATCCTTCAGGGGTTCAAGCAATGGAAGATTTCGTTCGGCCCCATAGAGACGAATAAAGGGGCACATAGACTTGCACCGATGAGTCTTACGTTGGATCATCCTCTATTTTGGTTTGAAGAACCTCCTGATGTTATTAGTGATTTATTAGTAGAGGATAGTCTCAATTGTTAATTGGTGCGGGACACTCTTTTTCCTTCGTTCGGGTTGAAAGCCCCGGCAAGGTTTTTTATTGAGGCCCATTGTTAGCACCATATCCTCGATTTTGTACATATTTTTATATTCAATAAATATCGTACTTTATCTCAAAAAAAATAAATAAATAAAATAGTGAACTCTTGAGCATAAATCTTATCACGACATTGCAAAGTTTTTACACAATCGAACCAACTTACCATAAGAAATCCTTTGAAATAGCTTTAGTTCGTTATCGGGCTCGAATAGTTTAAGCTCACTTGAGCTTGGCTCGTGTAAGAACCATGCCAAACCGAACTCAAGCTCGAAAAAGATTAAACAAGCCAAAAATTGAGCACAATGATATTCAGTTCGGCTCAACTTGTTTACAGCTCTAGCTAGCAACCTTCCCACTTATCTTCCCATTTCAACATTTTCACGGCTACTCATGCCACATGTATTCCACAAGAAAAGTAGTGGGATTTTTATAGAATTAAAATTTTAGTTTTTAGTGCTAGTGGAGTACACGTGGCATGAGAAGTAAGAATGTTGAAATGCGAAGGTTAGTGAGAAGGTTGCTAACATTTCTCATACAATAAAATGAACAATCATTTGAGAGTGAAAAAAGAAAATAATCAATCGTGAAAAAAGAAGAAAAATCATCTATCAAACTCACACCACTATAATAATAGTGTTATAAGAATGGGTAAATTACATTTTATCCCCTCAGGTTTGGGGTCGATTGCAACCTCATACAACATCTTTAAAACATTTCAATTTCATACATTTATTTATCATTTTATTTCAATTTCATACCTCCGTTATTTCAATTTGGCCGCCTTTGACCATTGCCAAATTCCTATCCTCTTTAATCACGTCATCCCCATCATCAAAATCCAAAATAAATTGGCTCTGATTATCAAACAATTCAAGAGGAACATCGACGAAAAAATGGTCGCACCGTTGCTACCAACCATACTTGCACCGCGACCACGACCCACATCCACGCAACTATTCTGCCCAGATCAGTTCTTGATCTGTTGAAGACTTAAAGCCAAGAAACCCACCCATGGAGTCCAAAATCACAAGACCCGCGAAGCACCCCAGCAGAAAACAGAGAAAATAGAAAGAAAAAAAAAGAAAGAAAAAAAAGCCTCCATTGAAGGCTTGAAGTCATGAAACCCGCCCCTGGAGCCCAAAATCCGACGACCAGCGAAGCTCCAGAAGAAAAACAACAAAGAAAATAGGGAAAAAAGGACCTCCTACAGGGCGGCGACGAGGACCTCCTAAAGGGTGCTGACCAATCTCATCTCCCTCACGCCTTTCCTGACGGATTGGAGTCTGATTGAGCTTTACCCCTTTAGAACGGCGATGAACACCACGTCTGCCGGAAGAGCTCAAACCAGAAGCGGCCAGAACTGGTTCGTCGCGCCGCTCTCACCCTTGCTCCACTGGGTTTCCTCTGAAAAAAGCGTTGGCGTTAATCGACATCGACGTGAAAAATGCACCGAGGCGATCTGGGTGGTGCGAATCAGGTTGTGAGTTTTTCTTGGGTTGTGGGTTATCGTGGTTACAGACTTCTAGTTGTGAGTCTGAAAATTAGCATCTACGTTCATTGGAGGAGATTGCTGGAGAAGAAAGATTGGGAGAAAAAGATGTGGGCTTCTTGTATATTTTTAATTTGTTTAGTTAAAAATTTGGATTTTTATTCAATAAGATTTTTGATTTACGTGCTCTAAAGTTAGCAGCCATATAAATATAAATGTTGATCTCATATTTGTCATATCATCATTTAACGGTTTACTTAACAGATTTTCTAACGGATGTATGAAATTGAAATAAATTATAAGTAAATATATGAAATTAAAATGTTTTAAAAATATTGTATGAGGTTGTAACCGATTCCAAACCTGAGACGGTAAAATGTAATTTACCTTACAAGAATTAAATTAAATGTATTTGACTCTCATATGAAAGACGTAAAAAGTTTAATCCCTATGTTGCTAAATCACTTTTACAAACATTATCAATTCATGCACTCAAAACACATAAGCTTTATACACTTGAAGAAGACGACATGGTGAATTATTGGATGATCAAACTCAAGGATGGAATAGCTTGAAGTACTTTTATGGAATTCTGCTCCTTATACAACGAACTGGTGGGGAGTTCTAGGGTTGTGGTATGTTAGCAGTGTTCACAAGGACCTCAAACTTATATCAGCATCACGTCCCTAGAGTCCTACCCGCTAACGGATTCTAGAAGCTGTAACGAGCCTATAGCTAGAATGCTAAACCCAAAGGAATTGTCTTCCATGCAGGAACCCCTTAAGCAGTAGGAAGTAGGGCTGCTTCAGTATGGGATACTGAACCAAAAACGTTGTCCCGATTCTCAAACCGAAAATTTCGGGATTCTCAATTTCAAGATCGATCCCAAACCAAATTTTCGGGAATCCTAAATTTCGGGAATCCCGAAATAGTTTCGGGGTTTCGGAACAAATCGGGAATCCCGAAATAATTTTGGGCTTTTCAGTTTTTGGGCTATAATAACTTGCATGTGTTGCTGTGCAGTGTGCAGCCACTCTGCATATCTATAGTACCCAGGCATGAATGAAGTGATCAAGTTATTCTGTAGAAATAAAATCAAACCAAAATCATTGCATATATCCCCTACTCACAATAGCCAATCTGATCTACCTATTCTACTACACATGCATGCAACAAAAATAAATTAACAAATCCAAAAGCAAAAAAATTAATTACAAGCCAAGGTTTCAAAATAAATGAAGTAACAAACCCAAAAGCAAAAAAATTAGTTACAAACCAAAGTTTCAAAATAAATTACATTACAAACCAAAAGCAAAATGAAAAACTTAAAGTTTATTAAGATTGTTGGCCTCTTCGGCCCCTTGATCTTGTTGATGGTTGTGGTTGCTCCCTTCTTGTTGGTGAAAGACCTCCTAGTGCCAATTTGCAAACTTTATATACAAAAGGTAGCCAACAACATCAAAAGAAAAGGACGTGTATTCCCGTTACAAGGATTCCATTAATAAAGTAGGACTAGGACAGTACAAAATGTAATCGAAAATTTTCTTTTCTCCTTAAGCGCAGGACTAACTTCATATATATTCATAAAGAGGAAACACAATTAAGGAGTCATCTATTCATAAAGAGAATTCATATTATTCATATCTAACTAATATACTGATATAAATGCATGAGTTTAAAACAACCTCTGTGGAGCAAGAGGCGAACACGGCCAGGGGTCAACACTCCCTGCTTCATGGGAAAACCTTGCTTGTCGCAACCTCCCATGATCTTGAAAACATAGCCCTTAAATTCCTGTTTCACAGATAACAATCAATAAAAAACTTGGAACCAAAAGAAAAACAGAAAAAAAGACACAAAAGAAAGGCAAGTTTAGTACCTCTCCAAGAGCATCTACGCTAACCTCCTGAGAGATTCTCTTGTCAAAAAAGGCCCGCCTACACAATAGCACAAGCACATAAAATCAAACTCTTTGCCCAATGAACTATCTAAACAACTGCAAGATTTTAGACAATTTCTGGTAAATGATCAGACATAAAATGCTAACATTCAAACAACAGTTTAAAACATAAGAGCTTAGCGTTCACAAAAAACTGATCTTACCAACAAATCTGAAATACAAAATGAAAATCAAGAATAACTCTAAACACAAAACAACTCAATAATCCAATTAAACATATCGAACAACTTTCAGAAATGCAAAGAAAATACTCAAGGCATTGGAGCTACACACTAAAAGGGACAACAGGAGCTACAAAGAACTAAATCATGGCTGAAATTGCACAAAGTCAAAAAATTTATAGCATTTCAAGAAAACCCAAATGGAAAAAGACGTATAGTTTGTGGTCATCATCGATTTCGAGCTTCTTCTGGCACCCAATGGTGGGGTTGGCGATGTTAAACTTCAAAGAAAATGCAAACAAGATTTGAAAACAGCGAGAACAGAGAAGGAAGAGATAGATAGAGGGGGAGAGGGGGAGAGGGGGAGAAAGGGAGAAGATGAGAGTTGGGTAGAGAAAGAAACCTTCATGTTTAGGTCAGAGACGTTTTCTACTAGACTCACAATTCTGCCTGGTCAAAAATAACAACAAAACAACTAATCTCAAATTCCAACCCTCAATTAAAATTCAAACCCTAAATTAGCTTGTGAACTTTACCTGATTTGGGGGAGAATTGCACAGTGCACTGGATGACTGGAATCGAGAGAAACTGAGAGACTGAGAAGGAGAGCAGCGCCGGTGGCCGTGAGTCGTGAAGGAAGGCTCATCCACTGTGACTCTATGAGGGATGAGAAGTCGAGAGAGACTGAGAGAGAGATCAGAGAGGTGATAGTCGAGAGAGATGTGACTCAGGTGAGGCACTTGTGTGGCCGGATTCAAAAATGGAGAGACAAATCGACGACGAGGGTGGTGAGGTGAGGGTTTGAGTCTGAGGCGAGCCGCGAGAAAGAGTGAGTGAGAACTAAGTGTCGAGAGAGATGGGAGAGACAGAGTGTAAGTGTAGGGTTTGATTTCTATTGAACGGTTGAGATTTAATCTCAACCGAATCCAACGGCTGTTACAATTTCAAATATATATTTAAAAATTAAATAATATTTTTTTTTTATTTCGGTTCGGTTTGGGAATACCGAAAAACCAAAAACTTGAAACCAATTCCCGTACCGAAAATTTCGGTTTGGTTCGGTATTGACTACCAAACGTTTCGGGATTTTTGGTTTGGTTTCGGAAATTTTTCAGTTTGGTTTGGGATATTCGGTAATTTTTTCCACCCGTAGTAGGAAGTAATCTGGGTTTCACTCTTTCTTGTGGCACAATGAATAGCTAACTAATTAAAACTCTTACCTTAATTTATTCTGGATGCACGACAAAGGACAAGATTAAGGATGAGGATATACGAGGCAAATTAGGAGTAGCCGAAATTGAAGATAAGATGAGAGGATTGGTTAAGGTGGTTTGGACATGTGAAACGAAGACCTACAGATGCTCCGGTTAGAATATGCGAGTACGAGACAGACGCTCAAGGCCAAAGGGGGTAGAGGAAGACTTGGAAAGAGACTCTAAAAAAAAATTTGGACTACTTGGATCTAACAGAAGACATGACACAAAACCGAGCGCAATGGCGTTCTAGGATTCATATATCTGACATTACTTAGTGGGATAAGGTTTTGTTGTTGTTGTTGTTGTTGGTCAAAATAGAACTTCATTAATGTAAGGGAAATTACAATTTGTGAAAAATGGGCCTAAGTCCAAACAAAACACAAAACCTTACTTAAAACAAAGCAAGGCATAGAAGATAAAACAGACCTAAGCAAAGTAAAGCTGCAACCCAAGACACAAAGAGAGGCTCATATAGTTTTAGGCATGTAGGCACCAATAAAAAAAACAATAGCAAAAACTTTAATCTCCAGTAGCCAAACGACCGACGCCTCCTCCACCACCACTGCTTTCATTGCAAAAAAGCATCGCCCCAACATAAAAAGAGCACCCGAACCAAAACCTAAATCTGAGAGCATTGCGATGTATCAATTTACAAAGAACTAAAGCCTCCACAGCCCCACCCACTATATAAACCAATTAGAATTGGACTTCAATGTTTAAAACAATTCTTGGTGGAATTAAGGTTTATTAAAAAAAGAATAATGATAGGGAGACTAAATTTGTAAACTAAATTATGTGTAACCAATAGAAATGATCTATTTATCAACGTTCAAGTAATAAACCAATATTAAGTTCCATGTACTTTAATTTTCAAAATTTTATCTACAACTTTAGTCTCCCTAACATTATCCTTAAAAAAAACCTAATATTCTAAGTGAATTCATAACCCCCATCGTTACTCATACAAACAAAAGTTGTCGGTGGTAGACAAGGGACCGAGGACTAAAAAACAAAAATAAGGACAAACAAAAGGCTCTTGGTCTCATTTTATTTTTGTTTTTATTTATCAATAAAAGCTCTTCTTCTTTATTCAGTGAATCAAAAGATTCAAAACGATGATATTAGATTTTGTGATTGAAACTTTACATTGGCTTTAGTCGAAACCTTAAACTTTGTCGGTTTTAACAAGAAGTACATGTTTAACTTATTTTAAGCACAAAAAAGTACTCCAATTAAGTCGTACCACGCGTGATTTTTACTAACAAAGAATTTTAATGTTTTTGTTGGCAATTAAAGATGAAAAATAGAATATAATTACAAAGATATTAAAATTCTTGTTTCTTGTGTAAAAAAATGACACGTTTCATTTGAAGAAGTGAAAAAGTCCAAAATACAAAATGCAAAGGTTACTGTATTTCTCTTTTGCTTAACTTGATAGTTTGAAACAACTGTGAGTTATACTAATTGGTTATGACAGTATATTAGATTAGTTAATAACTGAACAAAATTAAATTGCACTTTCTAGGAAAATGCATGTTTTTATATTCGGGGTTCTGCTGTTAATTTAGAGATTTACAGTGTTTTTGGAACCTGTGGTCCAATCTAAAACCAAACCATCTGCTTCCACATCGAGTAATAATAACGTGAATGATTTATAAAATGAAACTTTAACGAAAAGTTATTGATATTGTTTACTTTAACGAAAAATCATATTTTTACACTAAAAAGTCGATCCTGGTACTATTCACTTTACCATTTATTTTGTCCTTATCGTTCAAACTCAAAATTTTCAACTCCTTTTCATTAATTTTCCTTTTAGAAAACCTTGGAAACTGCAAGATTAAAGGGAGGAAAACTAGAAAGAACTAATCATTTCAATGATATATATATAGCCATGATAATTTTTCACACACGTTTTTTGTGAGGCATACTTTATAATATATTTTAAAGATTTGAACAGTTTATCTTTTAAATCTTCTCTCAAATATCATATCTATTAAAAACATCTAAATCTAAAATATATGACCGTTGGATTAAGGGTTTATGATTTCTTTGTAGAAATGATTTAAGAATGATATTATAAAAGATAGACATTTCAGATCATTTAAATACATTAAGGAATAGATTCCACAAAAATATATGTCAAAATTTGTGTTAAAAAAATGGTATCGCGTATTCATTTATATGCGTGCGTGTGTGTGTGTAAACATACGTACAATTTTTGTCTCAGTTTACTTCACCGGTCAAACATGCAACACCTCCAGTGCACGCGGAGATCGTATTGATGTACGTATCAATTCATGACAAATATTCAGATAAGATGTACTCATTTGCAGCGTTGATTATTTAAACCTAGGATTATGTCAACGTACTGTATTAATAAACAAATTCAGAATAAATTAAGGGTAGAAGCATTGCTCTCGACTCTAGCTTGGCTAATATAATTATCGAGGTAATTGGATGCTTAGCATGATCCAGCTGTTTCACTCTAAACAAAGGCCTGTCGACTGATGTATGCATGGTCTCATTTGGATATGTATGCCCTTGAGCTGTTACCAATTAAAACCCACTTCTTGTTAGGACTGATTTCTGTATTAGTCACTAACTAAAGCACGTTAGAAATAAGACACTAAGTGGACCCTAGCTAGCTTCTACTAGATCTTTCGTGTGGTGTAATATATATGAAACTTTGGTTGTTAAGATTAGGAGAAGATATAATGTAATTTGTGGTTTAGGGTTCATGCATTGAATGAAAAAAGTTTACATAATTTTCTAAAATATTAAGAAACAGTTAGAACCAACCAACTTCGAACGAAGAGGTTCTCAAAAAGGAATGAGAAAAGAGGCAACTGAAGTGCGCTATTCCATCAAATACACAGAGCAAATAAAAACACAGAGTCCTTGATCGCTCAGCCAGACTCAAACTATAAGAAATAAATGATTGCAAGTATATTCTGTGTTTATTCCTAAAAATAATGCGTTATAAATACTATCGATATCTAGTAATATATTTTGACCAAGTAATGAAAATGTAGATACTTTATATTTTGGTACTCCTCATATGTAGACATGGTTCATAGTTGATTTTAAATGGAAAAATAGTATTTTGTTCATTAGATTTTCTACTGTACTTTGGAGGATCTCATACTTCAGGTTTTAGCCATTAATTTTTGTTTAAAATATAAAAAAAAATTAATAATTAAAATAAATCATCGTATCTCATACTTAGTAGCACTATACAATTTTTGTTTAATTAAAAAAGGATTAAAATGAAAGCACACAACAAATATTTTGCATCGATCTAGGCTATTCCTGATTTGTGGAATTAGATTATTTAATTCCACACCCTTCAATGAAATCACTTTTAGAAACCCATGAAACACCACATTTATCATTTTTAATGTTAACTATAATTTAAAGATCACGTGCATACGCAAGAAACAGATATTGCTTTTTAGCTGGTCCAAAACATTCTCTTTTTTATTAACCAATACAGAAGTTTACTTTCTTGACTACAAAAGATTTACATTCTTCCAAGGATCCTGGAATATGATATTATAGTTTGTATTTATTATACAAAATAGAGAGATAAGGAGAGGAGAGTCAGGCTGGAGAGAGGAAGAGGGTAAATCAAAATTTATTATATCACCCTTAATTATAAAATTTATATTTAAATTGATTTAGAGTACTAAGGACATTATAGTTATTTTATTCTCTTTAGTTGACAAAGAGAGTTTTCTTAAAAGTGATGATCGAACCTGCAACCAAGAAAGGAAAAACAAGTGGGGCCTCGTCGCATGTATGCCGGTGTGATGTGAGCCAAATGCTCTTTGATGCCTAAATTAGACCTAACTATAGAAAAATGAATCTTAAGTTATGAGTATCTTGACTAAGGAATATTTATCTTTCACTATGTGTGAGCATGCCTTTATATAAAGCCAAACATGAACTTAAAGGTGATTCATTAGGTCATGTGTAGCGTTTCTTAAGTGGTTGGTTTGAACTCACATTATCCTGCTCATTTAGCCAACAATGGTTGACTATCAGAGACATGATAAATGGCACCAATTAAGAATTCCGTTTAGGGATGACACCTTACAACATCGGCGATCATAACCTATGCACAGGCCATGATTGTAGGGACCATTATGTCTGGGTTTATTCATAAAGAATTGGTTCTCCGTAAATTAGAATGTTACGTCTTTTTGGAGTATGCTCGAAAAGAAATTGTCATGGCAACACGTAATTTGTTATTCGTGGCAATCCAATGTTGAGTCATTGACGACAGAGGCAAGTGAGAACAATCGTCACTTGGGCAAGTGACTTAATAGCGAATTAGGAAGGTTTGTTATTGATTAGGATGAATCCGAGGAATATCTTAAGTTGTAGGGATGAAATTTAAGAAGTTCCAATCTTGAGAAACGTATCCTACGAATCTTACGTCCTAAATTATGTTCCTAGCCATAGGGTGATCGAGTGGATTGTTGAATATTTGCAAATGCCTGTTTATATCATATTCAATAGTAGGTCTTAGACTAAGCATGTAGTGACATGGAATAGACATAAAGGTGCTCATTTATGAGATTGAGTTCACTGAACATTGACCAACCATAGAAGTGTATGAATGGAAGATTACCTATTTGTCAATCATATCATACTTCTGAGTTATAGATGCAACTAGTTCTCAGACCTGAGGCATCACTGGTTATCTCATGGTAATGAATATGATCTTTGGTCTCACCTCAAAGCTCTCAAATAATAACAGAGCCTTTTAAAGTGTGAGGTTCGGGATCATGTGTTAATATGGAGATAAGTGAAATGCACAATAAGGAGTTTGTCACCTTTTAGTTAGTGATGAAGCTAGATATGAATTTGATTATCTTTTCTTAAGATTTAAAATGAATAGAGGAAATGATGGGTGAGATTCAATCTTATGTCAGTTAAATTTTTGGATTTTCAAATTGTTATTTGGACGACGTCAGACTTCAGTGATTTGTTTGAAATCTGATGGTTCATAGGATCACAAACGTAATTCATGGGACTATATAGGTTAGTATGTGTGTATTCAACTCAAAATCATGGGAGATTAACTATTTGATTCAAATAACATTATTTTTCTAGGTAAATTATTTTGCATGAATTTTATATTTATCAGGCATTTTTTAATAGATATGTGTGTGTGAAAAAATTTACCTACATTAACATGTAAAATATAATTTTATTGACTTAATTAAGCATGTATAATAACATATATATGTGAGATTTCACATCGTCCAGGGGAGTGGATCATGTGAGCCTTATATGTATATTCTCATCTCTACCTAGCGCAAGACCTTTTGAGAGCTCACTGGCTTCGGGTTCCATCGGAACTCCAAAGTTAAGCGAGTAGCGCGCGAGAGCATTCCCATGATGGGTGATCCACTAGGAAGTTCTCGTGTGAGTTCCTAGAAACAAAACCGTGAGGGCGTGGTCAGGGCCCAAAGCGGGCAATATCGTGCTAGGGCAGAGTCGTGCCCGGGATGTGGTGGGGGCCCGGACCGGGATGTGACATATATATTAGACATGTTTTATGTTATAATATATTTGGCAATGAATTTATGACATTAATGTTTTTTTTGTCAAATCATTAATTGACACACCCCGTCCCGAAGGAGGGCGTGCTGGCCGTCACGTGAGAGTGACGTAACCATTTGCACAGTTCGGAAGCTTTTAAATACCATTGTGAATTCTGTCAGAATACCGTTGGATTCCTCGTGGCCACCAAAGCTCTGCTCTAACTCGAACCTGGAGGGGCGCAAAACAAGGTGAGTGGGTCAGTAAAACAAATCTTTTCAAAACTTTTCTTTATCAAAGTTCTAACCCCTCACTGTAAAACATGTATACTTTCCCAGAAAATAGCATATATAAATATATATAGCTTCAAAATTCTCAAAACACCATTCTTTATCACTTTTCAGAAAATATGCCATGTCATGCGTCAAAAACATAATATGGATGCATCAATATAAATCAGGTGAAATAATAATTCAACCGGAGACCCTGCAGTGGTCCTGTACGGCTGATTCTAAAGCTCAATATCCAATCCAGCCGGAGTCACCAACTGCGACCTGTACGGCCCTGCCGGAGTCGCCAACTGCGACCTGTACGGCCCTGCCGGAGTCGCCAACTGCGACCTGTACGGCACTACGCTGCACATGAGTCGGAACTACCTATAGTAGTCTGTACGACTCGGATGGTGTAATAATACGCTCTAGTGCTTCTCTCATCAATCATCTGTGCACATAATCTAAGGTCACCTACTAGTCGGAACCGTCTCTAAGGTCTGTACGACTAGCATGTCGGAACCACCTCCAGTGGTCTGTACGACTAGCATCTACTTGGATCCAAGGTGAGCGTGTGATGCGGTGAATAACATAAGCACTAACACCAGGGGTCCAGGTTATGAGCTATCAACATAAATCACATCAAACAATTCAATGCACCAAATATAACTCACCTGTGCGTCCGCAGCACCAATTTACATATATGCATCATATAAATATCCATTCACATATCTCATATAATTTCTATGCATGGCATTTCAATCACATGATTCATATAAATCTATGCATGGCATTTCAAAACATACTTTCATTTTAATTCAATTTCTGGGAAAAATCATTAAGTATATAGGCATATAATGAAAACAAAACTGCCCACTCACAGTTATATCGAAGGGTCATAACCCCTTAGCCTTTCTCGACTGTGCTCGTCTTCCGCATAAGCCTCGCCTATATGAGAAGTAACCGAAATAACGTTAATTACGCACATAACCAACTTTCGCTAATAACTTCTCATATATTGCTCAAATTGGGTATATGAATATACCACCGTGACCTACACAATCTCAGGAACATCCCCATATTTTTAGAAAAATTTTCCGACCACCCACGCGCCGCCACGCGCTGGCGAAGGCACGGCCAGACGCGCCGGCCACGCGCGGGCACGTGCCAGGCACACTGACGGCGTCAGTTAACGCCGTCAGGAATATTCCAGGAATATTCCGTTAACTCCTAACAGTTTCCGTTAGTTTTGACTGACGGCGTCAGGAATATTCCGTCCAACTGACGGAATATTCCGTCGTCTTCTCCGGCGACTCGCCGGCCGCCGGTGGGTTCGCCGGATTCTGGGTATTTTTCCAACTATGGTTTCTCACTCATTTTTCATCCATTTTTCATGAAATTGGTACCAAAATGAAGCTCTAAGCATGTAGAACACATCTAAACAAGTTTCAAGGCTTGAAAATCACAGGATTTTACCTGAGAAAGCTCGATAGCTCGGCACACTTTAAAAACCTTCGATCTCGGTCCTCCGACGTCCAAACTCTACTAACGAAGTACCCCGAGACTCGTGAGGACCTCCTTAAGCTCACTGTGAGCTTGAAATTCCCTGAAATGCAAGATTTTACGTGTGCATGAACAGTGCACATTTTCGGGGTTAGGATTTCACGCCTAATCCGAGGGTTACAAGCTCCAATTTTGGTACCAAACTACTCAGGGGTTAACAAGGATCAAGAATCTTACCTTTTGGGCTTCGATCTGTGAAGAAATGGACGAGTTCCAACTCCGTCCGTACGTGCACAGTGCACGGGGAGGGTGTTCCGAGAGAGAGAGAGAGAGAGAGAGAGCTTACGGGGGAGAGAGAGATAGTTAGGTGTGTGGTTAACAACCCTAACCACACAAAACCATAACAATTATTTTCCAAATAAATTTTTCCAAAACTTAGGATAAGACAATAAAACCAAAGATAATGTCACATACCATAGCAAAGTTAAGGGCAATCCCGTCATTTCGCATCATCGATAAAATAATTCTGGGACGGGCTGTTACATTAATTCTCTCTTACAATCCGCATGGCATTAATTATGTACATCAAACATTCAAATAGGGTTATATGTTAAAATGGTCCATGTTTTTAGTTATTGGGTCAATTTAGTCTCTGTGCTTTCAATTTGGCAAATTTGGTCCTTGTGTTTATCTTCTTAGCCAATTAAGGACATTTCCATCTAATTTTTGTAAAATTTTTTTTATCATTTTTAATAAACTTATTTATAAAATTATAATTTATTTGATTTAAATATTTAAAATGAAATAAAATGAAAAATTAAAAGAAAAATTATTCTCCTCCCAACTCTTCGACCTCCTCCCTAACATTACCCCCTCTCTTTTGTATGTTACAAACTTAATTATTTTTCAAATTAGAAGTTTTATTTCTTATATGTGTTATTTCTCATTGATTTGCATTTTTATGTAAAGAGAAAGGGTAATTATTTCTCATATGATTTTTCTTATGAATTTTTTAAAAGAGATTGAATGAAATATCCTTAATTGGCTAACAGATAAAAACACGAGGACTAAATTAGCCAAGTCGAAAACACGAGGACTAAATTGACCATATGGCTATAACACAGAGACCATTTTGACATTTAAGCCAAAAATAATTCCAATAGGGGTATTTTAGGCATCCGATAAGTTTTAAACGTGTGAAGCCAAACATAATTAATGAATTTGCTGATGTGGAATTTAGTCGAAGGGTTTTATTCGAGTAAAAAACTTATGTCAAGCTTTATGTGGAGAAAATTAAGTTTTAGAGGCTAAAGTCATATTTTCAAAAACCTTAGACAAGTTTCTAATTTTTTACATTACACAAAACATGGGCCCTATTGCAAAGAAAAATAAACAAAACAACGAGGGGTTGTATGCTTATCTCTGATTCGCAATGCTGACGCTGGTGAGCTCTGTATGAGAATGGATATTTAGTGGGTCCGGACTTCGAATGGATTTCATGCTTCAACAAAAAAAATTAGAAAAAGAAGAAGACGAATGGATATAGTTCATGCCACCTGGGTTTAAACCGCGTCCTCAACAGTTTACATACTATTTATCGATTAATTACTTGGGTTAACTGCATCAGTCCTCACAGATTTTGGCTTAAAATATTCCTCCAATACTTATCAATCTTTTGATTCATCATAGATTGCCTGAACTTTCTTTCATCTCCAATTTTTTATATTTCAATTTAATTTTAATTATTTTGTTTTAGATCCTTCAACAAATAGAAAAGAAGATAATATTGCGAGCGTGCACCTGGGCAAGGCAACTGCTTGGAAGCTCACTTCCTTTCATGTTATGCGACCACGTATCATACCAAAATCACAAGACATTCACATCTATAAATACCTCTCAAATTTGTTTTATAATCGTTCTACCATTGCTTCAAAGTTTATTATTCTGCAAACACGCACACCAAATTTAACATTTTTGCTCACATTTCTCACGCATGGGGGATCCCGCCAATTCTAGCAATGCCTATGGCCCTGCCTCTTCGGCCTACAGAGGCGTGCGCAAGAGAAAATGGGGCAAATGGGTGTCGGAAATCCGCGAGCCTGGAACCAAAACCCGAATTTGGTTAGGCAGCTTCGAGACTCCAGAGATGGCGGCCGCAGCGTATGATGTGGCTGCGTTACATTTCCGGGGTCGCGATGCGAGGGTCAACTTCCCTGAACTTGCCAATAACTTGCCTCGCCCTGCCAGTTCCACCTCTGATGACATACGCATGGCAGCACATGAAGCAGCCTTGATGCTGAGAGGTAGTAGTAGTGGTGGTGGTGGTGGTGCGGTTGAAGGTCATGAGGTTGGGGACTCCAGCTCAAACGTCGGGCAGGTCAGGGTGAGGCTGTCGCCGAGTCAAATCCAGGCAATCAACGAGTCTCCCTTGGACTCGCCCAAAATGTGGATGCAAATGGCAGAGCCTACGATGTTCTCTAATGACTTTTTGGAGAATCAGTGGGAGGATATGCAGAATGACTCTCTTTGGGATCCTTAATTAGGTAATTAACGTTTACATGACAAAATATGAACTATATATATATATATATTAATTTCCTAAAATTATAATTTTTTTAGTATAAAATACATTTGTGTGACGTAGTTAATTTGAGTAAAATATATGAGCTATATATTCAAATAAATTTTCCAAACAGATACAGCTTCATTAAAAATAAAAACAAAAGAGATGGGGGGACAAGTCTACCAATTCTTGGTGATCCAATATTTAAAAATTGGATTGGAGGGACACTGATGATTGATCAAGCATTAGTTCTGGTGTGGTAGTAGGTGAGGTGGAATCGATTTGTGTTGTATGAAGGACCACAAACTCTTTGGCTACTTTTTAAATTAGCTTTAGAAGAGTGTACTCGATCGTGTGATTTCTTTTTATTGCTCTCATTGTCTTTTCATTATTTGATGTAATGGAAATAATTTGTCATTGAGATTAGTGTACGTAATAGTAGTGTGTGGGCAATCACTTATTAATTCCGACTAAATTATCTGTGTCCTATTAAACATATGAAGAAATGCGCATGTGATTATTGCCGAAGAGTTAATCTCGTCTAATCTTTTTTATTTAGAAAAAAAAGAATATACGAAGAACTACGTACAAATTTCCATGCCTATTTATGAGAGATGACAAATATGAAATTGTTAAGAAATGGTAATTATGTATGAAATGCATTTTGTTTCCTTTTCCAATGAATGGTTTATTCAATATATAACAAAAATAAACAACAAAACTATTTGGACAAATAAAAATAACGCATCTATCGACACATTTTCTAATAGATGTGAGCTCTACTATATCATGTGTGAGCATCGCCTGTATTAGAAAATATCTAATAGCATCATCCTGAAATAAAATTCTGTTCAGCTTTTCACTATTACTTTTAGAGAAAATCCATTGGTTGACTTTTTGGCATGTCAATCTTGTGACTGAGAAGACCAAGAAGAACTAATTCAAACCTGATCAGAAGTTGATAACTCACGGAGAACTTCAGTGGTTAGTGGTACTTAAAAATTTATCAAGGGTCACACCATTCTCAGTCAACGTACATGCATGACAAACGCAGTTTTAAAAATCAAACCTCTTGTGCTTATATCGCTTGGACTGATGCTCTCTCTGTCTCTGTTGCATCGATGAATGTTAGTAAGTTACTTGATACTCATTCGGACACCGAACATTCCTCGTACTAAACAGCTTTACCCTCTAATGCCCATGGGTTTAATTCCTACGAAGTTCCCCCTCCAGCAGAGGTGAAATCGTTAGGGATGTTAAAAGTCTTGCCCTTGATCATGTCAGCCAAAGTTTGGCAGGTCAAATTTATCCACTAGGTTCTTGATTTTTAGTTCCACCTGCTTCATGAAGCGCTCCTCCCAGAAACCGGATCCCCTTTGGATCCAAGAGAACTGAGCCCACTAATTAATGAATCCGGACCATTTAAATTTGATCTAACGGCTACAATTATTCTAACTTTTAGAGGGTCCTTTGTTTGTAGTCGTTGGATCAAATTTCAATGATCCGGATGCATTGATTAGTGGGCTTAGTTCCTTTGAATCCGGAGGGGATCCGGTTCCCTCCTCCCACTTCTTTCTCTCCGTCTCGTTGTTCTCAGCCTTTTACTCTCTGCAATACTCGAGGACCTTGGGTAAGACGTCACCAGCTACGCTGTCCATATGTTTCGCATCCATGGAACGGTTGTCAACCGCCATGTCCTCGATGAGTTGTGATTGCATGGCCACCACCGTCCACGTCAAACAGATGGCCGTCCGAGCTCCAGGGTTATCGTCTCCATGTCAACTTTGACAACTGAAGGAACAAGCTCTGCTCTTCAGGGACATTATTGCTTTGGCCTCAAGCTTTGAGAATGTGGGAGATTTTTTTGCTTTCCAAAGTAGGGTTTTTGGTTGATTTGGGTTTCAATGGTTTGTTGAAAGTTGAAACTTAATTGGGGACACAATGCGCGTGCTTTATGTTATCAAAATCGTTATTTACGAGATTTGAACCTTACTCGTCTTACTTATAAGTAAAAAGACATATCATTAAACCATAGTGCAATTGTACAAAAAGTTTATCATTTATGTTTACATTAAAACGAACTGCAAGAGCCACTTAGTAGTGCGATCTGGTGGTATTTATCTTCACTTGGAAGTAAGAGGTCTTAGGTTCGAATATCGTGCATGACGAATTCGATACCAAATTAAATTGCACATTATGTGGTTTAACCGAATTCTCCCTCCTCTTAGTGTAAAAATATCAATGTATTCAAAAAAAAAAAAAACGAACTGCAAGATGCACCTGATTAAAATGGTATCTTTCACCACCTACCACTTTCTCAACAATTTGATTAGTGTATTCAATTGGAAGTTTGAGAGATTTTATATCTTTTAATAAATCTAGGGGTATCCAATTAATATTTTAAGTTATTCTCTCAAATTTAATGTGTATTGAATCAGGATTTAAGTTAGTTTATTAAAATCCTTAGAAATCCAGGTGTATTCAATTAAGATTTTAAACGAGTTTATAACATTTCAGATATTTTCAATTAGGAATTGATTTCAAAATATTTTAAAAAGTTGAGGAATTCAAGGAATTTTGAGAAATTTCGTAGTATATTTTAAGTATTTGCAAATTTCACATCTTCTCTTGAGATTTTGAGGGGATTAAATCAAAATTTTACATGAAACCTCTACGAACAATTAAACTCCATCAAAAGTAGGATAATAAACAACTAATCCAATTAGGATTTAGTTTGCCATTACGATCTAGTGGTGTTCATCTTTACTTATAAGTGAGAGGTCTTAGGTTCGATTCTTGCGACAGGCGAATTTGAACCACAATATTGCTAATCCATTATGAGAATTTGTCCACTCTCTCACCTTTTTAGTGTAGACAATATCGTTTGTTCATAAAGTAAAAAAATTAGGAACCAGGATCCTCGCCGGATCCATTCCCTCGGGATCCCACAATCGTGTCTGTTCATCGTATATCGTACGGTCAGAAATCATTTAAAATTTAAAATTTAAAATTCAAATATAAATAGTACCTAACAAAAACTGACCGCACAATATACAATGAACAGACAGGATTGCGGGATCCCTAGGGAATGGATCCGGCGAGGATCCTGGTTCAAAAATTAGGATTTGGTTTTGATACTTTTCTTGGAAAGGAAAACCAACGCTTTCCTTCTCATTTGAGTACAGGGCACCACTCCAAAGCCTTTTTGGATTTGTTTCCTCCGGGCAGCTCAATTCTCTCCACGAGCCCAGCGACACACGGGAGCCCACTTCAATCTTTCTTCGTGCTTTTCTTGTAATTTTTGTATCGAAATCCACGTTTAACTCGTAGCTATATTTCTACAAAACTTATCAAAATAATCATTTGAATCCAAAAACATAACAAAATAATAGGCTAAAAAGGTAAACTGAACGCATAAAATAACAATATATCGATTGTCAATATGTTAGTTGACCAGTTGAAATCTCCGGCACAGCTTTGTCGCGACCCACATAAATACAACTTAGTCATGAATCTCTTTAAATAATGAATATCGTACCCATTTCCTTCTTGAGCAAGAAGCCCCTTACCCACTCCTTTATGGGGGATCTAACATCATCGCCACTGCTTCTGTCAGAGGCTTCTTTCATCAGAAATCTAGCAACTCTGTTCTGTCTTCAGCAACTTCCTGCAAATAGTAGATAGAGCACGAGAGAAAATTCCAACGCGATGAACACATCGACAAAGAAACGAAAATCTGCTGCTTCTTAGCACCTCGTTACAGAAGATACATCTTCCATTTTCAGAAGTTCCTTCCAATTACTCGTACATCTAGTAATACAGTGGACAAATTCTAATTTACATCATCTGAACAACTTGTATGGTCGAAATCACACGATACTAACCTACGTTGAGGTAACAGTAAACGCTCAGGAGGTGATCTCTAGACCACAAAATTAGACACCTAGAACTGTTCGATACTTTCAATACCCTCTGCTTTGCAAGTTGTCTTATAATGTCCAGTTTGGTTACACCGGCTACAATGGACAGTATGTTTCTCGCGATTCAGGTCCTCCACACAAATTCGTTTCTTTTCCGGTCGTCCTGGCGGTCTACGAAACTTGGGAGGTCGCACAACCTGGATTTCGTCATCCATAGAAGCCTCATCTGTCTTTCTCCATTCAATATTTCCTGGGATAGGGTATATCTCCTGAGCATATGCTTCGCGGTAACTTGCAACTGTAAAAACTTTCTGTGCAAAGGCGTATACGTCTTTTCGACAGGAGATGAGGGCAGCCACAGCATGGGAACATGGTATCCCATATAGCTGCCAATCACGGCAGGAACAACAATGGATGCCAATATTCACAATGTCTGATCGATCTGGAGAAAGAACCTCAAATTCTACTTGATCAGACCGAAGGACCTGATATGTGGATGCATGGCTGATGGCTTCTATGATACGCTTCTCAGCAGACGGAGAAAGTATAGAAACCCACGAATTACTCTTCAAACGCCGTTCTTCAAACTCGGCCATCAATCTGATATGAATTGTCTCAATCACTTGGATTATGGGTAGCTCACGAGCTTCAAGAATCCATCTATTAAACTCCTCAATATTTGATGAGAGATGACCATAACGTGTTCCTTCAAAATACACCAATGCCCAGCGGGAAGGATGAAATTGTTGTAGCCATTTTGCAGCTTCCGGAGATGCCTCCTCTATTTCAACCATCTTTTCTTTAAAGCCAATAGTGGTAGTGGCATATGCCGCATTCCATAGAAGATGAACAAGCCTTGAGTTCTTGAACTCTTTTCCAACGCTTTCACTCAAGTGGCGCATGCAAAAAGCATTTAAAGAATTTGGGAACTTCCTTCTTACTGCATCTGCAATTCCCTTATGTCCATCAGATAAAAATGTGAGCTCCGGCATTTTCTCACTGTTCATCTCTAGTGCCTTATGCAACTCTGACAGGAACCACATCCAGCTTTCATCATTTTCTACATCAACAACACCATATGCAAGTGGAAATAATCCACCATCCGCATCAAACGAAGTTGCAGAGAGTAAAGTACCGAGATATTTACTTTTTAGCTGAACTCCGCCAAGCCCAATGATAGGCAAGCAACCATTCAGAAATCCATAAATGGACGCATGAAAGGACACAAACAACCGGTGGAAACGGTGATCTATACCAGTGGTAAATACCTCTGCAATGCTTCCAGGGTTGGTCTTCTTTATTTGTTCGCAGTATGAAGGAAGAAGGCAATACCCGTCCTCAGAAGAACCATAAATTGCGGCAAGTCCTCTTTCTTTTGCACGCCAAGCTTGCTTATACGGTATAGTAATCCCGTAGTGCTTATGGATGTCGTGCAATATATCCTTTGGTTTGTAATTGATGTTACCCCGCAGGCGTCCTTCTATAAAACTGACAATCCAATCAACGGAAGCCTGATGGTGCCCATTGTGTGCATTTCTCCCACAAGTGTGCGTCCCTTCAAGGCTTCTTATTGTAAAGGTTGGGGCATTAGGAAGCTTCACAGCCCGGATACGCCATGGACAGCCATCTGTTGCACACTTTGCAAAGTAGCGGATAAGGTCACTTTTTATGATGCGAAGCTCAAAGTGTTGTGCAATTGCAGCTTCTTTAATTGCATTCCTAAAGGCCTTGACATCAGGGAACTCTTGACCGACAACAAATGTATGGTCCTCCATGTGGCAAACAAAAGCAACCAGAAGCACAATTCTTCAACGTAATCATCAACTGTTCCAATGATTTGCTTCCTGGAAAGTGAAAAAATCTTTGAAGAACATCATTTTGTTGCGTCTGACTGGAAACTCCCAGATATACATTCTCATAGCAACAAGTCTGCAAGAAGCCAGTTCCCCTATCAGTAAATTAGAAAAAACACATTGACTAGCCACTTCTCATGCTCTAACTGATTCTTAAAATTTCTTTGGTGCTCTTCACCCGTTGAAAACTCAGCAAGGCTTCTTTCTAAGAACCATATAACCTCTCGTTCTTCTCAAATTAAAAGAGAAAACAAATCAATATAAAAAAAAGTACATTTTTCTTGATGGGTAGTGGGTACAAAAGATACATTATAATAAGCAACTAAGGTATTCATGGCAACATTTTAAGAGAACAAAAGGCCGCTGAATTTACAAACTTCAACTACATATAGCTATTAATGGTAAAACTTCAGAGTAAAATACATAAACGTTCTAAATCAGGAAACAATCCAAGAACAATAGTTTAAATATATACACTAATGTCAACAAGCTAATCACTTTTTCTATATAATCAAGGTACCAGAGCATGTTTGTTAATTATTGAATACTTTTATTGTGTTTAAAGTTTAAGTTCCAAAACACATCATGGAAACATAACAAAATTCAGTCCCCTCTGTCTGTTGGGGGGTCGCCAGAGCTGATAAGATGTATATACACATCATCCTAAACAAAATCAAAATGAAACACGGTAAACCTTATCAACAATTACAGACAAACTGCTAAATTACCCTCATAAAAAATATGAATCGACAAAAACAAAACTCCATGTTAAAAGATATTGTATATAATTTGCACTTCCAGTGTCTAAAAGAAAAATAAAAACTGAAATACATGTACATGACACCTTAAACTTTGTGAAATTATTATCATCACTATTCTACTTGCATGGAGCGTGGAGTGTGGAGCATGGAGCATGGAGCATGGAGGGGACCATATTGATAAAATCACATTATAAACAATAATTAATTCTTTCAATTTACTAGGAAACAAGATTATAAAACTCAGAAATCTACATCTGCTTTACAAACTTACAATTAAGAAGACAAATTAAAAACATTGGTAAAATTGTATATTTGATCTGAATTTTATTTTCACTGTTTTAAAAGAAACTGCCAGGATGTTGCGCATTGATGAAAAACCATATGCTCTCGTTACTAGAGGGTATGACATCCTTACTTGCATAAGGCACCATATTGGTAACATCATATTGAGAGAAACCAACAAATCACTCTTTTGGAATTTGTTGAATTATAAACTAAAATAAAAACTCCATTCTGTACACATCTCTCCTATACCATAATGGCTACGAAGACATATGAAAGAAGCTAACTAAAACTTTCCGGGAACATGAGCTGGGATATTGCAGAAGTTAATTAGAGAATCGAGCAAGCATAAAAAAATGCAAACATTAATCGAGAACTATGTATTAGTGCAGAGACTATAAGTCACATTCATGCAAGTTATCCCCATAATGCAAAGTGAGGGCATAGCTGAAGGAAATTACCAGGCAGAACCGTGGTAGTTACTGTACTTTATTCGCTTCTCAGACTTTCTCTTGCAAGTCCTTAACCTGGTCAAAAACCTTTTGCATTAATGCAGGGAACACTAATTATAACGCATATGTTAATTCCAACTAAAACTAATGCAGAACAATGCAAACAAATCCCCTGTAACATGACAATAACTCGACCATCCAAACAAATCCCAAAAACAAACCAAACCCGCATCAGAATTCGCATTGAACGATATACAAACCAATCAAAATTACAAGATTTCATAGAAACCAAACAAAATTAGACAGAATCGAGACAACCCAATATCAGAGACTATTCAAATTCTCAGAATGTAGAGAAGCAAGCTGAAAAGAGAAGCGTCTGAAAGATGTCAACGACTATTCGGCTTTGATGTTCTTCTTCTGAAAGGGTTCCATGAGAAATCAAATTCTATAGAAATTCCGAACTCAAATTTGTGTTAAGCAAAACCTAGAACCTCATTTTCCCTACTCTTCCCAATACTATTTATCAACAGATAAACAAACAAATCCAAGAAAAATTGGAGTCAAAGCTCTATGACGGCTGCTTACCCGGTGATGGTATTCCTTCCGCCGCTAACAGCGTCTCGGTTTGCCTCTTCCGGCGGTGATGAGAGTTCAAGTGAGGCTGAGAGAGGGATACACAGGACAGGAGAAAGAAGCCTGCTTTCCCAAACGAAGAACACAGCCCACGTCATCCAACCCAACCTGAACGAAAACTAGTCTTTGGCAGACCAAAGTACCCTTACGTAACTCAAACCCAAAACGACGTCGTAAGGCTACTTCGCCGAAGTGCTAGGGTAACTGTAGTGAGGGCAAGGGTGTCAAATCAAGCCCCCTGAAATGTCAATTCAATTAGCTCCTCCAAATTCCAAAATTGTGTGCTTGTAATGCAAGGGGGTCCCACTTGACATTATCAGTATGGTGGTATTTAGTAAACAAATTTAGATTCGACAAGTTGGTGCTTAATTTGTTTTTGGGATTTTTTTTTTTAAATAGCCCCTCTTACAAAACACAAAAAAAAAAAAAAAAAAAAAAAAAAAAAAAACAATTCTAAAAAATTCCATTTCGTAAAACACAACCTGCAATGGCAACTACATCAACTCACAAATATTCATTTTTTATTTTAATAGAACACAAATTTTTATCAGTGTCTCTGTTTCCTAGTTCCTAATGACACAAGTGACACTCTAAGAGTAACTCCACCGCTGCTTATTGCCTTGAGGATAGGCAACTCAATTCCCTCTCTCCCCTCCCCAAAACACTCAGCCCACTCAGGCAATTGAACCCAAGGCGAGCCCGATGAAGAAGTCAGACAATAATCACCTAACCCAACGCCTACTGGTGGAGCCAGAAATTTACAACGATTGGGTTAGGAGTATACTGTCGTGGCTTGCGCATTTGTGTCTAGTATCATAAGCTGCTGGCTGATTCGACTCCCTAGATAGGGCAGGCTGAAAACGCGGGTCAGACGATCTGGAGGTTGCCAGGCGGTAGATTCACAGTGGTGGGGAGATTTAACAGGGGGAGAATAGGCACTTATAACCCATCCATAACAATGGAAGTGAAGTTGGGGATACAAACCTGAAAGTAGTGCTTGTAACCCATCCATAACAATGGAAAGACTACTAATAAGACGACCCATAACAATGGTGGTATGATAAAAGAGATGTGCAAACAACAGTCATTTCCGCCACAGCAAGAACCATTACAGCACAGATCGTCACTTTAGCAGCCTGAGGATTCCCAGCTCCCAACTCATTTGAAACTGAAGCCCGAGTACTACAAAATTGGCAAAGAGTATTCTTTGAAAACTATGTAGCTACAAATTGAAAGTTTTCTGTGTCTTTATCAGGATCAGGTTAAGAGGATACCTTGCTGTGGCTCCAAAAGCATATGGTATGAAGTAGTTTTTGTCTAAAAGATATGTGAGTATATATGTGAAAGAAAATGATGAGAAAATGATGCTAACTACACAATACATGGGTTTTGTGTTTTTATTTTGTTTTCAGCTTGGGAGCTATTGGCATGCATTCCTCTTTAGTGTTATTTTTCTCTCAAGTTTCTTCATAGGAGGAGTTCATGTACTATTATGGAGTACCAATAACATAACTTTAAGTGTTTTATATACAATATTGGTGTTTACTATTTTGTCCTTCTAATATTAAAGCATAGTTTCTTTTTTTTTTTTTAGACAAACGAACGATAAGATAATCTACACTAAATTCAATTCAACTATGGGGAGGGGAGAGAGTTTGAACTCGGGACACTGTAGGTTGAAGAGGAAGACTCTATCCACCACTTTCAAAATGTGGTTTCTTAGTTATGTCATTTAACTAGGGGTGTTTTATTTATTTATTTTTAATTTAACCATAAGACATTCTCCCTTAATATCATAGGTTAACAATCTCACACCCTAGCTATCAATATCTCTCCCACCGATAACAATCTCTCCAAGTGTTTTCTTTGTAATTTTTATACAAAGAAGAAAACCCTAACGTTCTATTTATATGTAGAGGCTTTAATTACATCAAGGAATCCCTCATGAACAAATAAACCTCACTAAAAAGGCTTTAAAATGCGGAATAAAATAGGTAACGTGCAAAACCGATTGGCCACTCAAGGCTGCAATTTCCATTAGAGCAAGTCCACCAGGTGCCATTAGGTCGGCACCCAGCAGCCTTTTTGGCCCTGCACCCAGCCAATTTCCTCCAGCCCAGCCTAATAGGCCGGCCCAGAATGTGCTAAGCTAAGTGAGCCAAGGCTCGGCCTATGTGACGTCATGCTGACGCCATCGTGAAGTCACAGGCCGTTTTAAATTTTTTTTGCGCTAGGCGCGTAGGCTCAAGTGGCCGACAGCTTTGCAAAGGTGAGGCCCACTGTGCAGGCGCAATATGGGGTTCCAATGTGGGGACACGTGGCTCCTCTGTGTCCATTGGATTTCCAACGGTAAAATTTTTTTGAAATTTAAAATTAATGGCTACTGACGTGGCAAAATGAGGACCGTTCAATTTTCAGATCAACGGTCCAGATTTTTCGGCCAAAAATTTTTTTAAAATAAATAAAATGTCAGAAATTAATAATATTTTTTGTAAAGTCAAAAATTAAAAATGAAAATTTTATTTTTATTATTTTATAATAAAAACTAATAATGTTTTAATAAAATTGACTAGGCTATTTTTTTTAGGGGTGGAGATGCATTTGGCCTATTACTGTTCATTGGAGTCTATCATTGTTTACTAAGTGGATTAAATGGGCTGGGTGCTGGCGCATTTTTTTAGGGGTGGACTTGCTCTTATGTGCGTTTCTTGTTCCTGCTAGTTGTTGACGAAGTTGAGGTTCCACCATAAAAGTAATTGGCAACATGGAGAATAGCCCAACCTCTTATAAGCCCTTGCAAGATCCTTCATCTCACCAATGTGGGATTCATTCTCAACACGCCCCCTCACGTGTAGCGAATTTTCAAGCCTAACACGTGGACAACACAAACGAGATGATGTGGAGCGCGTTGGCCATTGGGCTCCACACGTGGACAACTTGTTCTGAGACCATGAAGAAGTTGAGGTTCCATCATAAACTAATCGGCAATATTGGGAATAGCTCAACCTTTTATAAGCCCTTATAAAGTCTCTCCTCTCATCAATATGAGATTTATTCTCAACCCTTGTCTTCACTGACCGGTCGCTCAGTTGGCCGCCCATACCAGGTGTTTCCATTCCACCTTGATAGTGATCCAATAATTCACAACATAAAGAGGGTCGTCACAATTTAAAGAGCCAAATTTGAAATTGGTAAATAACACCTATATTGTCATTACTTTATCGTGGGATTTAGGACCTTGAAAGTTTCTCCTCAAAATCTAATGTAATTTTCAAACTTCTTTCTTCACAAGTTTGTTTTGTAAGTTTGAGTTCGCTCGGTGCTTAGAAATGGACTGGATTTGATAGTTCACTAGAATCAAGGCAAGTGAAAGAAGAAATGAATAAATTTTGTTTAAGTTGCAGTCATGAAAGAAATTTATAACTTCAATATCCACAATATTGTAGGTTATCATCGATACTTTATAATTTATCACCTTTAATTCCTATAAATTATATATAAAAAAATCATTCATCTCTACTTTCATTTCATATCTCAGTATACTTTAAATCAAGTTCAAATCTTTTGCACGGAAAATCTTTTGTGACCTCTTTGTAACCTCTCATTTGTTGATATCTAGCCATTTCTTTAAACTCCACTTAACCGTATTAATTAACTCTTCAACTTATCTCCTCAATAAAAAAATGAAAAACTAAAGATAAATTAAGTTAAAAGGACACATGTTATTCACGTATATAGGTCATAGAAAAGCCACATAAAGTTTTGAGTGCAAAAGATTTAAATTCCTTTAAATTATATGAGTTATCTAATTCAATGGAATTCTAATTAACACCGGATCAAGAACCAGAAGTAACACTATAGTTAGTTATTCCATTTTTTCATGAACTGAAAGTTTTCATTGAAAAATGTAACTTTAAAAAAAAATTCATGGCCAAAGGGCAAGATACCAAGGCAGCAAACACTTAGTATATTCTATTATTTATTTATTTTTGTTCTATATTTGGCTACACTATTAGTGTTCAATTTTATGATAAATAAGCTAATTAAGTATTACTAGGGGTCCCAAATGGACCAATGCTGCATATCTTCGTAGTCCATTGACTCGACATCACCTTCATAGTACTTGTTTGGACTGGAATTATCAATGTCCCACAAGTCTCCCCCTAACGACGACGGAGCCTCATGGCAATGAGCCCTGCACATGTACTGCATCCACATCTTTGGCGAGTCCAACGGCGACTCATTAATCGCCTGGATTTGAGTCGGAGACAGTCCCACCGTCACTGGCGCTGAGCTCAAACCCCTCGACGAGTCACCCGCCTCCTCCGTTGGAAATGCCTCCATTGGCAGCTGTTGTCGTCTAACCCTCAATGCAGCCTCTTGAGCCGCTAGTTGCACATCCATTGCGCTTGAACTGGCAGGCCTTGGAAGACTATCAGCCATTTCAGGAAAATTAAGCGCCGCCCCACACCCTTTGAGGTGCAATGCCGCTGCATCATAGGCCGCAGCTGCCATTTCTGGTGCCTCGTAGCTTCCTAGCCATATTCTGGTTTTCTTTCCTGGTTCGCGGATTTCGGACACCCATTTGCCCCATTTTCGCTTGCGAACTCCTCTGTATCTTGCCGGAGAGACGCGGCAGTCTGCAGCCTGGGATTCCATTAATGAAGGGGTTTAATTAATTTCTCGGTTTTGTGATCAGTAAGTGTTTGTTGTTTGATTAACAATTATGTGTGCACTTATGTCTCCTTTATACATACATACATATATATATATATATATATACACACGTATCCAGGTATGATCGTGCGGTGATTATTAAAGCATTAGGGGGGAGGGGGTGGTGGAGTGAGTTTCCGAGTAGTTACTTGTAAGTGGGAAGATGCTGGCAATTGATGCGTGTGTTTAATTTCCATAGCAATCAAACAATGCCACGTGATTATGTTCACACAGCCATAGTTTACTTACTGTTTGTACTTGTATAAGTGCAAATATGTTGCATGTCATTGTCTAGGATTGGTTCTTTACACCAAGGAAATGGTATAGTGCACAAATCTTTGTGAACGTAAATAAATAAGATATGGGTAATTATACCACTTAGTATATACTCTAGTAGTATTTTTTTTAATTTGTAAGTAAGAAATTTTGAGGTTTGAATTTCGTGAATAACGAATTCGATACCAATTTTTTCACCTACTCTTTAGTGTAAATATATTGTTGTGGAAAAAAAAAAAAAAAAAAAAACAAATCCTATAATCAAACCAAAGTGAAATACATACAATAACTAGAGCCCCTAACTAACATCGAAAATTGTGAATGAAAAATATAAATAACCCATTAATGCAGGAAATTATATAATTAACTAATAAGCAAAATGTAAGTTGTTATCTTTTGAGGGTAAATTAGAAATGAAAAATAAGTTCAAACTTTGACTTAAAAAAGAAAGTTTGCTTAAGTGGATTGTTGGTCAAAGGGTATAATCTAAAAATGGATTTTCTTTTAAATATGTTAGCACTCAGGTTAAAATCAACTTTTCTATATAATGACGTCCTTAAATCTCTAATCCTTTCTTCTCTTCCTCTCCAAAACAGTAGAAGTCACATATAAGACAATCATTAACCAACCAGCTAGCTAATTAACAAGAAATAAACTAGTATGCATGATAATTAATATTAAAATCTCTCAAAGCTTCCATCTTTCTCTTTGTTCTTGAGTTGTTTCACGACAAAGAAGAAGACGCATTGTTAGAAAGATGGAAACTTGCTCTGCTTAATTTTTTTTATTTTATTTATTTTGAAACTCAAATTCTCGGTCAATTTGTATTCCTTCAATTGGTAATGTAAGTTCAACCCAGTCACTTTCGAATGGCCACCGAAAATATTTGCCTAAAAGTTAACCCTAAACCCTAAAAGATAGCCCTACCCATTTTTTGAATTGTTTCCGTACGTACATCCACCCGTACCTTATTTCTCATCTTAGTCCCTACCAATTCGATTTGGTTTTCTACATCCCATGACTCCCATGCAATCATGCATTGCCAAAGTGGAAGATTTAGAGAGAGAGAGAGAGAGAGAGAGAGAGAGAGAGGGAGGGAGCATCTTGATCAGCCAGAGACATGCATGGTCAAGCAGCGTCTGGCGGTTCACGCGTAAACCGTACGTCGGGTACAGCAAGGGGCGGTGCGCGGGATCCCTTCAGTCAACTCAAAAAGTTGTTTCGATCATTGCATGCATATTTTCCTAGGTTGTTGGTGACAAAGTGCTCCATGGATGACGAACCAGCTGGCAGTCGTCGAGCTGAGCTTGAGACAGCCTGGTTGAAACTATATGACTGAAAACAGTGAAGGGCCTGACCTGACCTGGTCTCACCTCAGCTGACCGGACCCCTCCAATCCAAATTAGTATAATACTAGCTAGCTGAGCTCCATATATAGCAAGAATACGTGTCCACGTGGTGTTATACCATGTAAACTAGTTTATGTGCTTCGTTTTGATATCCCCATCATGAGAAGATAAACTTGTATATGGCTTAGTTTGCCATTGAATTTCGCTAAGTGGCACTACAATCAACTTAAAACTCATTACGTGGCAAGTCGTAAATATAATCTTTTATCCTTTTTTTTATATTTAAAATTCTCATAATTATATTTTCTACTAATTAATATATACCATGGATTAATCTAATGTTTCCTTTTTTTTCCTTCTTTTTCTCCTTTTTTTTTCTTTCCCCAATTTCCCTCCACTTTATGTTTTGCCATGGGTCTTCACTCACTCCCAATTTCGTGTTCCGTATTCCTCTGTTTCAAAAAAATTAGCAGGGAAAATGAACATCTTACTTTGTAGAAAACTGAACGAGCTTGAAAGGAGACAAAGTTATAGGTTATGGCTTTTCTTGACACTACAAAGTCTGCAAATTACAAACTGAAAGTTAATGATTAAATTTTGTCATTTCTTCTTACTCTTGATGCCATTATAAAGTTTCAGACCTTACCTTTTTTTAACAGAAATTCAAATGACTAAATCTATATAGGAGTTGTTCAACACACTGAGCATGATAAATTAGTAAAGCCATCTGGCCAAAAAAAAAAAAAAAAGAATTAGCAAACCCTATGTAGACTTACATCTGGAATTTATAATCGAATGGTTGAGTCTATTTAGAATTTGCATGCTTTCACACCACCAGCCCACAAACCTAAAAACAAGGTTCTCTTCTGAAGCTGCTAAAACTTTTATCTCATACGAAAGGCTGAAGAATAATAATATTAGAATACATGTAAAAAATAATTTTGGGGTGTATTCATATTTTTATTTATTTTTTAAAATTTTTAGAGGGCTCAAATAGTCATTCATACCAGAATATACAAGTTATTTAATAATAATTTTTTATGTGGCATGTATTCAACAATATCTTGAGTGTTAATAAAACAACAAAAAAAAAAGGAAACTTTAGATTGATTCATGGTATATATTAATTAGTAGGAAAAAATAATTAGGAGAATTTTAAATATAAAAGAATGATAAAAGATTACATTTGAGACTTGTCACGTGGCAAGCTTTGAGTGGATTGTAATGCCACTCAACGAAATCCAGTGGCAAGCCAAGCCCCACAAAAGTTTTTCTCCATCATGAGATGTTGGATTCCGAATCTCAGACATATCTACACCTAGTTTGGTAAATTACCTGGTAATTTGCTTCCTCAATTATGCTTAGGATATATACATATACATGGCTATAGGATCTAGAAAGGATTCTCCTCATAATGTTTCAAGTTTTTGCATGTGGCTTGTAGCTCAGTTGTCAATCATACATGCACTTGAGATCTTGTGTTTGAATCTCCCTCCTTGTAGCTTGAGATCTTCTGTTCGAACTCATAAAACCATATATAAAATATGAGTAATGCTAGGGAGGCTGAATCTGTAGACTAATTTTGTAAACTAAATAACATGAAAATTGATAATTAGATTATTACTTAAGTATTCATTAACATCACTATTACAAAAACATATTTGTGCGACGACAACTGGCCCGACGAAGCAAATTTCGTCGCGCAAAGCTAAACTCAAAATGTCGCATAAAGTTCCGTTGCGCAAAGGCCGTTTGCTCGACGCATGATGTGCATTGCGCAAGCTTTTGGTGCCAAACCATAATGCTTTACCCTTTTTTCCCCAACATTGCGTGACGAAGGCTGGTGTCGCCAAAACTGCTTTGCCCGATGAAGGTGCACCTACGTCGAGCAAAGCAGTTTTGCGCGACACCAGCCTTCGTCGTGCAAAGTGAAACCAGAAATTTCACTTCTTGTCTTTCTGTCCTGTATTCTAACATAAGTCAAAAGCCAGAATAGGGAGACATACAGACATCCCAACCCTCTCCCTCACCGGCAGACCTCCATAACCGCCCTGATCACACTCATCACTCCAATTCCAACACTTCACTCAAAACTGAGAAAACCCAATTGCCAGGAGAACCATTTAAACGTACCAAAGGTGAGAGCTTTGAATTTTATTTTCTTTCCCCCACAATTTTACTACTTTTCAATTTTTCATTTATTTTTTTTTATGACTTATTTTTCTTTTGATTTAGTGTATCTGTTTGTTTTTTTTAGACAAGACTTGAGGAACATGTAGAAATTGACTTAAGAGGAACGTGTAGAAATTGAAAGCTTTGAATTTTATTTTCTGTCGTAAAAATGAATCTTTCCTTGTTGATGGCTTTTAAAATGAAACGGAATTGTAAACTATGTAACAGAGAGAGGCTTTCTAATTTAAATACCTTGATGATACAGGAGGTGGAAGTGGGCTTGAGCCTGCACACGCTGGATTTGTGGGGGATGGAATGCTAACTGCAGCTATTTGCGGGGATGCTTTTGCCTCACCACAAGTTGATTCAATTCTAGGAATATGGTCTCCTGCAATTTATAGCTTTAATTGGAAGGGAACCAAACCCTATTGATTTATGTACAATTGTTACATGAGGAGACTCTAATCTGATATAATTGTATAATTTATAGGGCATCTGAGCTGTGACTGGTACAATTTGAATGAGCATTTTGAAAGACCATTTCTTGGGTTATGACTGATATATTTTTCTTATCATCATAGGGTTTTTGAACTCCTTCAGGTTGTCTTATTATTGTCAAGGTATAATTTCTACATTGTCTTGAAGTTTCTTTGTTGGGTTATTCTTTGTATGGTCGGGATGCTAAATGATAGATGTGGCATAAGTTTTGGAGCATTCTGAAAGACCATTTCTGGTAAAAAGTACAAACAAAATATAATAATTTAAAAAAAAGGAAAATTCCACCTTAATTCATATTAAATTCTGGAATTGCTTAAGCTATAACAGAGACATGAGTGTTGCAACACAGTTACCACTGCTATTGGCGACTTCGACATCAATCTGTGCAAGTCATGCGGTGAATTTAGTTAAGATTTTTGTGGATTTAAAGTGGTTTTTATGCTATAATTATTAATTAATTAATTAAAATTAAAAATTAAAAAAAAAAACAGAAACCTTTGCAATTTTAACATAAGGTAAAACTTGCATGCAAATGTGAAAAACAATTAGAGAAATCTTGATCAGACCTAAGAAAATAATTAGTCCAAAAAAACACAAATGCCATTAATTTGAAGGAGTTCAAACCCTATGATGATAAGAAAAATATGAGAAAATAAGTAAAGTGACAGACAAAATTTTATAAGTTAATTATAAGAACAATAGATCACAAAAATAAAATAAAAACACAAACACTAAATTAAATTAAATACGAAAACTAATAAGATAAAATTTCTCAAAAAAGAAAGAAAAAGGGAATGGAATGCGAGAAGCAACTAACCGATCCTAAAGCGAAGCGCAAAATCTTGGAGTGATGTGGACAGTAAACGATTGATATCAATTCTTTCTATTTTTTTGAATGCTTATGTTGTATGGCTAATTATTACATGTTGCCTCACAGCTGGTCGGCAGACGGTAGGTTACTTTTAAGTGGCAACAAAGATTCAACTCTCAAGGTAAACCATTTACTGGTTATGAACTTTTTATTGTTTGGTGGTGATAAGGATTCCTATTATAAGGAGTGAGACTGTAAGATTTCACATTGCATTAGAAACACATCACGAAACGTAATGTGGTGTAAGTGGAAAAAATAATTGACATGTGGTTTCTTCATATTTTGATAATTCTACATGTCACGAAAAGAATCATCTCAAATTTTATTAATGGTTTAAATCCCAGTTCTGGTAAACTAGATATTAGTTTCCATATGACGTTCAAATAACTTGAGTTTGTATACCAACCCCTATCAACCCCTGATATTGTTTTCATACATATTTGCGCGAACGCAACTTGCGCGACGGACCAAATTTTGTTGCGCAAAGTATGTTTGCGCAACACTAAACACAAAATGTCACGCAAACGGCCTTTGCGCAATAGAAATTTGCGCGATGCCAGTCTTCGTCGTGCAAAGTTCCATTGCGCAAAGGCTGTTTGCGCAACGCGTCATGTGCGTTCCGCAAGATTTTGGCGCCAAATCAAGAATGCTTTGTGCGACTTAGGTAGGCAATCGTCGCGCAAAACAACTTTGCGTGACGTAGGTGCACCTTCGTCGTGCAAAATAGTTTTGCGTGACAAAGACTGGCGTCGCGCAAAGTCAACGACTAGGATATTGCACACTATGCTGGTAGAGATTTTGCATAAACAACTCTTATGACATTTATATTTACATGTTCATATAATTTTTCTTTATTAAAGCGGTGTTTTACTAGTATCATACAGGATATTACTTCTTTTTTTGGGTGCATTTAGGGGCCAAGCCAAAAAAGGGAGAAGCAATACTATGGGCAGCCTTTAAAATGCATTTTTGCTCAAAAGCCCTTTCAGTAAGTGTGTTTATGTTAGAAGCACATAGCATGTCTTTTATAAAGCGCTGGAAGTGTTATTTTTGAATTTATTAGCACTTTTAACTTTTTTTTGGCAAAGATAGTTAGAAGTGTATTATTTTAAAAGCCCTTTTTCAAACAAACTTCTTAGCTAAAACAAACCGGGCCATGAAACCAAAAGCACGTGATCAATTGGTTAAGCTTCTATGCTGTCACATATTTCCATTGTTCAGATTATGATCTACATACTATTATTTATCATACTAATATTGGTATTGTCCATTATTCCATGTAGTAGAATAGTGTAATTGTGCTAAGTTTTAATTGCATTCTTCTATGGTATCCACTAGTGTAAATATTTTAAATTGAAGATCGAACTTGTTCATTGTATTCATATAGGGTTAAGGAGTGTAGTTGTAAAAAATCATCAAAATCAGAGTTAAAATAACCGTTGAATCGTGATTTTTTGTTTATAACCGTCGAAAAGGTTTGTCCCGTTACTTGATCTCTGAATGTTTGTTTTTTGCGATTTTTGGCGTATGCGATCTCGACGTATATACAAATAAGTTTGATGGTTGGATCGTTGAAATTAGCTTCGTAGAATGCGTATCCCATCAAAACGATAGATTCACTAACACTTAGAGTTTATTTATATTTTCATTAAGTTTAACATAAAGATAGTGTAAATATTTTAAATTGAATATCGAATTAGTTCATAGTATTCATATAGGGTCAAGGAGTGTAGCTGTAAAAAATCATCAAAATCGGAGTTTAAATAATCGTTAAATCTTGATTTTTCGTTTATAACCGTCGAAAAGGTTTGTCCCATTACTTGATCTCTGAATCTTTTTTTTTTTTTTGCATTTTTTTGGCATATGAGATCTCAACGTATATACAAACAAGTTTGACGGTTGGATCATTGAAATTAGCTTCATAGAATGCGTATCCCATCAAAACGATAGATTCACTAACACTTAGAGTTGATTTATACTTTCATTAAGTATAACACAAAAATTTTGTGGTATCCACTAGTGTAAATATTTTAAATTGAAGATCAAATTAGTTCATTGTATTCATATAGGGTCAAGGAGTGTAGTTGTAAAAAATCATCAAAATTAGAGTTAAAATAACCATTAAATCATGATTTTTCGTTTATAACCGTCGAAAAGGTTTGTCCCGTTACTTGATCTCTGAATGTTTGTTTTTTACGAATTTTGGCATATGCGATCTCGACATATATACAAACAAGTTTGACGGTTGGACCGTTGAAATTAGCTTCGTAGAATGCCTATCCCATCAAAACGATAGATTCACCAACACTTAGAGTTTATTTATACTTTCATTAAGTATAACATAGTGTAAATATGTTAAATTGAAAATTGAATTAGTTCATTGTAATCATATAGGGTCAAGGACTGTAGTTGACACACCCCGACCTAAAAGTGGGGCGTGCTGGCCGTCACGTGAGAGTGACGTAACCATGTGCACAGTGCAGAAGCAATAAAGAATAGAAATTTACGGATCAATTAAAACCGAAACATTAGCAATACTAGTGTAAAAGAAGTGTGAATTCCACTAATACAAAGCATAAAAGTCTACGTGCAGTCAAGCAGAAATACTAAATAGAAATAACACCCGAAGGTGGTCCTACATAAGTGAATTCTGTCAGAACGTCCGATGAGCTCCTCGTATGCCACCAATGAACACTACCTAATACCTGGAGGGGCAAAAAACAAAGTTGAGTGGGTCAGAAACAAATATTTTTAAAACCTTTCTTTTCTCAAAAGTTATAACCCATCGCCGTAAAACCTGTATAATTTCCCAAAAATAAAGTATATACTCATATATATAATTCTCAAAACCTTGCTGGAAAATATTTATGTATGAAAGTATGTATGACATGCCAAAGTATCATAACTGAATGCCAAAGCATAACTCTATGAATGTGATTGAATACTAAATAATCAACTCAGCCCTCGGCTGTATATAGCTCATAACAATCATCATATCATATAGCTCATACTCATCTCAATCATATCATATATATACCCTGCACACACATCAATACCACCTCTAGTGGTCTGCACAACATCACTGAATATAAACTAATATGCTCTAGTGCTACGATCACGTGAAGACTAAGCGATAAATCGCGGGTCACCTACGAGTCGAACCCACCTATAGTGGCCTATTCGACAGGACTGAGCACCTAACTTGGATCCAAGGCGAGCATACGGTGCGAGAGGTGAACATCACGTGAAGGACTGAGCCCCTCTCTGGGCGGGAGCACTAATATCAGTGTGCAGGTTTATGAGCTCTAATTATATCACATCACATCACATCACATCATATCACATCACATCACATCACATCATTCGTTCACAACAAACTAGTATATAAAATTTACCTGCCACTTACCTGTGCATCCTCAGCACCAACATTAATATAAGCAATCAATAACGCATAATAAATAAATAGATACTTTGCATGGCATTTCATATCACATTTCACTTAATCTAATTTTCTAGGAAAAACTCATTTATATAGGTATATACGGAAAACAAATGCCTACTCACTGATAAGTAGACGGGTCGTAACCTCCGTGCCTAGCCTGGCTACGCTCGTCCTCCGGATAGGTCTCGCCTATATAAGAAGTAACTAAAATAACGTTAATGAACGCACATAAACGAAACCTTAGAAATAACTTCTCATATATTGCTCAATTTGGGTATATGAATATACCATTGTGATCTACACAATCTCATGATCATCCCCATATTTTTGGAAAAATTTTCTGACCACCCACGCGCCGGCCAAGGCACGGCCAGACGCGCCGGCCACGCCCAGCCACGTGTAACGAAACCGTAACAGCGTTAGGAATATTCCGTTAAAACGTAACAGAAACCGTTAAAGATACCTGACGGCGTCAGAATATTCCGTCAAACTTGACGAAATATTCGCTCTTCTTCTCTGGGAAACCTCTTCAGTCTCCTCCGTCAACGCCGCCGACTAAAACTCCAATTCTCGCCGGTTTCTAGAAAAATTTCAAATCTTCATAACTTCTTCATTTTTGCACAATTTTCTACGTACTTTATACCAAAATGAAGATCTCACAAAGATGAACACAACCATACCTAACTCGACCCCCAACTCGCCGGGGATTCACCGAAAAAAGCCTCGATAATTCCAGCCAAAACGAAAACTCCCCGATCTCGCTATTCCGACGTCCAAAATCTTCAAACGAACTTCTCTGAGCTTCTTTAGGACCTCATAAAGCTTCCTATGAACTTAGAATTCCCTGAAAAACAACATTTCACATGTGCATGAACAGTGCACAATTAAGAGGTTTTGGTTTTGTGACGAATCGAAGGTTTCAGGTTCTAAAACTTGTACTAATGGCTTCCTAAGATCACAAGGAACATGAAAATGCTTACCTTAGCCTCGATTTGCAAAGTTTCAAGGGTTATGGATGCTGGCCGTATGAAAGCCGAGAGAGAGAGAGAAAGAGAGAGAAAGTCTGAGAGATAGAGAAAAAGTGCCGGAGTGAGAGAGAGAAATAGTGAATATATGAGTGTGTGTGTGGCCTAAATACCACTAACCAAACATTCCCAAACTTAGATTCACACACGTACCTTAATTAACGCCCAAGGGCATTTTCATCATTTCATATTCGTCGTACGAAATCTCTGGGACGAGCTGTTACAATCTATCCACCTTATAAAATTTCGTCCTCGAAATTTACATAACCAAAACCATCCACTAGTACTCATAAAACAATATGGGGTACATCTCTCTCATCTGATCCTCTGTCTCCCACGTCGCTTCTTCCACTGAATGGTTCATCCACAAGACTTTAACCAATTGCACTGTCTTGTTCCTCATAACCTTTTCTTTCCAATCAAGTATCGTCACCGGCTCCTCATCATAAGTCAAATCTGAACTGATCTCGAAAGGTTGATGAGGTATCACATGAGAAGGATCTGCCACATAGTGACGAAGCATCGATACATGAAACACATTATGTACCTTAGACAGCTCTGACAGCAACTCAAGTCTGAATGCAACTTCACTAACTCGCTCGGTGATCTGATAAGGTCCGATGAACCTAGGACTTAGCTTGCATTTTTTTCCGTATCGTACTACACCTCGCCACGATGATAACTTCAAAAATACCCAATCACCAACCTTGTACACTCGATCAGTGGCGTGTCTATCTGCTAAACTCTTTTGGCGATCTTAGGCCGCTTTCATATTAGACTTAATAACCTGAATGTTCTGAGTAGTCTTCTCCACTAACTCAAGGCCCACTAAAACTCGTTCGCCAACCTCTGACCAACATAAAGGTGTACGACAATTCTTGCCATATAATGCCTCGAATGGCGCCATACCAATACTCGAGTGAAAGCTGTTGTTGTAGATAAATTCCAACCGCTTATGCCAATCGTCGCCAAACTGCAACACCGAAGATCTTAGCATATCCTCCAAAGTCTGAATCGTCCTCGCAGATTGTCCGTCTGTCTGAGGATGATATGTCGTGCTGTACAGTAATCTCGAACCCAAAGCTTCCTGGAATGCTATCCAAAACTTAGAAGTAAATCTTGGATCTCAATCAGAAATAATACTCACAAAAACTCCATGATACTTCACAATCTTAATGATGAACAACTCGGCTAACTTGTTCAAAGAATACTTTTCCCTCACATGAATGAAATGCGCTGACTTAGTAAGCCGATCAACAACCACCCAAATTCCATCATAGCCGTTTTGTGTACGAGGTAACTTGTACACAAAATCCATAGTGATATTTTCCCATTTCCACTGTGGAATTGGAAGTGGCTGTGACAACCCAAATGGCTTCTTTCTTTCGGCTTTAACCTGCTGGCACACGAAACATTTACTTAAATACTCAGCAATTTCCTTTTTCATACCTGGCCAATAATAAAATGGCCTAATGGTATGATACATTTTTGTTCCTCCTGGATGCATCGCATAAGCTGAAATATGTGCCTCATCAAGAATTGCCTTCTTTAATTCCTCATTATTTGGACGTACATCCTATTCCCTTGCATAAGCATGCCATCCGTCACTCTAACTCTGAGATCTTTCTTTTTCCCTTGATTCCTCAAATGAATTAACTTTTGAATCTCTTCATTATTCATCTGAGTCTCGAGTATACAATCGATCAGAATAGGCCTAACTGGGAAACTAGCAAGTAAGGCTCTTTCTTGTTCTGACACAGCTTCTTCTTCTCATTTTTCCAATTCCAATTTCACTCATGTAGACCTCAAATCTACAAGAAGATGAACACGAGAAGCATACAAAGCATTAACCCGACCTTGAGATTTCCTACTCAAAGCATTAGCCACCACATTAGCACGTCCAAGATGATACTCAATAATGCAATCGTAGTCACTTAGCAACTCAATCCATCTCCGCTGACGAAGATTCAAATCCTTCTGTGTGAACAGGTACTTGAGATTCTTGTGATATGAGAAAATTCTACACTTCTCACCATAGAGATAGTGTTTCCAAATCTTCAAAATGAAAATAATGGATGCCAACTCTAAGTCATGTGTAGGGTAATTCATCTCATGAGGCTTTAACTGACACGAAGCGTAAGCAATTACCCTACCATACTGCATCAACACGCATCCCAAGCCATTTGAAGAAGCATCGCTATAAACCTCAAAATTACCACTATCATCAGGAAGAGTCAAAACAAGCGCATGAGTGAGATAATACTTCAACTGCTGGAAACTCTGCTCATAATTATCATCCCACTCAAATTTAACTTCCTTCTTGGTCAACCTCGTTAGTGGTAGAGCCATAACTGAGAAATCCTTAACAAATCGCCGATAATAACCCGCTAAACCAAGGAAACTCCGTACCTCGGTGACGGTTCGCGGCTGTTCCCAATTCTCCACAGCTGCTATCTTCTGAGGGTCTACCTGAATACCCTGAGCTGAACCAACATGCCCTAAGAAAGCAACTTGATCTAACCAAAATTGGCACTTACTGAACTAAGCATATAACTGATGTTCCCTCAGCTTCTTCAACACCATAGTAAGATGTCGAACATGATCTGCTTTTGACTTAGAATACACCAAAATGTCATCAATGAAGACAATGATGAATCTATCTAAATACTGCTGAAACACCTTATTCATCAAACCCATAAAAGCTGCTGGTGCATTCGTCAATCCAAATAGCAGCACCAGAAACTCATAATGACCATAACGAGTCCTGAAAGCAGTTTTAGGAACATCGTCGCTCCTGATCTTCAATTGATAATAACCAGACCTTAGATCAATCTTAGAAAATATGCAGGCACCTCTGAGTTGATAAAAAAGATCGTCAATACGAGGCAAAGGATAACGGTTTTTAATCATCATCCGATTCAATTGCCTGTAATCAATGCATAGTCTCAGGGTACCGTCTTTCTTCCTAACAAACAAAACTGGAGCTCCCCAAGGTGAAGTACTAGGTTGAATGAAACCTTTATCAACCAAATTCCTGTAACTGAATCTTCAATTCTCTTAACTCGGTACGAGTCATACGATAATGAGTTAAAGAAATATGATCAGTACCTGGTAGTAAGTCAATAGTGAACTCCACATCTCTGTCTGGCGGCAATCCAGGTAAATCATCAAGGAAAACATCAGAAAAATGTCTAACCACCTTGACATTCTCCACGTTAACCGGAGCATCATCATTTAGTACCACGTGAGCTAAGTACCCTTAACAACCTTTCTTTAGTAACTTTTTGGCTCACACGGCTGAAATAATCCCATGTCTCAATCCACTAGGTTCACCAAAGAATGTAACCTCAGGTAATCCAGGACGATGAAAGGTCACTGATTTCCCGTAATAGTCAATCTTAGCATGATTGCAACGCAACCAATCTATGCCTAAAATCACATCAAAATCCACAATGTCTAGCGGAGTGAGGTTAGCAGGCATAACCATATTCTCCACTACTACGGGACAACCTGGATAAACATAATCTACATAACACTTCTCCCCTCTAGGCATAGAAAACTCCAACTCATATCCAAGAGGTGAAGATTGAAGTTGTGTCAATTGAGCAAACGTATGAGAAATCACAAAATGAGTAACACCATAGTCAATCAACACTTTAGCATAATGACCAAGAATATTTAACGTACCCATGATCAAATCCGGATTGTTCTGAGCATCCTGCAGCGAAAGGTTGTTGATACGTCCCTGGTTCTGATGCCTTCCTCTGCCTCTACTGGCATGAACTCCTCGCTCCTGAGGATTATGCCCATGTACTAACTGACTATACTATCTCGAAGACCCAACTCCACTCGTAGTACCATCAACCTGCTGAGACTGTCCTCCAGAATGTCACTGGGATCCACCAGCTGAAAACTGCTGCTGAGGCATATATCCTCGAGAGTACTGTTGTGGAGGCATATATCTTCATGAATACTGACCATGACTGCCCTGCTGATAGGGATCCTGGGGGTACTGGTACTGTCCCGAAGAATAAGGAATGGAATCCCCCTGATAGTGGTATGCACCACCACGACCCATCTGGGTATAACCACCCTGTCCTGAAAACTGCTGAGCTGGAGCTGGCGGTGGTAAAGGAGGCTGTTGAGGTCTCTGCTGGCTTTGAGGACAAAACTTAGCTTGATGTCCCTCCTGACCACAAGTAAAACAACCACTGCTACTTCTTCAACATTCCCCTAAATGTCGACTACTGCACATACGGCACCAGGGTGCATTTCCTCTACCAAAATTCCCCTGCCTCTGGGATCTGGAATCTCTGAAGAACCTACCACCTCCTATCTGACCTGTGGAACTAAAACCTCCACTGGAAGAACTAGAACTAGTCCCACTACGCTTAAAGCTTTGAGTCTGGCGTGGACCTTGTAAGAAATTACCTTTACCCGTATCCTTATTCTGATTCCCATTTTTCTCTTCTTTTTCGCTGTCGCTGGGCAAATTCTCAGAATCCTCAATCTGCAGTAAAGCTTCATAAAGCTCATGATAAGTAGTACAAGGAATCACAGTCGCAATGGTACACCATTTCTTCTTAGTGCCTAACTTAAAACGACGTAGCATCTCAACCGGATTAGCAACAACTTCCGGATGATAACGAGATAGATCAGTAAATTTCCTGTAGTACTTATTAGCTGACAGCTTCTTCTGCCCCAAACTAGTGAACTCAGGTTTCTTACGATTAATGTATGCAGGAGGAATGAATCTCTTATAAAACAACTGCTTAAATACCTCCCAATCTCTAGATTCTTCCTGGGGTAACTCATCAGCCAACTGTCCCCACCATGAAGTTGGTTCTTTACCCAAAAACCATGAAGTCGTCTCGACCCATTTGTCCGGAGATAGACTTCCTTGACTCTGCATTAGCCTAAAGGTCTTCTCAATATGCATCAACCACTTCTCTGAACCCTCGGGACCTTCATTCCCCACAAAAGTGGTTATCTTCAAATTATGAATCGACTCCAGAAGGGTCCGCTGAGGCGGGCGAATGACTGATTGAATATTATTCACTATAGCTTCCCCTAACTGAGCTATATCAGGGAAACTAGGTTCATCTGAAAGACGTGGCTCTCTACGAGACGGCATAGTTATAACAGAAACATCAAGATAATTAGAATATTCACAAGATATGCAGGGCTGCCAAACCTATGCTCTGATACCAATTTGACACATCCCGACCTAAAAGTGGGGCGTGCTGGCCGTCACATAAGAGTGACGTAACCATGTGCTTAGTGCGGAAGCAATAAAGAATAGAAATTTACGAATCAATTAAAACCGAAACATTAGCAATACTAGTGTAAAAGAAGTGTGAATTCCACTAATACAGAGCATAAAAGTCTACGTGCAGTCAAGCAGAAGTACTAAATAGAAATAACACCCGAAGGTGGTCCCACATAAGTGAATTCTGTTAGAACGTCCGATGAGCTCCTCGTATGCCACCAACGAACACTACTTAATACCTGGAGGGGCGAAAAACAAAGTTGAGTGGGTCAGAAACAAATCTTTTCAAAACCTTTCTTTTCTCAAAAGTTATAACCTCTCGCCGTAAAACCTGTATAATTTCCCAGAAATAAAGTATATACTCATATATATAATTCTCAAAATCCTGCTGGAAAATATTTATGTATGAAAGTATCTATGCCATGCCAAAGTATCATAACTGAATGCCAAAGCATAACTCTGTGAATGTGATTGAATACTAAATAATTAACTCAGTCATCGGCTGTATATAGCTCATAACAATCATCATATCATATAGCTCATACTCATCTCATTCATATCATATATATACCCTGCACACACATCAATACCACCTCTAGTGGTCTGCATAACATCACTGAATATAAACTAATATGCTCTAGTGCTACGATCACGTGAAGACTAAGCGATAAATCGCGGGTCACCTACAAGTCGAACCCACCTATAGTGGCTTATTCGACAGGACTGAGCACTTAACTTGGATCCAAGGCGAGCATATGGTGCGAGAGGTGAACATCACGTGAAGGACTAAGCCCTTTTTTAGGCGGGAGCACTAATATCAGTGTGCAGGTTTATGAGCTCTAACCATATCACATCATTCGTTCACAACAAACTAGTATATAAAATTTACCTGCCACTTACCTGTGCGTCCTCAGCACCAACATTAATATAAGCAATCAATAACGCATAATAAATAAATAGATACTTTGCATAACATTTCATATCACATTTCACTTAATATGATTTTCTAGGAAAAACTCATTTATACAGGTATATACGGAAAACAAATGCCCACTCACTGATAAGTAGACAGGTCGTAACCCCCGTGCCTAGCCTGGCTACGCTCGTTCTCCGGATAGGTCTCGCCTAAGAAGTAAATGAAATAACGTTAATTAACGCACATAAACGAAACCTTAGAAATAACTTTTCATACATTGCTCAATATGGGTATATGAATATACCACTGTGATCTACACAATCTCTGGATCATCCCCACATTTTTAGAAAAACTTTCCGACCACCCACGCGCCGCCACGTGCCGGCCAAGGCACGACCAGACGCGTAGCCACGTGCTTGGCACGTGTAACGGAACCGTAACAGCGTTAGGAATATTCTGTTAAAACGTAACATAAACCGTTAAAGATACCTGACGGCGTCAAAATATTCCGTCAGACTTGACGGAATATTCGCTCTTCTTCTCCGGCGAACCTCGCCAGTCGCCGCTGTCCCCAGCTGACTGAAACTCTAATTCTCATCGGTTTCTGGAAAAATTTCAAATCTTCATTTTTGCATCATTTTCTACGTACTTTATACCAAAATGAAGATCTCACAAAGATGAACACAACCATACCTGATTCAACCCCCAACTCGCCGGGGATTCGCCGGAAAAAGCCTCAATAATTCCGACCAAAACGAAAACTCCCCGATCTCGCTATTCTGACGTCCACAATCTTCAAACGAATTACTCCGAGCTTCCTTAGGACCTCATAAAGCTTCCTATGAACTTAGAATTCCCTGAAAAACAACATTTCACGTGTGCATGAACAGTGCACAATTCGGAGGTTATGGTTTCCTGACGAATCGAAGGTTCCAGGTTCTAAAACTTGTACTAATGGCTTCCTAAGATCACAAGGAACATGAAAATGCTTACCTTAGCCTCGATCTGCAAAGTTTCAAGGGTTATGGATGTTGTCCGTACGAAAGCCGAGAGAGAGAAAGAGAGAGAGAAAAAGTCTGAGAGATAGAGAGAGAGTGCGGGAGTGAAAGAGAGAGAGTATGTGTGAGTGTGGCCCAAATACCACTAACCAAACGCTCCCAAACTTAGATTCACACACATACCTTAATTAATGCCCAAGGGCATTTTCGTTATTTCATATCCGTCGCACGAAAGCTTCGTGACGGGCTGTTACAGTAGTTGTAAAAAATCATCAAAATCGGAGTTAAAATAACCGTTAAATCTTGATTTTTCGTTTATAATCGTCGAAAAGGTTTGTCCCGTTACTTGATCTCTGAATGTTTGTTTTTTACGATTTTTGGCGTATGCGATCTTAACATATATACAAACAAGTTTGACTGTTGGATCGTTGAAATTAGCTTCGTAGATAGCGTATCCCACCAAGTTCAATTGTATATATATATATTTATTAAGTAGCTTTAAATTTATTTATTTTGTACATATAACACTTAAGAAATTAAATGATATGTATATTTATTAAGTAGTTTTAAATTTATTATTGTAGTTCGGATCGGGTTTTTGTTAGAAAAATATATTATTGTGGGTTTTATGTAAAAAAAAAATTGAATTTGTAGGGAATAAAGTCACATTTTCAATAAATATTATAATTATTATTATTATTTTTTAAATATAACTTGCGTGACACCACAATGAGGTCGTCGCGCAAAAACACCTTGAGCGACGTCATGATGTATACCTATGTCGCGCAATTTGTTAAAATTTCGGCGGTACAATTTTAGTTAATAGGCGTTTTTTTTAATTTTTCCAATTTTGAACACAAGTTTCCCAGAGCCGGTCTTTCTTCCCTCTCTCTTACTCGGTCTCTGTCTTGCCTCTCGCTCATCTCGCCATCTCTCTCACTCCGTCTCTCTCTTCATTCCTCTCGACTGCACCCACCCACCCAGCCTCCTCCTCATCCTTCCTTCCTCCCGACTGCACCCACCCAGCCAGCATCCTCCTCATCCTTCCTTCCTTTCGACTGCACCCAACCAAGTATTTAGCTTTGCTTAGTTCTTTATTTTTCTTCTTCCTAATGCCTTAATTTGAAGATTTTGGTATTGTAATTAGATTCAATTAGGAAAATTAAAATAGAAATTAGGGGTTTTAGTGTTAAATCGAATTTTAGTTATTTTTGTGTGTTTCTGTTGGAATTATTTTAGTTTAGCTGCTTCATCACATGTACTGCTTTCTTTTGTTCTTGCAGCTGATTAGTATTGTGTTAAAGCTTGTATAATTACTAGCTCTGGGAAATTAATGGTTATTAGGTGATGGGTTTTTCTACTACTATCATATGATCACAACTAACTAGTTGCATTGCAAAGAACAACTTTCCATGAAATTAATGGTTATTAGGTGTGGACCATACTATAGTATAGTTCATAGGCATCCTTCTGTTTCAATCCAAACAGTTGCTTCTGTTTGTAGCTAGGACCCTGTCCTGAAACCAAAATAGAAATCGTTCAGAATTTACACGTTCTTTAAGTTGTTTAGATGACTTTATTTGCAGATAATTTCATGCAAACAAGGTTTTTTTTTATTCTTTGCAGAACATATCATTCAGTGATCAGAACATATAATTCAAAATTTGAAACCCCTGATTTTGCACTTAATGGCAATGATATCATTATCACAAGCTAACTTGTTACTTTTTCCAAGAACATCTGCTGATGGTTATCAGCCAAAAGTAATAGAGCTATAGCCATTAATTATGTTTTTTTTTTTAATCATCTCTATTATTATCCTACCATGGCTTGTTAAGTTAACGAGAAAAGTTGTGTTGTTGAGTATAGCTTTAATGGTTATAAAGTCTTCTCAGTTTCTAAGAGAACTTTGTGTTATAGTACAAAACTGTTGCCTGGATTTAAGAATCAGATGCAGTAAGTTTTGGGTGAAACCTAGTATGGTTGACATAGGAACTCAGTGAAAAATAGTAGGAATTGGAAAACTGGAGATAAAGAAAACTGAAAATTCATTAGATTATGTCATTAAACTCTTAATAGCAGTATGCTAATATGTGAAGGAATTCACTAAGACGAGTGGGAAATGGATTTTGTGCTTGATACTTTGTACTAAGTTCTTTGTTTCACCTGTTTATATTATATTATCAGAAATCTTGTTTTTGTAAGACTTCTAAAGAAAATTAACAAAATCAGTGTATGCAGTAGTTGTCATCAGTCTACCTTTAGGTTGTGCCTTGCATGGCTCTTTCTTTTTCATTGGTTATACTATGAAGGTTCCATTGTTTTTCTTTTTGTTACAGAGAGTAGACGAGCTTCCATTGTTATTTTCATGAAAGCAGCAGGGTGCCTTGATTGTGCCGTCCGAAATGTTCTTCCACAGTTGCCTACTGAGCTCTAGTTTGTATCAGTTTAAAATTTGCACTGATTTTTAACTTTCTGCTTCTTATCATGTTCTTATCGCTGTTATAATCTTTTGACTATTCCTTGATTGCAGGAGAAACCTGCCAATTGACTTAGCAGAATGAGTTCTTCGAGTGCTTTGCCTACAAGCATTAGGACAGGTAGCAACTTTACTTAAAGGGACTGATATTGTAAAATGTTGCATTTTATATTTCAGGATTTATGCTTCTGAAATGCCATCTTTTACTATAAAGCATAAGTATTGCAGTCAGCCTGAAGTTATGAACCTATCCTGCTTAATGGGCACAAAGGGTATAACTGCAATAAGTTTGGTTTTTCATGCATCTTTTTTTCTTTTTCTTTTTTTTTTTGACATCTTGTTATCGTCCAGCTTATCCCGAAAATGAAATTTAGTTGGAACCTTGTCTAGCATTGGATGTTTTAAGATTGAAATGTCTATTAGCTAATCAATTTTCTTCTTCTTGTCAATCGTTCTTCTTTTAATTGTTAAGTGCTTTTTTATACACATTATGCAGAAACCACCGCTCTGGGGAACCATGAAGTATCTATCTGAGAAAATTCCAAAAGATGCTTCAAGCAAAGTGTGTATAAACCGTGATCTGTACTCACACGAAAAGTATGTCCTACCTGAGAGAACTATTACCAATAATATTTTGTTTATGCCTAAATGCAATCTCCTTTTCACTCTTGGCACCCCTAATTGCAATCTCAGTTTTCTTGGCTGAGGATACATAGAACAAACCCTCGGGAATAATTAACGTCTGTTTTTGGATATTTCAACTGCAAAATCATGGAGACAGCACCAACATTGCCCGATTTCGCATTGGCCTTGAAACCGGAGGAATTCCAACTTCCTTCAGTAGACCCCTCTTGGAACATGGAGCACATGAATAAGGGCTCCAACTAGACCAGGAATGACAGAATATAAGCAATATATGAGAATAGTTTTTTGCATTCGATTAGGCCCCCTAGTGTTTTTTTTAGCTGCATTTAAGTTTTATTGTACAAGCCTTACAGATGTTCGACCTCCAAATCCCGATGCCAGCACCTGATCTTACTCCACTTTCGACCTCCCAGCCACTTCGCCTAGTCGATACCTAGTAGCCTGATGTATCAAACCTAGAATACTACTTCTTGTAGTTTTTTTCTTTTTTGTTCGGACATCTTGTATGTACATTTTCATATATTTTATAATTAAATACTTTTTCTTGGTTTATTAATTATTGTTTAGAATTTAATTACAATATTTATTAAAAATTAAATATAAAAAAATTTTGCCAAAAAACAAAAAGGGTTTGTGCGACGAATAAGTAACATGTGTCTTTGCGCAACATAGGGACCTGCATCACGCAAAACTACTTTGCGCGACGTAAAACCTGTGTCGCGCAAAGATACTTTGCACAACATAGGGACTTGCGTTGCGCAAAGTGTCCTTGCATGACGTAAGTTACTTCTTCGTCGCGCAAACCCTGATTTCACTGTTTTGGCATGACGAAGGTTTTGTTGGGCTAATTTTTGTGCGACGTTTTTTGATTTTGTGGGACGAAGGACCTGCACCGTGCAAACTGTTTTTTGTACTAGTGCATACTTTTTTTTTTTTTATTGGTAACACGTCATTTAGTTTTCAAATTTAGTCTCGTTACATTAATTACCCATAAATTTTATTTGATTGGTCCACCAATCTAAAAGCAGAAATAAACAAAATAACAAAAATATGGAATCCTTGAGGTTTGAACTCCCTCCATGTTGTAACACACAAATGAGAAGATACCAACCGCTCTAGACAACATGTTATATTTCTTGGCACTCAATGTATATGTAACGTCCCGAAATTTCTAATTCGAAACTAGTTACTAAGATAGGCTCAAAATTTATTTCGGAGGATAATCAAAAAATCCTTTTCTTAGACAAAATTTCAAATAAAATTTATCTCATTTATTTTATTATGGCTGCATCTAACCTCGTTAGACTGCCTACGTACCCTACGAAGGGATCAAGCCATTCGTAGTTCGTCATTTCAATTTCAATCCATTTTCGATTATATTCAAATATCCAAAATAACCAACTTTAGTGTTAATAAACGAAACACATCACAGGGGTACTAAACTTGTAATTAGAATATCAAAATTGATACAAAATGGCAGCATTAGCCCACTGGCCACGCGCTGCTGCGCGTGGTGGTTTCCAGTGAATGAGAACCTAAATTTCCGACGAACTCCAAAATTTACCAAATTTTACATGAAAATAGATCTCAATGAGTGGAACAACTTTCATACCTGGGCTGATGTCCAATTCGGCCTAGAAATACCTAAATTTGGCCACAAACCGCTGGAAACCCTTGATTTGGGTGACTTTGATCCACCACCTATGGTGCTCTGCCGCCCCAACCAAGGCTTGGGCTTTGTTCCTGAGGTTGAGGGAAGTGTAGTGGTGGTGGTGGTTGCCTGAGTTAGCTTCAGATTATGGTAAATCGAAGACAAAACCGTGCGCCCCTTTTGTACTGTTTTCTCTCGAAATTCACCAAATTTTATCTAATTTTCGAATGAAAATGGAAGAGGGATCGATTGGCCTCGAGGTAAGGGTCATTTTGACACCAACCCTGCCATCAAAGGTGGCCGGAGTTGGGAGATAGAACCGGGTCGGGTCACGGGTCCCCTAAGGAATCCGATTCTCTTCCCTCTTCCTTTTTTTTCCTGGCTCTCTTTTCTGATTGGGCAACCCCCAATCCCCCCATCTCATTTCTCTCCTTCCCTCTTCATCTTAGCCACACACGTGGCACTCCCATTGCTTCAGATTTTTCTAGAGCATTACAAATTAATGGCAAAATGCCTATTTTGCCCTCCACTTCAAACACTAATAACTTCTTCATTATAATTCCGTTTCACAAACGGTTTTCACCTACGTGCTCTTGGGATTGATCTCTATCCAAATATGCCAAGAAATATGGTGAAGCATCTAAGGATAAAATATGTACTCGTATAATTCTATTTAACCAACTAAGGGCATTTTCGTCATTTTACTTTCTGGAAAAAAAAAATCCACATAATCATATATTTTAATTTTTTTCTTCACGTTATTACATTCGACCCCCATTAAAATAAATCTCGTCCTCGAGATTTCTACCCTCAAATAACGAAAAAGGAATTAACGCTAATTCCACCATTTCATTTATAGTTAACAAAATCATAATCTCAGTCTACGATTTTATTCAAGCTGAAAATAAATAAATCACAAAGAAATCATTATGATTCTCACACATTTTCTCATATTCCCAACCAAATCCACATCCATTAGTAAGGAAAAAATTCTAGAACTTTAGCCACACACATTGGCAAAAACAAATGTCAAATTTCAAGCCATGCCTATCGTTGGCTAACAAAATATCATAATTTCACGCCATCATTCGTCAATGGCAACCAATATTAAATTATCATGCCACAATTACCATTGGCCAAATAAACATTTGCATATTTAACCACAATCATTGGTAAAGCCACTTACCATCATTGGCTATAAGTAGCCGTTACCTTGATTCTTTCTCAAAATTTCTAGCCACGCTCACTGGTGATATTAAACATCAGATAATTTTTGCCATTTTCATCCCCGGCAAAAAATTTATCACAAATTCAAGCCGTAACCACCCTCAGCCAAATAAATTTCAAAATTTCTAGCCATAATCATCAATGGCTAAATAATTATCACAATTTCAAGCCAAACACTTAAAATTGGCAAATCAAATATTATAAATTCCATCCAAAATCATTGGAATTTCAAATCACAATCATTGGTAAAATCACTTACCATTATTGGCTATGCATAGCCATCACCACGATTCACTCCCGGAACTCGTGTGCCAACATAATCCAATCTGATGACCGGTCCTGCAGCCGATTACCCTCACTTCATTTTGACCACAGCAGCACGAATTAGGGTAACGAGAGTGTCCATTTAATCCTACACCCATAACCAAGTACCCTCCCCACGGGATATGGTACAAGTCCGGCCGTGTAGTCCTCCAGAGGTTTAAGGGATCAAAACCCAAGGCAGCGCGCGGTGCCTTTCACTCCTAGTGCCTCTCAATCCAGGAGTGTCCATTTTCCAATAGCCATACCACATAGACTATCCCGCAAGACTAGCCCGTCCGTATAACACCATCTGAAGGTTTAGGGGATCAAAACCCAAGGGAACCTCACGGTCCCTTTCACTCTCAGGTCATCAAAATCATCAATGGTACCTGCATTCACAATCCACGGGAATCCTGCACTCACAATCCAACACGTGAGTGATTCAAGGTACATATATGTATCTCACATAACCATAGAAATTATGAAATATTGTAGCCACGATGCAATTCATAATTTCCACTTACAAAACTCCATAATCACCATGGAAATTGCACCATGCCACATAAGTGAGTGATCCACCATATGTATATCACCTGTATGCCACTTTTCACAAAAATTATAAAATAATGCAATCACAATGCATATCACATAAATGCCACCTTATTCACAAAAATTTTGAAATCCGGCAATCACAATACATATGCATTTCACATAAATGTCTCATTAATTGTAGAAATTATGAATAATGCAATATCAATGCAAAGCATAATTTCCATAGCACTTTGTTCACAAAAATTATGAAATAATGCATTTACATTGTATATCATAATTCACAACAATAAGAATTCAAGAATATAACAAAATAGGAAATAGGATCGTTCGCTCTGATACCAATTTGTAACGTCCCGAAATTTCTAATTCGGAACTAGTTACTAAGATAGGCCCAAAATTTATTTCGGAGGATAATCACCAAATCCTTTTCTTAGACAACATTTCAAATAAAATGTATCTCAGTTATTTTATTATGGCTGCATCTAACCTCGTTAGACTGCCTACATACCCTTCGAAGGGATCAAGCCATTTGTAGTTCGTCATTTCAATTTCAATCCATTTTCAATTATATTCAAATATCCGAAATAACCGACTTTAGTGTTAATAAACGAAACACATCACAGGGGTACTAAACTTGTAATTAGAATATCAAAATTGGTACAAAATGGCAGCATTAGCCCACTGGCCACGTGCCGCTGCGTGTGGTGGTTTTTGGCGAACGGGAACCTAAATTTCCGACGAACTCCAAAATTTACCAAATTTTACAAGAAAATAAATCTCAATGAGTGGAACAACTTTCATACCTAAGCTGAAGTACAATTCGGCCTAGAAATACTTGAATTTGGCCACAAACCGCGAAAACCCTTGATTTGGGTGACTTCGATCCACCACCTATGGTGCTCCGCCGCCCCAACCAAGGCTTGGGATTTGTTCCTGAGGTTGAGGGAAGTGTAGTGGTGGTGGTGGTTGCCTGATTTAGCTTCAGATTATGGTAAATCGAAGCCAAACCCGTGCGCCTTTTTTGTACGATTTTTTTCTCGAAATCCACCAAATTTTATCTAATTTTCGAATGAAAATGGAAGAGGGATTGATTGGCCTCAAGGAAAGGGTCATTTTGACACCAACCCAGCCATCAAAGGTGCCGGAGTTGGGAGATAGAACCGGGTTGGGTCACGGGTCCCCCAAGGGATCTGATTCCCTTCCCTCTTCCTTTTTTTCCTTTCCCCTCCTTGCTCTCTTTTCTGATTGGGCAACCCCCAATCCCCCTCTCTCCTCTCTCTTCTCGTCTTCATCTTAGCCACACACGTGGCACTCCCATTGCTCCAGATTTTTCAAGAGCATTACAAATTAATGGCAAAATGCCTATTTTGCCCTCCACTTCAAACACTAATAACTTCTTCGTTATAATTTTGTTTCACGAACGGTTTTCGCCTACACGCTCGTGGGATTGATCTCTATCTAGATATTCCAAGAAATACGATGAAGCATATAAGGATACAATATGTACTCGTATAATTCTATTTAACCAACTAGGGGCATTTTCGTCATTTCACTTTCCGAAAAAAAAATTTCCACATAATCATATATTTTAATTTTTTTTCAGGGTATTACAGTATACTTGTTTGTTTATATGATAGGAAGAAGAAGACATGTGGGTCTCATATATCATAGGAATTTGACGCAAAGAACAAAGTGTCGGTTGTCGACTATGTGACGCATTCCCCCTCCTTGCAGGTTTGTATTGGAAAAATTTGGCCAGGCTTTAGAGCCCTAACCTAGGTTTGCCTCTGAATATTTCTGAGTAGAAGTTTTGTCTTGAAATTTTGGTACGCTGTGCTTTGTTTTTATGACATTTTTCGAAGGGTAGTGCTTTTCACACAACCTTTTTTACTTCTCACACACCATTATTAATTTTTGTCCATTGATCTTCTCCAATTCATTCGTTCCGATAGTCGGAAATTGAGATGGGTGTGTAAAAGGTTAAAAATGGGTGTGTGAATAGCATCACCCTTTTCAAATTGTATATAATTTGTGTTACAGTGACTAGACCTAGCGTCTCGCTCTCCACACTTCCTATGCTATAATTTTCTAATGATGTGAGCTACAAATAATCCCATGTTGTTAATTATCTTTAGAGCGGCAATGAACAAAATATGTCTAAGGTTCCAGTTGATGGGGGGTCCTCTTCCAAAGAAAGAGGATGCATTGGCTCAAGTTCTCGAAAGGGAATATGTTGGTCGTGTTAGAGCTTATGGATTTGGGGTTACACCTTCAAAGTTAGATGCTCAAATTATCAACAGCTCATGGAAGCAATCCATGAACAATAAACTAGAAACTGTGTTAGGTTAACAAAAGTTTCTACATGAGTGTATCATGGGACGTATGACCAGGTTTCGTACTAAGTCTTGTCAATGCTAGTTTTATAGAATGATGCATTGCACCCATATATATTTTTCTTTTTTCCACAGAACAAGAAGCATTCTACCCATGAAAGTGCACCTACACAAGTTGGAACTTTAGAGGTAAATGATATATTGGGTTCTTATCAATTCACGCAAGGCGGCACCCAAGTCCCTGCTTATAAGAACCTTACCAATGTCAACTGAAGTAATTTACATTGGACTGCAAAAGGCGAAGTAGTGGCGAGGGCAAAAATTGTCGATGCAAATCCTAGTTCACTGGTACATCACACTCCACTTGGGCAGATTGCTACAAGTTCTGGGTTAACGAAATTGTTGCCCTGAAGTACCTTGTTCAGGAGTTCACACGAATTTTACGAACTTGATGAAGTTTTGGGAAGCAGAGTTACTTGGCCATTCAAGTACATTAGCTTTGATTGAAGAAGTTTCAGGCAAAACACAAACCTAGAGGTTAGAGTTTATAATGTATTGTACTGTACATACTATGATTTGAGCTAAATGCGTACATGTTTATACAATAAAGGGTGACCTTGGATGCGGTCCCTATTTATCAACGTTCTTTAATTGAAACCTTGTTAGTTTTCGTTTTTTATTGGGGTCCCTGAAATTAATACAATAATGCATTTCTATATAGGTTATTATAATTTTAAATTAAACTTGATATTTGTAGTTAATTATATTAATGAGATTTTAAATAAAATCCATGATTTGTTGGGTTGAAAATATTAAAAGATAAATTATATTTATATAAAAAAGTATAATTTATCTTAATGACATGATTTGTCATTAAGATAAATTATATTTAAATAAAACCCATTATTTGTCATTACTTATATTTGACACACCCCGACCCGAGAATCAGGGCGTGCTGGCCGTCACGGCCAGCACGCCCTGATTCTCGGGTCGGGGTGTGTCAATATTAATGACATTTTACATGCAAAAAAATTGGTAATTTTTATACGATACAATTTACATACAAAACATTGGTACATTTTATACAAAAAAGGTGGTACGTTTTAAATGAAATTGGTACATATTATATACAAAACAATGGGTACATTTTATATAATAAAACAATGGGTACATTTTAGATTAAAAAAATAAATACAGCTTACATTAAAAAAATGGGTACATTTTACATAAAAAAATGGTACTTACAAAAACAAAATTGGTATATTTTACATATAACAAAGTGGAACATTTGTAAAGACAAATGGACACTGTCAATAAATTATTGGTACAAGAAAAAGGGTTAAAAAAATGTGTAAGAATAAAAGTTTAAAAAATATGGACACAAAAAGAAATTAATATACGGGTACAAACTAAAACTGAAAAGAAAATTGTTACAATTTAAAAAAAGGGCCGCAAATTAATATGTGTACAAACTAAACATAAAAATATATGATACAAAATTTAGCCATAAGTGTGTGTGTGTGTGTATATATATCAAATGTAACGTTTCTAACACTAAATGAATATATTTAGAAATAAAATTTAATTATTTTGACATGTAAAATATTTTATTATGGAAATAATTAATGATGTTTATTAAAACCAAGGATGTAACGACCCGTCCCGACATTTATGTCACTAGGGACGTGAAAGGACGAAAATACCCTCGCGGAGATTATTGACCTGTGTGTATGTATGTGTGTGAAAATGGTCCAATGGTGCACTACCCTAATTAATTGGAACCAATCAAATTATTGGTCCTTGAATTTGATTGGTGACTAAGAGCACACCTCACACACTCACTTTCTCTCTCTACCCGTCACTCTCTCTTTCTCAAACTCGATTTTCTTTCTCTCTCTCTCTTCCCTCACGTACGGACCACGCCCAAGGACACCAAATCTTCACGGATCGACGCAGAAAAGGGTTCCATTGTATTCCTGAGGTCCATACGAACTCGTCGACACCAGTTTCAGGTAAGAACTCGTACGATTTCACGTCGAAAACCCGAAGTCCGTGTTGAGTACTATTCATCAACTTTTTATTGGCTTTGTTTTAGGACAATCCAAGCTCACATGGAGCTTTTTGAGACCCTTACGAACCTCGGAGTGTATCGTTGGCTCGAGTTGGACGTCGGGAAACCCCAATTCGAAAGTGGCCGATTTTTGAGATTTTGCTCCGTCGTGATTCGAAGCTTTTTCGAGGTTTTTGAAGGTATAGCCCTTTTCCTCTCTTAATTTAGAGCACGTAGGAAGAAAAATGAGACGAAATGGTCAAGAAATGGCCGAGATATGGCAAGTTGCAGGTTTCGGCGACCGGTGGCCGGCGCCGGCGACCCAGGGTTGAAGACGACACGCGCCAGGCGCGTGCCATGCGCGTGGGGGCGCGTTTCACAGTGTCCTATCAGGCGCGTGGGGGCGCGTGAGCTACAGTAAAATTATTTTAAAAATATAACGACGCTCGTGACGTCGTGTAGGTCTCGTTGGTATATTCATATGCCAAAATTGAGCTACGTATGAGAAGTTATTAGTAATTGTCGTTTATGTGCGTTAATTAACATTATTTCAGTTACTTCTCATATAGGCGAGACTTATCCAGAGGACGAGCGTAGCCAGGCTAGGCACGGAGGTTACGACCCATCTACATACCAGTGAATGGGCAGTTATTTTCCGTATATACCTATATAAATGAGTTTTGCCTAGAAAATCAGTTTAAATGAAAAATGATATGAAATGCGATATGAAATGCCGTGCAAAGTATCTATTTGTTTAATTATGCATTATTGATTGTTTATATTAATGTCGGTGCTGAGGACGCATAGGTAAGTGGCAGGTAAGCTTATATGCTCGTTATTGTGAACGAATGATGAAATGTGATGAAATGTGATGTGATGTGATATGATTAGAGCTCATAAACCTGCACACTGATATTAGTGCTCATGCCCAGAGAGGGGCTCAGTCTTTCATGTGTTGTTCACCTCCCGCACCGCATGCTCGCCTTGGATCCAAGTTAGATGCTCAGTCCTGTCGAATAGGCCACTATAGGTGGGTTCGACTCGTAGGTGACCCGCGATTTATCGCTCAGTCTTCACGTGATTGTAGCACTAGAGCATATTAGTTTATTATCAGTGATATTGTGCAGACCACTAGAGGTGGTATTGATGTGTGTGCAGGGTATATATATGATTTGATTATGATGATTATGAGTTACATGATTTGATGAGTTGATATGAGCTATATACAGCCGAGAGCTGAGATGATATTTGAGTATTCAATCACATTCACAGAGATGCTTTGGCATTCAGTTGATACTTTGGCATTGCATATGCATACTTTCATACATACATGTTTTCTAGCGGATTTTGAAGAAATATATATATGAGTATATACTTTATTTCTGGGAAATTATACAGGTTTTACGGCGAGGGGTTATAACTTTTGAAAGGAAAGGTTTTGAAAAGAATTGTTGCTGACCCACTCAGTTTTATGTTTTTCGCCCCTCCAGGTATTAGGTAGCGTTCGTTGGTGGCATACGAGGAACTCATCGGAAGTTCTGACAGAATTCCATTTATGTAGGACCACCTTCGGGTGTTATTTCTATTCAGTACTTCTACTTGACTGCGCGTAGACTATTATGCTCTGTATTATTGAAATTCACACTTCTTGTACACTAGTATTGCTAGTGTTTCGGTTTTAATTGGTTCGTATCCTTGAATTGATCCTGCTTCCGCACAGTGCATATGGCTTACGTCACGTTCACGTGACGGCCAGCACGCCCTACCTTCGGGACGAAGTGTGTCAAAGGAACCTTGATCAATAATTGAAAATGAATAAGGTTTTAATCAATGGAGTTGAAAAAAAGAGGGATGAGAACCTAATTTCTCCTCCAATAAAATTCATCGAAAGGATTTAAGGTGGCATGTCTTCCGCGCCGTGGTAAAGTGATGCGGCGCTTCATAAATGTCATTAAATGATTTCCATGACGTGTTTTAGGTGTCATGGAATGTGCTCTGACACACCCCCCCCAGATCGAGGTGTGTCATGCTCTGTCTTGCAGCGCATGCTCAAAATAATCTAACTTATAAATTGGGTAGTGTCCATTGAGTGCCTTTTAATAGCTTTTGTCATAGATTTTGTTTCCGTTGTATTCATATGCTTGTTACCAAATATTTGAACTCAATTCTATACTTATGATTATATTTGTATGTGATTTAATATCCTAGTGGATATGGTATTGGACTTCTACCCATGCATCTCATGTTTGAAACTGCCCCATCTTGTAATAGTTTTGAACCTTCTCCTTCCCTTTAATAATAAATAAATAAAAACATTAACTAATACACATAATTTTTATATTCTTCTTTCATATTACAAGTTTGTGTTCTTATGCTAAATTCTCTAATAGTCATAATATAATTAGAAATATAATATATGAATGCTAATTTATAATTTAATCCACTTTAGTTGCTGCCATTGGTGTTTGCTGGTGATTGTTGGTGCAAATTCCGTACACGATCAAATTGATGAAATTCCACATACAAAACAAGAAACATCATTAGCCTTAATTGATGAACACCTAAGGAAAAATGCGAACGGTGTCCGTGAAGGGTTTCCAATGCCTAATTTAGAACGAGATAGTTTGATAGAAACTATGAACTTGAGAGAGTTTTGAGTAGTAAGTGGGGATAAATGTTTTTAGTGTTTGACTTGACTATTTATAGACCAGAAACCTAGTAGATAGCCGGGACAGAAGGTTATAGGCCATACTAGGCAGATTTTATAATTTTAATAGTGACACGTGTGGTTAAGGGTCATCGAATTTTGGGTTGGGTTGGGGGATGGGTGCGACGGTGGAGTTGAACGGGAGGAGATAGAGAGAGGAAGAGAACCTGGTGGGTCGGTGAGATCGTGGTAATGGGGAGGATAAGATAGAGTAATGTGGAGCTATGGGTAAAGCATTAGGTGACCTATCATGATCAGAAATGTGGGTTTGCAGTGAGGAAGAAAGGGATTCCCAGGTTGTGGCGGATTCATGAGGGCTGGTTGGAGACATATGGTTTTTTTTAGGGAACTTTAACGAAAAGCTTCCGGTACTGTTTACTTTAATGAAAAACCACATTTTTACACTAAAAAATCAATCATGGCACTATTCAATTTACCTTTTATTTTGTCCTTATCTTTAAAACTCAAAGTTTTCAAGCCTTTTTCATTAGTTTTCGTTTTTTTTTAAGGACCAAAACAATGAGTTGGTAAAACCTAAGAAACATTTGTGTTGACAAAAAAGATTTGTCTAAGTCACTTCCAAGTTTCTTCTCTTTTTGTTTATCTCACTTCCTTTTTTTTTTTTTTTTTTGGGTAAACTGGATTGATAACTAGGGCAAAGCCAACAAGGATACAAGGGAGATCCAAGCAAGGACCAACCCACAAACATAACACAAAAAATACAATAGAGTGACAAATGGAATAAAGACTCGACACAAAACACAACTTTGTGTCACCCTAAATCACTCAAACCAAAACGCATCTTAATGTGGACACGGTAGACCATCTTTGTTCAATATATGCACAATCGAAGATGGAGGTCTCTTGACCCAAGTAAAATCGCTCATCTCCGAATTCTTGGAAGAAGCTAATCGATCAGCAACCATGTTGGCTAATCTAGGCACCCAGGACCAACTACACATCTGGAACAAGTCGTTCACATGCAGAATTTTCCTTACAACTGGAACCGTGTCCCACCTGCCATTGAAAGTGGAATTACTTAAGCTTAAAATTACTTCATTTGAATCAGATTCCATAATTATTTTGTCTAACTCCAAGTTCTTGGCAAGCATACATCCTTCCAAAATTGCCTTAGCCTCCGCCACTTGAACGCTTGAAGCCGATATACATGATTTCCTTGCAGCAACAAACTTACGATTCGAATCGCTAATCACCATTGCAACATTTCCTTTCTTCGTTGTAGCATTCCAGCTAGTGTCCACATTTACTTTAAAAAATGACCGATCAGGAAGAGACCAAGTAGATATGGGTTGAGAATTACCTTGTAGATTTCCATGGTTGTCTGAACTTGTCCGCATCCCACTTATAGCCCTTTGAGTTCTCCTAGTAGCCTCTATAAAAGCAGCATAAGCGTAGCTAATCTTGTGAATAATCTGCAAATGTGACACGCTCTTTTAATTGAAAATAGCATTACATCTCTATTTCCAAATATTCCAACAAGTGAATGCCACTTGTGACAAAATTCGTGTTTTATCCTGCTTACTGCCCATATTATTCACAATTAAATAGTGCAACCAATTACTAAAAGTATCAATTTCATTATTATTCACCTTATAGTTAAGTTGGCCTCCATACCAGATAGGTTCAACCCATGGACAAAGATAAAACATATGCTCCACAATCTCCTCTTGCTCATTACAAATGGGGCATAATGGAGAGGCAGCAACACGTCTCTTAAAGAGAGCCAATCTTGTAGCAAGAGCTCTATGGAGAACTCTACACATAAAAGTGCGAATTTTAGGAAGGGTTTCCAGCTTCCCGATACATTTCTAGACTTGGCAACTAATTAATGCCATTGAGGAAGAGCACCAGTTTCGATTAGACACCTTATCATGTATCCAATGATAACCCGATTTCACCGTATAGACACCCATTTTCTCCAAAGGCCAAATTAATCTTTCATTACATGAAGGATCCCCAATTTGTATTTCTTTTATCTCATTAAGCTCCCTCTCAGAGATGCAAGAACTAATGGGTTGAAGATCCCATTCTTGAGAGGAAGGCCAGATTATAAAAGCAACATTTTGGTTTGGGTTTATATTAGAATCCTCACAAGGATTAGGATGCCCATTTGGTAACGAAGGAATCCACCGATCAACCCATAACGATATTATTTCACCATTCATCACCTGTCATTGAGCACCGCCCAGTAAAATCTCTCTCCCTTCCAGTAAGCTTGCCCAAGCCCACGAAGCTCTACTTCCTTTTCTAGCTTCCAGAAATGATGAGTTCGAAAAGTATCTTGCCTCCATAACTCTCACCCATAAGGATTTCGGCTCCATCACCATTCTCCAACATTGTTTAGCCAACAAAGCCACATTAAACTCCTATAAATTCCTAAAACTCAAACCTCCCTCTTGTTTTGGCAAACCTAATACATCCCAACTAACCCAATGAATCTTTTTATCATCAGTATTTTGTCCCCACCAAAACCCAACCACAAGATAGTCAAATTCTTTACAGATACTTGCAGGAAATTTAAAAATATTCATTGGGTAAACTAGTACAGCTTGAACAACCGCTTTAATAAGCACCTCATTTCTCGCATGAGACAACAACTTCTGTTTCCAACCCTGGATTTTCCTTAATAATCGATCCTTAATATACCCCAAAGCTTGACGTTTAGACCTACCCCAAATTGTTGGTAAACCAAGATAAGTACCAGGATTATCAACAATTGGCATTCCCAAATTACAAATCTTAGGGTATTAGCACTGAAATACACACTTGATTTATTAAGACTAACTTGTTGTCCCGAAGCAGCACAATAAGCATTTAAAATCTAAACAATATTCCTGAATTTTGTTGATTGGCCTGGAGAAAAATCAAGGTATCATCCGCAAAGAACATATGCGAAATACTTGGGCAATTTGAACTCACTTCCTTTTTTCTTTGTGAGTTTTGGGAATATCCTCATTCATAGGTCCGAGATCAACATCTATGAATTGAAAGGTTCGAATGATCAACTCTACAATCAGTTGATCGATTCGTTTCGAGAGCTATTTACTCAATTGCAGATAATTCTGGAACACTTCTAACAGAGGGACAAATAGTCAATTTTGAAAAAAACTAAAAACCCTATTTGGTACTGTTTGATTGAAACCAAATATAACATATGGTATAAATAAATGAACACTTCTTCAATAAGCAATGGAAATAGATGGTATAATGACTCACGCTCTTTGAACGTCTTCATTTTGAGGACTCGTGAGACAAATGTATCTTAGACATAAGATTATATTAGTTTAGGTTCAAAGGCGTAGAATATTTCACAACTTAATAAGCAAAATAAGAAAAATGAGTTTTTTAATAATTCACATATTTTAAGTTGGTTTTGCCTTATTAAGTTATCAAATATTTTACGCTTTTATATCTATACTAATATAATCTTATGGATAAAATGCATTTGGTCTCCGCAAGTCCTCAATGAGGACCTTAGACCATCTCCAACCGAAACGGCTAAACATAGCCCCATCTAGACAAAAATTATTTTTAAATAAACCATGTCAAGCTATACTCATATATCGTCTCTAACTGAAGGGGTTATGTTTAGCCCATTCAATGATTATTAGTTTTAAGTTTATACTTTAAATTTATTTGTTAATTTATTTAAAATAATGTTTAATAGTTTCAAATTTAGCCGTTAGATTTGAATCAATTATTATAAATGAGGGGTTGGATCTCAAAAAGGGCTAAGAGGGGTTATATTGGCCAGGTTGATGCTCTTGTATTCTATAGAATTCTCGCGTCATCGGTTGAACAAATCAAATTATTTTTTTCGGATTTTTTCATTGGAGATGATGAGTAGAGCCGCTGGATATTTGATCATTGTCCTCGTATTTCACTGAGGACCCATACTCATATCACGTGGCCCTCGTGGCATCCCAATATTCTACTAACTTAAACTCCATCCACGTGGTTCGCATGGGTCCACACCTATCCCTATATAAAACTATACTGTACCAATTAAATTCCTCTACGACTGAGCATATCGACACTTTAGCAAACTTCCCAATCCCGTTCGCACTACCAAAACCCACCGTGGCTTCTCTGTAATTAACGACAAAACGAGGTCGTAAAACAACGGAAAGAACTCGTCTGGGGCACACGTGGCGGGTTTAGCGCCAGATGCAGCGAAAGCCGCTGGGACGCACCGCAGAGAAGCCACGTCAAACAAAAGGGAGGTAGTTGCTTCCTGTCTGTTTCTATTTGGACACGTAGTAACCATTTTTCTTCTTCCTTCTGCGTAACTTCTCTCACTGCCACAACTCCGCAAGCAAGGCACTCAACTCTCAAAACGGTGCGTTTTCTTGGCTCGGAGTTGTTTCGCTGAATCTCAGATCTGGAGGACATCTCTGCCTGGGTTGTTGGTGAGTGAAAACGGTTATTGATTATTTTCTGTTTGGTTGCTGAGAAAATGAGGGAAAGTGAAGGAAAATGTGATTTAGTTACAGGAATTGTAACTTTGCTCTTTTTTTGGTTTTGTAGGAGTTTGGTACCGGAGAATGTGATTTAGTTACAGGAATAGTAACTGACTGTGGACTGTAGAGAGAAATTGGAGTTTGAAAATGGCGACTGATACTGAATTTCATCAGTCTGATATACTTTCAGACCGTCAACACTCCCAGGTGCTAATTCTATGCACTTTCACTTCCTGAATTTTCTGTTTGGTTGCTGAGAAAGTGAAAATTTAAGTTTAGTGCATGAATGTAAACTCTAACATTGAACTTGAATTCTCTGTTTGGCTACTGAGAAATTGGAAATCTGAATTTAGTACGTGAATTGTGACTTGTTGCTTAAGATTTCCTTGTGACAATTTTCCTATTATAATTATGAAGTGGATGTTGGAGTTTTAGATTATGTGTTGTAGATGTGATTTGTGGGATTTAATTCTCGAAGGTTGCTACCATATGATTTTGTTGTTTTCATATAAAATCAGGATGTATCTATCTCTCAAATTTTGGATCATGGTTCAATATCCTTTGGAAGATTTTCGGTGGAAACGCTTGCGTGGGAAAAACGTTCTGTCTTTCGGCACAACAGATGTCAGGAGGAGCTCGAAAAGTACAAGTCCAATGGATTGGTTGCTCAAAAGAAGGCTTACTTTGAAGAATATTACAAAAAAATTAGAGCCCTCAAGGCACTGCAGGCGGAGCATCAAGAAACCACTGAACCTGATCTTTGCCCGGATGGGAAGATCAATGCCTCGCAGTCCAAAAATGACAATTGTGATGACTTATCTCAAGTGACAAAGTTAGGAAATGAGACAGTCGCTAACTTGGGAAGTGTAGCGGATAAACCAGTACAACTAAACTTGAGTGACTGTAATGACAGTACTAATAAGGTTATTGTGACAGAAGAAACCAGTAAGACTCTATCAATTGAACTGGAATATGATAGAATTGGGGCTTCCTTATTACCCACTCCATCGGTCACTAGGAGCTTGAAATCTTCCCAGCCTGACAGCCCTGTCTCTGACCCTGTCAAGAATGATGCTAACAAGCCAAAGAAACATGCATCTCCTGCATTAAAGTCTAAGGTATTATTAACACTCTCAAGTCATTTTATCTTCTGGAAACAAGAAAGACAGAATTCAAGGTTCATTGACCTGTTAAATCGTGGTGTACGTTTTTACTTGTGCCAAGTATCCTATGTATTGACCTCTGAATTAGCTTTCTTGAGTTCAAACTTTTTCTTTGAATTCTTGTTATGCTTTTGAGGGGTAATTTTGGTTTGTTTTTTCCTAGGGTAATGCTGCTTTACCACGGAACAAACCAAAGCTGGACTGCAAAGTTACTAGACCCAGAGATGATGTTAAGGCGTCAGAGGAGTCAAAACCACGTCCGCCTCATCATTCTACTGCCAAAAGAGATAATAATCTTCTTCTTAGCAAGTGTAACACTCGTAGCTCAGCCACTGATAATAATTTCAACCATGTTTCCGCACGTAAACAGCTCACTGAAGTATGCTTCAGTGCCACTGTTCATCTTGCATCAACAAGAAGTAGATTGGTGTCATTTTCTCCTAGTGGTAGTCATCCAAAAAAAGAAAATTCGAATGGCAAAAATTTGGTTGATACATTACGAACAAATCCACCAGTTCGTTCACGATCTGTCCAGGTTGGCCATCTGGTTTCCATTCAGAATTATAATTTCATGCAGCTGTTATGCTGATAAAAATTTTTTTCTCTTTTAATCTCTTTGTGCAGAATCCATCACAACAGAAATCCGTTCCTGGTGGTTTGAAGAACATGGCTATAGAGAAACGGTATGGTTTCTCTCTCTCTCTCTCTGTCTCTCTCTCTCTCATTTGACTAGTTGACCATTTCAGGAGCTGTACTGGAGTTTCTAGAAAGCCTTTAGACTTGGGTAGTGAGCAGATGCGACCAAAGGTTGGACTATCTGAAAATCAGAGACCAAAATCAATGTAATGCATGTTATTTTTTGACATATTGCTTCCTCTAGAATATCACGTTTATTCTTCTGTATCTATATTTTTCACTTTCTGTCTCTCGCTCTCTCTCTCTCATTCATTAATTTGACTAGTAAATTTGATAATTTTCAGGAGCTGTATTGGAGTTTCTAGAAAGCCTTTAGATTTGGGCAATCAACAGATGCGACCGAAGGTTGGCCTATCTGAGAACCAGAGACCAAAATCAATGTAATGCATGTTATTTTGTTATTTGTCGACCCATTGCTTCCTCTAGTTTCTCACATTTATTCGTTCGTGTGTTTTTATTGATGCTTACAATGGTTTGAAAATGAAATAGTTGAGCTGTTAATAATTACAGGTTCACAAACAAACCTGCAAAAAATAAATCGAACCAAAATTTTGGTGCTGACTATGATCGCAAGAATTGTGGAAAAGAAAGAAAGCAGAAAGAGGTAATCATATAATGGATGTGGTTAGTTTATGCATGAACTATTTGCTGCTCTTGAAAGTTGTACATGCTCTGTCACTGGGATTAGTAACTTGAGAGTGCCCCATATTACTTTCAGCTTTTCTTGTCTAACTTTTTGGAATATGTTCTTCTAGTTTTTACTGTGAACATTTCTTTCATTATTTGGAAGATGTTCTTGTCTTCTGTGAACATTCATATAATGTTGTTCCCCTAAAAAGCTAAAAGCCAATTGACTTTAGCCCTATGTTTCTGTACCATGAATTATGAAATTGTTTTGTCAATGTGTGGTGAAACCATAGTGCACTTACTTGGATATCAGGATATTGGAACTTCACAATTGACATACAGTTCTGGTTAAATGTTATCCGTGATGCTTCCCAAGTATACGAGTTTGGATAGTTGAATTATCGATGTATTCATGATAACCTTGCATGAAAATATAACAAGTGATATAAATTTTTTCCTTTTTTAGCATGTTAACTTGTTACTAAGATGGACCTTAAGTAGACGACTAGCTAGACGCCACATCCTATTGTAATGTTTAAGAACTTTTAAATGGGGAATCAGTATTTACTCCAAAAAAGTCTTCCTGCACAGCAGCTCCCTGTGAATATTATGAAACAAGCCAAGATCTTATTATATTTGGTTTTGAAGTTGATAGTTGTTAGTCAATGTGCTTTTTTTTTCTCTATTTTTCTAAATTTCAGTACCATTTAAATGTCATGGGAGTGTTGTATAATGTGCAGGGAGATGAGGAAAGTATCGCTGCACGCAGAAGATATCCAAAGTCTGCCGCAACTGTGGCATCCAGTACACGGAAGAATGTAAAACTTGTGCACAAGGTTGTTTCTCAATCACAGTTTTCTATTTTACAACTTATTCGTGTGTCTCGGAATTGATAATGCTCGAATATGTTTTGCTCCCGTAAAATTGAATTTATTCAGTCTTTATGTTTCTTCCAATAACTAACCAGATAGTGGGCACACATATTGTTAGTTAGCAAAGTAACCAATTTGAAAACACCGTCATCAATTTCAGATTGCAGAATCAAGGTCTGGGACTCTCCCACATACTTGAAAGGAACCAAGGTACAGTTCGAGTTGCTGTGTAGACTCAAGATGCTGAGCCGGGACAATAATCTCCAAAGCAGTGGTGATTAATGTCCTCTACGAAATCAGTTGGGCGCACGCAGCAGGATGACAAACGTGTCATCACATTTATAATGCAAAAGAGTGCAAGAACGGGCGAGAACCGGTGCAAGAAATCCGAATGAGCAGCTGGAGAGGTTAGTGTAAGCCCTTCTGAAATGCCAGATACATTAGCCTCATATCATAATATGCACCTGAAACATTTGAAATATCTATGTCTAATAAATATTTTGGAGGCTGACGTCAGATGAGATCCCGAAATTAGATTAGTTGATTTGTAATTCAAAGAATGTGTATACATAAAAGAAAAAGGAACAGAAACTGCGAGTGCCTTCTAAGCTTCTTGAGAAGTAAGTCTTAATTGACAAAGGCAGCATGCGTTGAAAAGCGAGGTTCAATGCCCTCCAATGTCATTCTATCAAATAACTGGCTTGCAAATTCAAGATTTCCAACTTTATGTGAGTAACAAATAAATATTTCAAATGGTTTTGCAGCTTCAGCAAACTTATAGTTCTTGCATAAGCTACCAAGTAGATAATTGTAAGTTTTGACGTCTGGTTCACAACCCGCTTGCCTCATCTCATCAACCATATCAACAACTCCGTCAAAATTTGATATCTAGAAGTATGTATTGCCCCGGAGTTGTGATTACTTGCGGCGCATGCCAATTCATAGTTTGTAAGAACTCCAAGACATATATTATGATGAGTTAGGTTTATATTCTCTCTGATTAAATGTAACTCATTTTATCGTTATCAATAAAATTATTTTCATACCATCGAAGTTTTATGAAAAAAAGAATAATATTCCAATTCAATTCCAAATTGTCACGTTTCCATGGCAGCCTGATTTGATGCTCACGGAAAGAACGAGGAGGAGTGAAAAGGACAGAGAGACAATAAGCAACCGGTTTTCAAAAGTGGCACTATTGTAGAATTTGACAGCGACTCCGGCGACCCGTGAAAAGAGAAGGAGACGATGAAATATTACGTAACGGCGACATAATATTCTCTAACAACGTTAGAATATTTCGTCGACTTAACTCTAACAGTACATTACCAGTCGCGGTCGACTTCACTCGCCTTCAGCCACGATTACAATTTAACTTCAATAAATCTATTTACATAGTCTTAGTCTTGATTTAGTACGTTGGACCGCGTTTTGTAATTAGATATAACAGGACTAGACCCAATGTAATTTGGGTGAAGTGGACCGGAATTAAAACCCCCTAATAAAAATAGACATGTGATATTCACACACCCAATTTTATTTCTCACACATTTTTTTAATTTTCGGCTGTCGGATCGGATGAATTGAAGAAGATCAATGGACAGAAATTATCAAAAGGTGTGTGACACATCCCTAAAAATACTTCTACCAATTTCCTTTTTATAAAACTACCTTTTAAAAAAAATATTAATCATTATAAATCGTTTGGGTAACTCCTCAATAATTTTGGTAGAAATGGGAGCATAGCAAATAGCAGTGGCACAAGAGATATTTCAATATGCTCGGAATACGGGCTGATACATCATGTATTATTTTACAAGTTTTCAAGTATTCTTTCACTTGTGTATGACATATAATGTACGAGCTCGTGTTTTGAACACACTGAAAATCTCCCCATTGGCGTCGAATTTATGGGTGCAGGGAGAGAGAATTGGGATTTCCATCGGAAGAATACGAACTTGTTTGAAAGTGCTTTTAAAATTACTGAAAATGTTTTTAAAATAACTAAAAGTGTTTTTGGTGAAATGAATTTTGAGTTCAAAAGTAATAAGTAATTTAAATGTTTTTTCGAAGAAAACACTAGATTTGTGTTTCTTTCAAGAAGTATATAAAGTGCTACCTCCAAAAACTACATAGAATGTTTTTTCAGAATCCGTTTAAACTTTTACTAAAGATTAATTACAAAATCATTTTCACAAAAAAAACATTTTCAATCATTTTAAAATGTTTCAAAGCCCGAGGCCTCCACACGAACGGTCCACATTATCATCACGCTACGAAAAGTATGCTCCACTCAAAACACGCCACGTCACCAAAACCTAGGGCCTGCGGCACACCACGTTCTCTTCCTCGCTTCTTCGTCTGGAAGATTCCACGGAAAATAAATAAATTGGAGAGAGTTGGTTCCGGTGCGTCTTTGTCGAAATCAAAATCTCTCGTCTGTAAACCCTAACCCTGATCTCTCTCCTCTCCCGCTCTCTCTCTCTCTCTCTCTAGATTTGTCGAGAAATGGCGTCGTTTGCCGAAGCTCCACCCGGAGATGCCAAGACCGGAGAGAAAATCTTCAAGACCAAGTGCGCTCAGTGCCATACCGTCGAGAAAGGCGCCGGTCACAAGCAGGGTAATCTCATTTTCTCTCCCTTCATCGAACCTTGATTTTCCTTTTATTTTTTGGTTTTTAATTTCGATGATTTCTTGATTTTTGTTTGGATCTGACAATTATAATCCCTTTTTTGCATTTGGTTTTTGGATTTGTGTATTTGGATATTTGTTTCGATTGTTATTTGGATTACTGATTCGATCTCTGCGTGCCTGTTTAGATCTGATGGATTTCGTTATTAGGTTATTCATATTTCCATTTTTATTATAGTTTTTTCAGTTTGGTTCCTGAGCAAATTGACGAGAACTAGATTTTCAGTTGTTGTGGTTTTATGCCTATGGAATTGAGCGGTTCTAGTAGTTTTAGGTCTAAATGTTGATCAATTTTCCTTGTTTGTTCTTGAGTTTTCGATTTTGGTTAGAAATGATTAGGGGTGTAGTCAAATGAGGATTTTAAAAGGCTTTAGAATCATGGTGTAGTCAACTAGGATTATAAAAAAATTTAGAAGAATCAATTCAAATACAGGAGTAGTCAATTAAAGGATTTTAAAAGACTTTAGAATTCTGGTGTAGTCAACTAGGATTTTATAGTCCATGCAAATCTGTAAGTATTAAAAAATTCATAGATTTTGAAGGATTTTTTTCAATAAGAGGTTTTGTAGGATTTGAGAAGGGAAAGGGATTATAAGCATAACAAAATCCTACCTCCACTCCTAGGATTTCTTTCTCTCTCTATTCTGCAACTCGATCTTTCTTTCTCACTCTTTATTTTCTTTCAGACAGAGAACCTGCCAACCTGATTTCTTTTCACGTTCATCCGTCACCGTCCCAGTTGCAAACTGCAATATTTTTTTTTATATTTTTTATTTCCTTTATTTTGGACTTTGTAATAGTATTTCTTGTAATGCTTTGATGGGAAGTGTTAATGGCTACTAGCAGTTCTTGTAATGATTATGCCTTGTATCTGAATGTGTTAATTTTTTACCATTTTAATTGAACTCTTGAAAATTACGACTAAGAATCTTATTGCCAATTCAAGCTTTCTGTTATTTTTCATGTGATCATGTTAGTGTAAGGGTGCAAGCATCTTTCAAAGCCTATTTGTATTGGTATTCATATTGGTAGCTGTACTTAGACGGAACAACTCAATATGAACTAATCAATTGTTGAGGAAAAAAGATTAATTTTGAGACATTTGATTTAAGAAGCACTACTTGTTTTGGTTAGTTAAAATTATTTTTCGTAAAGAAATTACAATTCAAATGAGAAAGGGAAAGAAAAGATATATTTGATTGGTTTATATTTCCATAACAATATATATATATATATATATATATATATATATATATGTTTATGTCTTTTTCAGATTGTGCACTGAGAAAAGAATTTATGTTGTAGGAGTCAAAAAAGAAATCCTAAGAAATCCATAAAAGAAATCCTTACAAATCCATAGAAATCTATAATAGAAATCCATAATAATTTGTCAAAATCCATATGGAATTGTAGAATCTATTAAAATTCTTTGAAATCTGTCATGTAAAAAAGTCCATTAAAATCCTCTGAAATCCAAATTGACTACACCCCCTAAATTGCTATGTTAATTATGCAAGTAATTCATAAATCAATGACGAAAAAGGTTTTTTTCTCTTTGATTTGTGATTGTTAATTCATAATCTGAAGGAAAATTATGTTTGTTTGTTATGAGTTTTCATGCTTTGTGATTTTTAATTATAGAACGTTTTGATGCTTCTCGACTTTACTAGGAAATTGTATATGTTGCCTTAGATTGACGAGATGAGCTTTGTTTATCAGGTTTTCGACAAATTTTGATTAAGTTTGGTTGCATCATTGATGCTTTTCTTTTCGATTAAGTTTTGATGCTCCTTAGTATCCGTATATAAAATGAAACCCTGGCTTGGTGATTGCGTAAACTTGCATTTATACTTTTTCCGTTTATGCGAACTAGCTTGATTGTTCTGTTTCTATATCTATTGATATTTGATACGTGCAGTCTTTGTTGGGTTTCAATTCAATTTGAAGTTTTGTTTTTTTATTTTTTATTTTGAGTAAATTTGAAGTTTTTTTAATTTTTTTAAAGGTGTTAACTTACAATTGTTAAAACGTTCAGGACCCAATCTGAATGGACTTTTCGGGAGGCAGTCTGGTACAGGTGCTGGATACTCATACTCTGCTGCTAACAAGAACAAGGCTGTGACATGGGAGGAAAATACCTTGTATGATTACTTGTTAAACCCCAAGAAGGTATGCAATTTTCTCTGTTTGCCGTGCCTCATGACTGGCGATTTCACAGTTATTTAAAGCATTAGCTTACAACACTTTTAACCTGTTAGGTTCATACTAGCATTTGAGGTAGACATGCATTGTCAGTTGACTGGTAATTGCACATATCAATCATTCATGCATGTAGGTTCCATATTGTATCCGTGTGACATCTAGGTGAGCTCACAATAAAAAATAGTTGAGATGTACACGGTGCATGAAGTGTAAGCGTGTTGGTAGGTGGTATGTTCACATAAGAGAACGGGTGCAAGTATACATATAGAGGTTTTCTTTTTTCAATTGACAATTTGATTTATACGAGCATGAAACAAAGTTTTGGTTAACATATACAAAACCTATATAAAGAGTAGCTGGGAAAAGGTTTGGCGGATTAGCAAAATATGGAGGATTTCTTTTGTTCAGTAAATTGTTATTTGAGTGCTGTTCCCACCTATCTATTTTTCCTACTAAACCTGTGTCCTCATTGCCATCACATTTTCATTAAATCCGGAGTGGGAAAATAAGACAGGTTTGCGATCAACATTCTTTATTCGTACACTACAATTGTCTCTTCATGTATAATTTTACGTAAATTCAGTGTTTGTTCTAGATGTAAAAACTTTTCATGAAATTTCCTGTTTTGTTTGGAAGCTATCGGATCCCCTTGCATGTGTTAGGTAGTGACAGTTCATTGATGTGGACAATCCAATGTTCTTTGAACTTTTATAACGACTGACGAATTCGGTGTATGTTTAACTTGTGCAGTTCAGTTTATTCTACAATATCCTGATCGGGTGTAATTGTTGTTATGCAGTACATTCCCGGAACCAAGATGGTGTTCCCTGGATTGAAGAAGCCGCAGGAGCGCGCTGATCTCATTGCATATTTGAAGCAGTCTACTGCATAAACATTTTCATGTCCCATTTTGCAGTAGTTAGAGGTGGTCACTTCATACGAGGCGGACGGTACTATTTTTTTCCAATAAAATTTAAAATGGACGTTAAATGTCTGCAATTCTTGTTTGCATGTCGAGCTTGCTTTTGCTTTTGTAGGATGGGGTTGCTGTAATTGGCAAACACAACGTATTCAATTCAATTTAGACGTGACTAGATTTTGTGAATTTGGCGAAAATGCCAGTTTAATGATGATAAATTTTCTGCTGCATTGTGTGTAGCAATAAGTTTAAATGATGGGGTGCGCTTACTGTTCACTTTTAATTTGCTTACTCGTCTCTTGTAGTTGGGTTTATGATGAAAACCCGTGGTTTACCAGAACTACCGTGCTTGCGTTGGCGCTGTGTAAACTCCCAGATTTTAGGTTTAGGTAATGGATTGCAACACTTTTTGGGAGTTTATTTTTAAGGAAAATTAATGAAAAAAAACTTGAAAACTTTGAGGTTTAACGTTAAGGGCAAAATAAAAGGTAAAGTAAATAGTATCAAAATTGATTTTGGAAAATTTTATTTAAACTCATATAACTTTTTTCTACACCTAGTTTAAATTTAAATTGTTAATTGTCTATTTTATCTTATTGCATAATTATTATTAAGTACAAAATAAAATTAATAATAAAACTTAAATTTATCAATAAACTCATTAAACCCTACCACATCACTTCTTGTTTATCCTACCATATCTTTTACTGTTACTCTGACGGTGTCTGTCTGCACCCCTATAATGCCATCTATCACTTCATTTACAAGTGCTAGGCTTTTTAGTGCATCCTTGCAAAATTGCAAGGACCTTAACACATCATATTTTTAATCGATTTAAACCTGACATGTGGTGAGATCAGGCCCCTACCACAAATTATATTCTTCTAGTAAAATAACGAAAAATTTACAATAATTGTAGCTAGGAGCTTGTATACTTTCAACATGTTACTTCTATTGATGAAATTTTATATTTTTCGAGTAAATATATGAAAACTCCATCCTCACTGTGATTAGATAATTCTAGCTTAGAGCTTATGTTTTTTTTTATAGATATGTTGAAATTTCCTTTTATTTAGTTTATTTTCTATCATGTTTTAAGTTTAGAACTCACGGTGAAAAAATTGGTAATGTGAAAAAGGGAACTAGCTATAACAATCTTTCTGTAATTCTTGAATCAGGACAAGCAAATTTAACTACTTACTGTTGGAAAAGTTGATAATTGGTTTCTTTTAATTGCAGGGTCTTTTTGGTTTTTTAAATCTTAGTGTTTTCCATGTTGTCAAATATCTATGCCTCGTAATTGAAAAATTCCAAGGAGAAACTTCTTACCAATGTTCTTAGATTATAAACTTCTTTGCTTGTTGATAAATTTAAGGGGATGAATTGTTTGATTTGTAGGCAAATGGTTGGGTCTTGTAGCAGAAGGAAAAAAAAGTAGCCATGGAAATGCTAGTGAGAAGAGGGGGGTGGGGCAAGGACGCCTCTTTTGAAAAGAAAAAAATCAATTACAAATGTTATTTTATAAAAGTAATGAGTGTAAATATAGCTTAACATTTTGAATTGGGTTGAAGAGGGTAGTTTAGGTAATAAATTTAGGTTTAAGGTGAGATTAATTTTTTAATAAAAAACAATATGGATGAAAAGAATAAGTTAGGTGTAAAAATGTAGTTTTTCGTTAAACAATACCGGGAGTTTTTCAATAAAATTCCTTTATTTTTAATTCTTTAGGGGGTGTTTGTTTTTCCTCACTAAAATTCACTAGACTGGATTGGACTAAAGGTTAGTACAGTCCCGTGTTTGTTTCCTACACAGCCTAGATTTAATGAGACTAGCTCTCACTTGCTTCGACTAAAGGAAGGATGAGCCGATCTTAGCTAAACCCCCTAAAAACCATGGGATTGCTAATCCCATCTCCAAAGACGATCGCACGCTGCAAGTTTATGAAAGCTGCAAGTCTGCAAACATGCTTCTGGGCAACTCTGTTTGCCAACCCATTTCCCAGATCTGAAACCCAGCCTTACCACTGCCTAAAATCTCAACACCAAAATTCAAAATTCAAAAAAAGAAGAAGATGCAAAACGATAACAACAGTCCGAGATAGTCCGGTACAACAAAAGCACCCTTAAAAGTGTTGTCATGGTTTGTACAATTCACACTGTAGAATAAGGTTTGAATTATATAGCCAACGGATTTCCGTCTAGCCGAGCAAAAATGGCCGAACGAAAGATGGCGATGCAAAAAACGGCCGAACAAAAGACGCGATTATCGTGCGTTGGGTTCACTTTTGGGGGTGACATCTTGGCTTGCTCCTTGTTCGAGTAACCTATAAACGATTGACCGGAAGCGATTCAAATATTTCTCCTCTGATGGATGTGCTCCAAATCTTCGCTAGAAAATCGCTTTATTTCTAAACCCACACTTGAACATTTCCTTAAGCTGCTATACATATTTAACGCAATTAGCAACTATCATATTGTCAACTGAGCTGAACCACCACATTCCTAAAACAAAAATGCAAATAGGACCCAAATTGAGTCGCCCAGCATTTGATTCAAGGTTTGGACTGCGATGGCTGACGGAGTCCTGGAATCTGCAACACAATGTATCATATAAACAGACATGTTAAAATTGACCCCCAAGAAAACAGACACGTTAAAGGTGGCAAATGACGAACATATTTCAGGGTGTGATACTCTGATTTTGAAGGAATCAGAAAGGTTTCACGAATTGAAAAAATCACAAGTACAACAAATCTCCATACGTTATATGACATTTTCATCAGGATGTGAATACTAACCTCAACTCCACGAGGGCCTATGCGATTACGAGATACAAAATTAGTTACGAGTGTTGCAAATTCATCAGGTACATCTTCCTGCAGAAATTTGGGACATCAAAGTTCTAGTTACCTTTTACAGATTGGAAAAAAGTAACATTTTCAGAAGGCAAAAAATACATGGAAGATAAACAGAACACATACTTGTACGGCATGGCCGGTATGTCTGACGACAACCATTTGGAACTTGCCTTGCATTTGACCAATTGTGAGAGCTCTGTTGCAAAAGAAAGAAAAACCCAGCCTACATCATTCCTTGATTGCAGTCATTTTTCTTGACCCAAATAAATTCTGATCATAGCAAGCACGCACGCACAAAAGAAAACCAAAGAAATAGACGTACCCATTTACATGGAAGTGCCAAAACTATCACTTACACGCAAATATACAAGTTTAACTACCTAACCAGCCAATCATCTCAGACTTCACAGTGCTATAACATTGTGTTTTGTATGATATGTCCAGTCACATGTAGAGGTTTAAATAACCAGTACAAACTGCAGCAAGCAATATCAAAATCTTGTCTAGTTAAATACCACGTAAACATGCAAAATAAAGTGGATACTTAAATCCAATACGAGCATTTGACAAGACGATATCTCAACATGGACTTGAAGGTTTTCCAAGTTTTTTATATTAATAAGAAAAAAAGTGGGAAGTTAAAATCAGTAAGTAATAGCATACAAGTTTCAACAAACCTCAAGCCTTTCCCCTTTTCGACCAAAAAAAAAACAATTTATCTTTTCCACCATTCCTGTTGGTAAAAAAGATTAGTCTAAGTTTGCAGCCAACGGTTAAAAGTAGTTGCCCTCCCGTTCATGAAGATTGCCTATCCTAGTTTGCCGTGTGTCAAAAATTAAACCTATGAGTGGGACCCAAATCCTAAACCACTACGCATGACATAAATTTGTTAATATGCATACCATATGAAAGCATTCACAGTGTGGTAACATAGAACATCTCTAAAGATTGTGTCATCACGAAATCAATATGATTAAAAATATCACCACAATGCTTTTTTTCTTTCAAAAGAAAAGGATTTCATTTAAAATATATGAGCAGATTATTCTAGGCAAGTCAAATGGAAAGAACCTGTCTAGTCGGTCTGTTCCAGCTAACAGCAGGACCTTTGGAACGGGTGATGACAAAAACTTTTCTGAAAGGCCTTCATACCTGTATTTGAGCAACTATTACTGATTTCTAAAGGAAATGATTTGACACAAAATCAATCACAACGATTAAAAGCATCTCCATGTATGATACTTAAATGAGTTTTATCACTATGCTACTGTGGTTATCAAACATTATAAGACATAATGATACCTCAAAGTGATGCGGGTTCATTTAGATCTCTAACTCCTCCATCCAAACCCAACTAGTGTAAACCCACATAATATTTGAATGAGGGCCTGTTCAGCAGTGCTTCTAGAAGTCCTGAAGGAGCTTTCAGATAGCCAAAAGTATTTTTGATAGCTTTTAGTAGAAGTAAATGCTTTCTATGTTCTGCACTTTTCAGTGCTTTCATGAGAAGCACCAGGTGGTTTTTAATAGAAATTTCCTATGTGCTTCTACCAACAGTATTTATGAGAACAAGTGTTTCCTACAGAAGCACCCTGAATCTGTCATATGAATAAGTTGCAAAAACAAGCAAGCCATGCTACATTCTTGATGCAGCACAAGAAAACTGTGCCCAAGGACGCAGAATGAAATGTTCCAACTCATAAATGTTACATAGTTGAGGGCAAGTCTGGTTTCAATTGAAATGCCAACAAGTAGCGACATGGACCCTGACCATTTGCCAAATTTTAAATGGATTAACAAAGTTTGGACATACCAACTTTTCCAATATTGTTCTGTTTCTTCAAGTTGTGCTCTATAAATGTAACTGCAGAACAATACCAAAACTGTGCCTGTTATGTACAGGACTAGGATTAACAGAGACTTGAAAAAAGAATACAACAATGGATCATGCAAGTGGATAAATTATCGTAATCTTACAGTAATTGTAAAGGAGCAGTATATGGTACATAATACATAAATACTTACCATTTCTTTGAATCATCATACTTTAATGTGGAAGGTATTGACACCCGAGCAGACTCAATGTTTCTTAAAGAACCTCCCCTCACACTCAATTCAATCTACACAGGAATAAATTTTCAAATTCAGCATAAGGATTCGTCCCAATCTATTATCTTTTTTCATAACAACATGTATATGAGGGAACCCATTTGGTTCTGACAATCTCCATTTTCCTAGTTTTCTCAACAATTTTATTCCAAATGACTTTACTTCCCTTGATCATGAAAAAGTATAACAAATGCTATGATCGTAATCAAAGGAATTTAAACAACTTTACTTTCCATTGCAGGCATACCAAACGAGAACAAAAAGTGATTTTACGAGTGAAGTCCACAATAAAACAGAAGGGGAGACTTCAAAATCCCTCCTTGAAATTGGGGCCAATTCCAGTGTCCACCTTTAACCCTTTTCACTTTGGTGCTTCGGAGATGCTAACCAATAAATTCAATTAAACACTGTTTCCTCTAAACTAAAAATTTCAAAAAGCCCTTTTCCTCAACCAAATCTGTTAATAGATCATTATGATTGTAACATGCTCATGATTTTCCACGTAAAAATATGGAAAATTCCAAATAAAACAATATATTAAAAAACTTTTATCTTGCAATGGTTACCATAGCCTACAACCCGTTGGCACTGACATCTTCAGCACCATCAACATTGCTACGAGATGAAGTTGAATAAAAGAGAGAGATTTGTAACCTGATTTATGATATTTTGGGGCCCTGAACCGAGAAAATGGCATGTGGTCTAATATCCTAGTGGATAGGTTGTTGGTTTTCTACCTATGTGTCATGGGTTCGAAACTTCCCCCTCCCCTTAATTATTGTAAAAGTTTCAAACTCCCCCCCCCCACTCCCCTTAAATTTAAAAATAATAAAAAAGAAAGAGAGATTTGAAATAAAAAATTGCTGCTGTAAAAGTTGACAAAGGTGATCACCACAAGAACATGATCATCTCCAATCATATTCAATGGGACTGGAGTGGACTACATTTGCGGTAGAGTATATGTTTGCAGTAACAATCAGTTGTTGGAATAATAATCTGCACCATAGGACTAATGTACAAGAGTGGAAGTGGAGCTCATGGTAGTTATGGGGTCCTAAAAGTTGTCTTTTTGTTTTTAATTCATTAATCAACATTTTGTCCTGGAAATTCGGAAAGAAATTGCTCAAATGTAGTTGAATGGATTTGTTTGGCAGTAAGATTTAATGTTTAGGCCCTACATTAATCACACTGGAGGTCAGGAAGAAATTATATTGACCCCTAAGTTCAAGGTTGCCCCTTGAATTATTCCCTAACAAGACATATATGCCTTGATCACATTTACATATGTGCATCCTGCCATTAAGAATCTTTGTTTTAATTTGTTCATCTTCACGTGTGATGCCTCAATTGCAGTGCACTTTTTGAACAAAATTGTGCTTCAAGCCACTCATGCATGCAAGAAGGTACAAAAAGTTAGAATCATTAGGGTTTGAAGATATACTGCTTTTTCAATGCTTGAAAAACGTTGCACCCGGCCTGATAGGATTTTCTGCATATGAACCAACGAAGCCAAAGCTGTTCCCTGAAATACTTACAAATGCCAGTGTAATTTGACTACATGTATGCCACTAAAGGCAACTAGTCACAAACAATGCTGAAACTAATTTTTCAGTAACCAAACCTCTACAACATCAACAACAACCAGCCCAGCCAAGCTAGATAATGCTTTCTTTGCGGCGACATGCACAGCAACTGACCCTCCCATACTGTATGACAGTGACATAAGTCATCAATGATTAATGTGAAAATTTGGAACACGGTTACTATATAGAGCTTAAGAAAATGCAAGCGGGAATTTTTCAATAATCATTAATATGCTCTTCTACAACAAAAAAACAAAAAGAAAGAAAAAAAACTGTCTATTCCTGCAGCTAATAGCAGTATTTAGATAATGAGCTTCAGATTATTTCATAAACGTTGCATGCTTTCAAGCCCAAAACCTCAGGAGTATTTCATAAGTATGGTAATGTAAGTCATTAAAAAGAGAGAACCCAAAAATTTGATTACTGATATTTTTTATACACCTAGTAAGTGTTAAATTCACTTCTCTCAAGAAAAACATCCGAACTGAACGTAATGTACTATGAAAACTTCAATGGAAAGTATATTATTAAAAGACTACAACCTGTGGCCAACAAGCACAATTGCAGGCGGGGAATCTCCATACATTGCTTTCACAACAGGCAGAACATCATTGCACATAGTCTGCAAATAAGAGAACAGATAAGCCTACTAATAGAGGAATAGATGGTCCAACCAACATAATTTAAGTTCATCAATCCTATTTTGACAGTATTTTACCTCAATAGAAAGATCGGTATCATTTGCAGTGGTTGATTTTCCATGTCCTCTCAAGTCCATGGCAACTACCCGAGCTTTCTCCTTAATTTTACTTGCTGACAAGGCAAATGAGAGCCTGGGCAAATAAATCATGTAATCTACCATATACCAGATTTTCAAAGTATCCAAGCATAAAAATAAATACAATGTGCCGATGAAACTAAAGCAGATACATCGAAAATAGTTACCATTCAATGTTCATGAAACTATGAGCTAATTCAATTAACTGCACCACAATAATTAGATTATTACATCAGAATGTGATTGCTTTCCATGTAAACATGCAAACCCAGAAAGAAACAGAAGATGTTTCAACTCAACCTGAACAATTGAAACCCGAAAAACCAAATATTCATTCAAACATACCCTGAGTAACCACCTCCATGTAGACAGAATACAACTGGTCCATCAGTTCCTGCCGTGTATATATGAAAAATCTGAAACAACAAAAGGGTAAGCACGTTCGAAGATCATAAACACGTAGCGGAATCGGAAAATTCAAAATTCTACACAGGCAGACTCACATCATTGGAGTCCGGAATGCTGATATCATCCCCTTTGTCGAAATACTCCTTCCAATCCAAAGCTGAGTACTTTTCTGAACTAGTCCTGCAACAACAACAACAGCACGTGAGAAAGCATTGCATTGTGATGCCCTCGAGACCCAGAAGCTGAAATATGAAAATTGGAAGTGCAGGTAGTCGAGTTGAGAAGAACAACTCACTGAGTGGGAGGCCGATCGGGACGAGGTGAGGCAAAGGCAGGGAGAGGTCGGGGTTGGGGTGGCGGTTGCTGTTGATTGTCTTCGAGTGAGTCCTCCGGAAGCGAGGTGAGGTTTGATGAATCCATGGCCGTGGCTGCAATAGATCGGTTCTGATGAATACCAAATTCCTGCACTGGGTATTCAACCTCAACAAGCACAACAATGGAAGGATATGGGAGATGAAGAAGCACAGAGAGCGTGCTTGTAATTTTTTATATATCTTTTATCCAAAAATACCGTTTTTGAGGGAAAGAGACAATTGCTCTGTTTAAAGGTGCTGGACCCCAAGGGTAGCCACTCAGCAATCCACTAACAGAAAGGACAAAATAAGCAAAATTAGCTAAATAACTAAAGCTTCAAGGTGCGTTTGTTGCATCGGACTATCTCGGACTGGACTAGCTTCAAGGATTAAGCTGGATTGACTTAGACTAGACTAAGCTGGACTGGCTTAGACTAGACTAAGCTGGACTAACTTAGTGAAGCGTTTGATGCAGTGTCGGACTAAGAAGCAGAATTATAATATTATATTATTTAATCTATATTTATCAATATTTTATTTTTAATTTAATATATCAATTAATATTTTTTCATTACTATATATTCTTCCCTATTTTCTAGAACCATCTCTCTTCGTCATTTTTTCTCTCCGCCTCTCCCTCCCCATTCCCCTTTTCTCCCGTATTTGTTCCTCCTTTTTTTATTGCAAATCCTCTACCTCTTCACTTCATCTTCATCGCCTCCTCTGCACTTCACCTCTTACTCCTGCCTCTTCACTTCCTCTCACAAAATCACTTGCAAATCTTAAAATCAAAACATAGAGCAAGAAAGAGATTGAAGGAGGTGGGCTACATGTGTGATTGGCTCAAAGGTGGAGAATAAGGGTTGGATCTGGTTTGGTTTTTCTGGGTGCATGTGTGATTGAAACAACCATGATCATCCCACTGCATTTTTTTTTTTTTTGGATTTCCTGGGTTTCTGAGTTTTCTAAGTTCGAATTTTGGGATTTTCTGGGTTATCTGGGTTCGAATTTTTCTGGGTGCATGTGTGATTAAAACAACCATGATCATCCCGCTGCAAATTTTTTGTATTTTTTTTTTGAATTTTGCGAGATCTGGATTTGAAAAGGGTTGTGGGACACGAGATAGAAGCAGATGGGAGGAACGAAGCAGGGAGGGGTGAAGCGAGCAGATTTGGCTTAGCAGTCCGGCCAATTTCGGGGGGCCTCGTGAAGACCCTTCAACGAAGCTTTTAGTCCGACTTAGTCTAGGTGAGTCCCATTAAACGCAGTCCCGGCGTGAAACAAACACAGGACTACAGTCTAGTCTAGTCCAGTCCCCTCTAATCCAGTCAAACAAACGCCCCCTCAGTGATTAAGAAAAACCACTTATTTTAGGTTCCTAACATTACCCTCTCCTTAGAACAACCTTGTCCTCAAGGTTCAAATTGGAACTCATGATACTCAGACTTGAATTCATCATAATCTTCCCAGGTTGCATCCTTAGATTCTTAACCTGCCCAATGGATGAGCAATTGAACTCCAGCCGCTTGCCTTTTCTTGTACATCCTCCTAGCTATCACAGCTTGTGGAACTTTGGGTAGATTTTCCCTATTTTGAACATCTGGTAACTCGGTAATTGGTTGCACCAATTCCCCAATTTGTTTCTTCAAACAGCTTACATGGAAGACTGGGTGGATCTTTGTGCCTTCAGGAAGCTTAAGCTTGTATGCCACTAGTCCAATTCTTTCCAATATTTCATAAGGCCCATAGAACTTAGGAAGTAGCTTGTGGTGCGAGTGAGCATTCAATGCCTGCTGCTGATATGGTACCAATCTGAGAAATACCATTTCTCCCACTGAAAATTCCCTTTCAGTTCTTTTCTTGTTAGCCTGCATTCTCATTCGGTGCTGAGCCATCTCTAGATTAGTCTTGAGTGTGGCAAGTACTTTATCTCTGTCTCTCAAATTATTTTCCACAGCCTCAAGCTTGGCAATACCAATTTCATGAGAAATCACCAATGGAGGAGGATAGCCATAAACCAATTCAAAGGGTGTGAATTTGGTGGATGAGTGATAAGCTGTATTGTAATTCCACTCTGCCCAAGCTAACCAGTCTACCCATTTTTTTGGCTGAGTACCTACAAAACACCTTAAGTAAGTCTCAAGGCATCTGTTAACTACCTCAGTTTGTCCATCACTCTGAGGGTGATAACCTAAACTCATGCAGAGTTGAGAGCCATGGAGCTTGAAAAATTCTTTCCAAAATGCACTAAGAAAGATTGCATCTCGATCACTCACAATAGTTGCTGGCATTCCATGTAGTTTAAACACATTGTCCACAAAGATCTGTGCTACAGTTGCAGCCGTGAATGGGTGTGCCAATGAGCATACTTACTGAGTCTGTCTACTACCACAAATATAACAGTTTTGCCCTTGCATGAAGGCAGTCCAAGGATGAAATCCATACTGATATCTTGCTAAATTTTCTCAGGAATAGAGAGAGGTTGAAGCAGCCCTGGAGGAAATTGGGTTTTATACTTGTTCTGCTGGCAAGGTTGGCACTCAGCAACATACTTCTTAATATCCTTCTTTAAACCAGACCAGTAGAAACCTCTCTTGATTCTTTGATAAGTTTTGAGAACCCCCATGTGGCCTGAGGTAGGAGTATTATGATGCTCATACATGATCTTGCTTCTCCAAGGTGAAGAAGGACTAAGAACAATCCGAGACTTATACTTCAAAAATCCATTTTCAAATTTGTACTTGGACTGACTAGCATTGTCTCAGCTCCTTGACTTTAGCTTGAATCCATTCATTACTTTCATTATGAATTCTCAGGTCATCTAGCCACCCAAAATAGGGGTATGAAATGGCCAAACAACTAGGGGCATCAATGGTAACTTCCAACAATTTTGGATCTGATGGGGTTGAATCTGGTAGTCTTGAGAGTGCATCAGCTACAAGGTTCTCAGTCATCTTCCTATACTGTATCTCATAGTCAAAGCCTATTAACTTTGAGACCCACTTCTGTTGGAAGGGAGTATTAGCTATTTGGTTCAGAAAATACTTTAAGCTGCTATGATTTGTCTTTATAATAAAATGCCAGCCTTGTAGGTAGTTCTGCCATTTCTTGATAGCATACACAATGGCAATGAGCTCCCTCTCATAGGTAGAGAGTGCTTGGTTTTTTGGACCAAGAGCTTGACTAGCAAAAGCAATAGGTTTGCCTTGCTGTTGCAGAACTGCTCCAATGCCTTTATCTGAAGCATCACACTCAATGGTGAATGGCAAGGAAAAATCTAGTAGTGTTAGTACATGTGGAGAAGACATTGCATCCTTGAGTGTTTGAAATGCTAGAGCGGCCTCAGTGGTCCAACTGAAGCTATCCTTTTTGGTTAACTGGTATAGAGGTTGACAAATCTTCCCATAGCCAGGGACAAATTTCCTATAGTAACCAGTGAGGCCCAAGAAACCCCTCAGTTGTTTCACATTTGAAGGAGTAGGCCAAGATAGGATAGATTGTATTTTGGAAGGATCAGCTTCTACCCCCTCTCTAGAGACAATATGCCCCAAGTACTCAATCCGATTTTGACCAAAAGCACACTTTTGCTTTTTGACAAAGAGTTGGTGCTTCTGTAAAAGTGTGAAAGTAATATGCAAATTACTCAAATGATCAGCCCATGATTTGCTATAAACCAAAATATCATCAAAGAAGACTAAAACGAATTTCCTCAAGTGGGGTTTGAAGATATCATTCATGAGGCTTTGGAAAGTGGCTGGGGCATTTGTAAGCCCAAAAGGCTAGGAATTCATAATGCCCTTCATGGGTCCGAAAGGCTATCTTCTCAATATCTGAATGATGTATGAGGATTTGGTGATAACCCGAGCGAAGATCAAGTTTAGAGAAATACATAGCACCACAAAGTTCATCAAGAAGGTCATCAATGAGAGGTATGGGGTAGTTGTCTTTAATGGTGATATTGTTGAGTTCTCTATAGTCCATACAAAGCCGCCATGTACCCTCTTTCTTCTTGACAAAGAGCACAGGACAAGAGAAATGGCTGTGACTGGCTCGAATAAACATTGCATCCATTAATTCCTTCACTGCATTTTCGATTTCAGTCTTTTGAAGTGGCCCATAATGATAAGGCCTAATGTTAGGGGGTTTTGCTCCTGGTACTAAAAGAATATGATGATCATGTGCTCGAGGTGGAGGAAGATGAGTAAACAACACAAAGATTGACTCAAAGTTGCCTAAGAGAGTTTGCAGTTCCTTGAGCTGCTCAGAAGGTAGATCACAAGCCTCCATTATCTGGGTCTCCAATGAGTACAAGAAAAGCCCAAAATTAGAGCTAGAAATTTCCTTATCCAATTGTTGGAAATACATGTCTTGGATGGAAGACAAATCAGTCTGACAATGAGTGAGTTTGTAATGAGATGTGCCTTTCGAGAATTCCAAGGTTATGCATTGGAAATCCCATAAAACATGACTGATTGAAGTAAGCCATTGTACCCCCAAAACGATATCACAGCCCCCTAAAGGAAGTGCAAAGAGATTCACTGCACAATTATAACTTCTGATAGTTAAGGGAGCATTAGTACAACAACCATTTCTCCTAATTGTACCCCCATTTGCAATCATTACGTCAAAGGGTTTGGTAGCCTGAAATTGTCATCCAAAACGCTTAAGAAGTCATGAATCCACAAAATTGTGGGTGCTACCAGAATCCAACAAGATAGTGACATGCTGACCATTTAAAATCCCATGAACTTTCATTGTGCGCACGGTTTGCCTGGCAGTGGTGCCATAAAAGGCACACTCACTGAGCTCCATGTGTTGAAGAGTAGGCTGAGGCTCTTCTTCAAAGCCAGGGATAATTGCCTCATCTGGGGTAACCATATCAAGCATAAGTAACTGGTTGTTAGCACACTTGTGAGTACGAGACCATTTTTCATCACAAAACCAATAGTCTCCGTGCTTTCGCTTTCTGTGGATCTCCTTCGGTGTCAACCTCTTAACAGGAAAATTAGAGGTCCGAACAGGCTGAGTGGGAGCATGGAAAGTATGTACAGGAGATCTAGATGTAGGGGTAGGTTTTGTATAACCAATTTTTAGATCAGTAAACTTAGCATCTAACTGAGCAGCAAGAGAAATTGCTTCATGAACAGTATTAGGACGCAGCAACTTAACATCATACTTCAATTCCCGTTTAAGACCCCCTAGGAAACAACTCTTAAGAAGTATGGGACTCAAATCAGTAGTACGATTAGCCAACCGTCTAAATTCAAGCACATAATCCTTGAGTGTACTTGTTTGGCGCAGCTTGAAGAGAGATTCAGCACTGTCCTCAAATTCGCTGGGACCAAATTCGCGACAAAAGGCACGAGTGAAATCCGCCCAACGAGGCGTCATTTGTAAACAATTCATCCACCTGAACCATTGAAGAACTTCACCATCGAGGTGGAATGAGACCGTGACGACTTTTTGGTGTTCAGGAGTGAAGTAGTAGCTGAAGAACTACTCAGATTTGTAGATCCAAACAAGAGGATCCTCGCCAATCACAAATCGAGGGAAATCGATGCGAGGATGCCACTGAACATGTTGGTTACCTCCCCCGTCGAGCAAATCACGCCGATGAGTGCGATTGAGGTCGTGCTCTTGAGGATCGGGAGGATCGGTGAGGATTGGAGGTGGAGTTGGATCAGCAGATGACGAAGAACCATTTCCCCCAGCGTGACAAGCTTGTTCGTGCTGGAATTGCTCGAAATAGGCGGCGAACCCCGCATCTATGGAATTCATGAAGGCAGCGAAAGAAGCTTCTAAAGCAGAAACACGATCGTCCATAGCGGTGAGGCGTGTGTTGTGGTTGTGGTGGGTCATGCAAGGAGGGATAAAGCCAGGACCGGAAGAATGATACCAATGATGTATACCAAATTCCTGCACTGGGTATTCAACCTCAACAAGCACAACAAGGGAAGGATATGGGAGATGAAGAAGCACATAGAGCGTGCTTGTAATTTTTTTATATATTTTTTATCCAAAAATACTGTTTTTGAGGGAAATAGACTATTGCTCTGTTTAAAGGTACTGGACCCCAAGGGTAGCCACTCAGCAATCCACTAACAGAAATGACAAAATAAGCAAAATTAGCTAAATAACTAAACCTTCAGTGATTAAGAAAAACCACTTATTTTAGGTTCCTAACAGGTTCGGTTGCTGAGGTCAGTGTGGGACGAAATAAAAACCAAACCAAACCCAACTCCCCGTTCGATGCGTCGGTGAACGACTGTTTTCTCTGTTTTCACAGTTTCACAAACTAAACTATGAAGTTATGAACAAAAAAATAAGAGTAGAGTTTGTTTAACTTTCACCTTAATTAATTGATTTTGGTTTATGAACTAAATTTAAATTAGAGTGAAAATTGGGGATAAATTTCAGATTTTACTAAAATAAAAATAAATCTAAACGTAAATGGGTGATGCTAAACAAACTATTTATTTGAATTATATTTTATAGACCACATAATATAGCGGTTGATGATTGAATTTCTGATTTAAATCATTAACTGCTACATCATGTAATCTCTACTAATTAATAAGGGTGCAACTTGGGTTGGGCCAACCCAAACCCATCCATGTTCAACCCGACTTTAAACCCGAACAAGCGGGTTTTTTTATAGTTATAACCCGTCTGAACCTAACCCGATTTCAACCCGTTCATTGATTAGGTTGGGTTGGGTTGATTATTTGTCCAACCCAACCCAATTAACCAAACCCGATTGGGTTGAGCTATGCAACATGTTTCTCAATAACCTTTCACCTTCGTGGAGGATTCACTAGTGACTTTTGATGGATTACGATAGAAAAGTGCATGGAGTTGCAGAAAGCAATTGTTTTTCTGGCAACCACACTTTGATTTTTCTGCAGGGGCTTCGAAGGACAAGACTTAAGTTGGGTACTAGCTTTGGACAATGAAGTGTTCCTCTTTTTTTTTTCTTTTGGTACTAGCTTTGGTATTTCTTGTATTTTAATTCAAACTTTGCATGAACCCGATTAAAACTTGAAAAAGTTGGGCAACTCGAAACCAACCCAAGTAAACCCGAACCCGAATTGTAAAAGTTGGGTTGACCTTCTAACCCGCCCGAGTTGCACCCTTACTAATTAATAAAACACTCATTGTCAACCAAAGCCCTATGAAATTACCAGTTTAACCCTCTAATTAAAACAGAAAATGAATAAGAAATATGGGGCAAAAATGTAATTTTGCTTTTTTTTTTCAAACCCTCAGCTACATGTAATCCTAACATATCTCTAATTAAAAATAAATAAATAAATAAAAACGTCCCACTCCCACATTCTCTATCACTATCTTCCTCTCTCTTTCTATTTCAAAAACAAAAATAAAAAAAAATTCTCGCACACTTTATGTGTGCCCATATGCTAGTCTACAAAATATGGTCTAGCAACATAGTCTCTCTAGTATTTTTCCTATACGTTATATACAATAACAAAAACATAGTAAAAATATATATTAATTATGTCGGTCTCATAAATTTTAGGTATTGAATACCTGAAAAGTAAAGGTATCTAATTAATATAGGAGTTTATTCTTGTTGGGGGACTTTTAGGTCGAAGTGGACTTGGGATTTGCAAGAATTCTTTTGCCTCTCTTGGTTCGCTTTCATACCAACTTTCGGAATAGCTCAGAAAAATTAGCACGTTTTATGAAATACCCCAGTTAGATCAATGACTCAGAGATGGTGTGGTTAAGTAAATAATGGCTTGCTCAAGTAAGGCATGGTGTGGAAGCTAGAAGTTTATCAGTTTAACATGAGAGAGGGTATGCATGGTTGCATGGTGTTCTAGGTTGGACAATCTAATCTTCCTAGGATTCTAAGAAGGCTTCCCTTTATACTGATAGGATTGAAGGAAGGTTAAGGAAGACTGTATGGTTGGAGAATGGTGATCATCCCAAAGATTTGAGGTCCTTTGCACTTGGAGAGTGATTTAATTAGATTGGTGCAACACAACCTTGGATCCTCCTCCTAACGTTCTATCTATCTACTTTCTTTTTACCTGTATTGCACTCCCTCCCCCCTTTAAGACTTTTGACCTCTCTTTTATAGGTGAATGATTAATTTCCAGGCTTCCTAAGGAATCTATAGTTATGGCCAAGTCTTCCTTTCCTTTCTCCTGGTGTTATTGCCACGTTCCTTTTTGGTGTAAGACAATTTAATGTTGTTGTTCTCGTGAAGTCTGTGGTGTGCCTTCTTTCTGAGGCGTTACTTTCCTGGGTTAAACGATATTCAGATCACAATTCACCTAGGTCGGATAAACTTCTGTAATCATCCACATCATAATTCACTTGGCAAGCCCCAAGCATGTGACTTAGGCTTATTGTTGCATGAATAGTAGTTAGCATGATAGAGCTTGGTGTGATGAGTATGCGTGGATTTGGCGTGATTTATACAAACGTCCAGTTTAATTACTATAGCGTGGCATGATTGTGAATATTTTCCTTTCTCGATTTCCCACCTTTGCATGTGTTTACGCTTGCTTGGGGCTTATATGACAATTATCAAAATAAGATTCAAACCATATTCGGATCAAATCCAAATCTAAATTCGATTTCTTAATATTGTTGTTCCAATTGTTCTCTTGTATTCATGTTTGAGTTTCAGATAGTTTGTTTTGCTATCATTTATAGTGTCCTATGATGTTGATAGAAACCTTCGTTAATTGGTTTTGGGTGCGTGTAGCAAGGGTCCCTAAACTTTACCCCATGTTTAGTTTTCGTCTTAGAACTCTATTAGTTTCTCTCATCCTCCAACTTAACTATGTATTGCATGATTGGTTCTTCAGTCCAATCTCTCTTTCTCTTCCATCAAATTTAAAGGTACAGTGGTCTATTTATACAGAAAAAATCTAGTTTATTGAAAAAGGAGAAGAGCTTGACTCTTTAAGGTTAAAGAGGAGTTTCTCTTTAAAATACTTTGTGGTCTGTTCACAGAATTTTGTACTTATGATCAAAACCGTTTATATCATAAATCACTATGTAAAGATCACATATGCAAAAAATCAATTAAAACTAAGATTGTTTAGTCAATCCTTAAGAAGTTTCAATCATAAGCACGAAGTTTTGTGAATAGGTCACGATATATTTTAAGGAAGAGTTCCCCCTCAATCATTGAGGAGCTAAGTATTTCCCTAAAAAAATTATTTTATTGTTTGGAAGAAATTTCTATTTTACCCTTCAACTTAACAGAAAAGTTAACGGAGTTAACAAAAAGAATTACTAGTGTAACAAATGGCATAATTCGAGAACGAGGTAAACTATTACTAAAGTTCAGGGATGAAAACTAAACTTGTGGTATAAATGAATTAACTTTGCTACAATTTAGCCATTGGTTTTCTAAGTTTCAAGTCTTTTCTTTTGTTGTATCAGCAAAGAGAAATCTTTAATTGTGTTGTATCTTCTGTGAAAGTTCATTTCAGTCAAATTGTTCTAAACATTTCCAATAAACAAAAGGCAGAGTAGAGTGTTTCATGTTGGAAATTAGTTATATATTTTATTATTATTTAAGGTTTTCTTATAGGCCAAAGATATTAGAGTTTTTTGTCCGTTAAAGGTTACAGTTTTGCTTTAGTTTTCACTATATATAGTAGTGCTTGTATTTGTTTATGAAAAGAAGTCATTTACAATGTAGCCACTCTGGTTATGTAGTCATCATGACAATCTTTCGTTCACTTAATAAAATTATGTTAGTGTATACTTAGTTTGTTCGTTTGTTAATGGTGCACTTTGATATTAAACTTGATATCAAAGCAGGTTTGATCATTTAGGGTTAAATCTGTTCTTGGTAGCTAGTTTGTTTTTCTTATCACATTCTCTTCTTCGTTATGGTTTGTTTTGTCATTGTCACTTAGGTTAGGGTTTTGTAGTTTGAAAGAAAAAAAAACTGAAGCTTTGTTGCACCGAGCCGCCGAAGTCCCGTTGAACCCAGCTTCAACCCACCTACCTGCCTGCTACCTTGTCTCGTCACTCACTGCTGTTGCTGTCCATAGAATCGACCACCATCTCATGCCTGGCATAACCACCTTGCATTTTCACAAGCACCACCTTCTCTCCCGCATTTGGCCATACTCAACTTAACCATCAACTACCGCTGCTGCTTGACCACGACTTGCCATCGGTTTTGACGAAGCCCAAACCCGAGAGCCACAAACTCGGATTAGGTTCGTCTTGACCTTGAACACTGTTTCTGACTTGCACGTCGCCGCACCATGAATCAGACCCGGATTAAACCCACTTACACCCGCACCCAGATCCGTAGCCGCCGTCTCTGCTGTCCCTCATAATCGATAATCGAATCGCCTTAGTTCTGCTAATTCTACTAGTTTTGAAATTCTTGTTCGTATGTTATTGATATTACAATTGTTGCACTCGTTCGACTAGAAGGAAACAGAAATAAAGGAAAGAATGTAAGGTTGTTTCCGTGATTGAAGTCCGTCCCAAGAACGAAGGATAAAGGAAAGAAAAAGGAGGGAAATAAGACATTTGATTGGTTATGACTGAGGCCCACATGGGCCTACTGTTGGACTGTGTCTACATTGTTTGGTTGAAGCCTACACTTTTTTATTAGAATGTCTTGCTGTTGCCTACCACGACGATCACTCGAGTGCTTAGATCGGTGACCACTTAAGTGACGTTGTGTACCTGATTATAAGTTGGATTGCCTGTTTTTGGAATCTTCTTGCCTGTTTGCTAGAATTGGTCGCTTGTTTACTTGCATGAATTTCTCACTCGCTCGTTTACTTGCTCACTCGCTCATTTTGCCGTGTCCGCCTAACGGAGCTTGCATTCACATCTGTTTGTAGGCAAACTCATGATGTGTCGCCATGAGTTTGACCATGAGGTTGTTGGAAATTAGTTATGTATTTTATCAGTATTTAAGGTTTTCTTGTGGACCAGGGATATAAGAGTTTCTTACCCATTAAAGATTTAGGTTTTGTTTTAGTTTTCACTATAGAGTAAATTGTAGCTATGGTCCCTTAACTTTAACTC